>CM052712.1:11881103-11935187 GCA_028551405.1 Uromys caudimaculatus | reverse complement strand
TGACCAGCATCTCTCGAGCTTGGATTTGCCACTGTGTGAGCTTTTCCAGGTTAGTCATCCTTTCCTGTGAGTCTTGATCCTTGAGTTCTTCAGAGCAATTCTTTCATATCCTTGCTCAAGGACCATTTTATGGACAGTGGTAGCTGCAGAGAGGCATCATCACTGGCAAAAGTTGAGATTATGTGGACTGTAAATAGTTAGCCATACATAGGACAATCTGGGTGTGAACAGTCACTGTAGGGGAACAGTCTTTAGACACTAAGCATCCTGGGGAAGAAAGCTCTGGTGGACATTTTTTTGTACACACTCTCAAAATCTCCACACGGACCCCTGAGACTGGCTAGTTCGTTCCTCTAAGCCTTAACCTGGGTGGTGAGGAGGAGGCTTTGCTATTTTCCCATGGATCTAGGCTATAGTTCTAGAATGATCATCTTATGTCAACAACATACATTCACTCAGGGCTTTACACACTCAGGGCTTCTTCTATTTCCCTAAAGAAATACATTATGTATATGTATAAAAACTTCATAAAGAAGTCCATTACTAATCATAATTAACATATGCAAATTAAAACATTAAAAAAGGAGTGATTTATTGGTTGATTGGTTCTAGTGAACACTACTAGAATTGCCTGACTTCATATAGCAGAAAAGTTGCTCTAGGCCTGAGGTTTCTGCAATGGAAAGTTCCAGAAAGATGCAGGAAACTGCTCCCACATATCAGTCTCTTTTTCCTGCTCCAGATAACTCTCTGCATTTGGCTGGCAGATGCTCCTCTAACCTTCTACAGTGGCTGCCATAGGGAGAGGCCCAATACAGAATGGTGATGGAATTGAATTGAGGCCATTGAATTCCAGATTTCTAGTTTCATATCTGTACATTTTTTTTTGTTTTAGAAATTACCATTTGTGCATACAGACCTGTTCAACAGAATAATCTCCTTGATTGCTCCATTTGAGAATATTTATCTATAATAATCCTGGCAGGAGTGAGTAAAACAATGAGAAACCAGGAACATTTAAAAAAAAATCTATAAATTGTAATTAAAGTAGTAATGACAATGATACAAGGTATCTACTGTATTTTAGATGATTTATACATATTTTCTTTAATTCATATAATATTGCTAACAAATGTTTTGTTACCATTTTACAAATGAGAAAATGGAGCCAAGAGTGATCTATCTATGGATTAAAAATGGGTTAAGCAGGGCTAGAGAGATGGCTCAGTGGTTAAGAGCACTAGCTGTTCTTCCAGAGGACGAGAGTGTGATTTCCAGTACTCACAGGGTGGCTCACAATTGTCTGTAACTCCAGTTCCATGGAATCCGATACCCTCTTCTTGTCTTCAAGGGCACCAGGGGTACACATAGTGGACAGATATGCATGCAGAGAAAAAAATCTATACATATAAAATGATAAATGTGTTAAGTGCAATTGAATAAGTAATTTAGTTTATGCAAGCTTCTTGCTGCGTTTTGAGGGAACTTTTGCTTTGTCATTAAAGATTTAAGGATCTGACTGAGGGGCAATATGGAGGCCAAATGGTAGCCTTGTATCTATAAATGGCACACAACTAAAAAAAAAAAAAATAACTGATTGTCATAGCCCATAGTAAAAAGGCAATATGTGTATTTAGGTCCTGGGGTTTGTAATGTGCTATAGCTTCCCATCCAGGCTTTTCTGAAACCAGACTCTGCCCTGACCTGAGTTAATTACTTTGCAGTTATCCACACAACTGCATTCCTGCTGTCAGAGTTGCTAGGATGCATGTCAAGGCTGCCAGTGAACACAGAACAGAACTGATCCTGGTGAGCTCACCCTGGGCCTGGGCAGGACATCCTGTCAAAAAGTACTCATGCAATGAGGCTTCAGGGCTCCCTGGCACACTCTGACTTTCCAGCTCTGGTCTTAACAAGCTGTTCTTCTGAGACATCCAGGAGCTAGAAATCTCTCACATGGATCACACAGACACACACAGACAGACACAGACATAGGCACACAGACACACATAGACACACCCACAGACACACAGACACAGACACACAGACACAGACAGACAGACACACACACACACACACACACACACACACACACACACTCGCACCCTGCTGCAGGCCCCCCTAACTCTGGCTTGATAGCAATCTAGCCCTCTCAGTTGGAGCTCATTACCTGGGAGCTGTCCAGAGAAAATGATGAAAACCCACTAGTGTGTAGCTATTATGGTCAATTAGCAGCAGTCCCTTTAAATGAGGGCTGGCAAACCCGGGAGCCAAGGAGTATCATTTTCAAGCCACTTTGGATTCATTGTTTGCTGCCTCTCTTCTCTTAATCTACCTTGGCAACTTCCTTTATTTTCCTGTTGGCACTCGCAGGAGTCTGAAAGGATGTGGAGCTCATGAGTTTCTGATCGACAGTATTCTGACACATAGTGCAGGTGTTGGGGGTGGGGCTCTGTGGGTAGGGGTGCACTCTGTGCACGAAGGTGGGTGAGATGCTTTAACTCTCAGGGTCAGAATGCTTGACTTTGATGAGAGCCAGTGAATGAAGTCACTGGAGAGGTTAGCATTTGACAAGAAACCTAGCACGATTTACCTGGTTCCTTTAGTTCTCCTCTGGGAGAAGCTATCTTCCTCTGGACAGACCCTGAGCATCCCTTACAGCAAGAGAGGAAACTTTCTGTTAATAGATGGTTCCACTGAAGCCTGAAGTTGTTAGAAGCTCCCAGAATCAGAACATTACAGGATAACCAGAGCAGGGACGGCACCACCCACAGTGGATGGGCGCTCTCCCATCAATCGCTAATTAAGAAAATGCCCTATAGCCAGATATTATGGAGGCATTTTTTTTCCAGTTGAGATACCCTCCTTTTTGATGACTCTATTGTATGTCAAACTGACATAAAACTAGCCAGTATAACCCCCTAAGGTAGCTTATGTCCACTTGGGATAGGCTGGATTTTAGGTGAAATTTTTTTGGAGGAATTCGTGTTTACAGCATGGAAATTCCTTTAGTCTTCTTTGTAGTACCCACTTCTTTCTAAAGAAGTCAATGCTTTCCACACAAACAGTTTATGCCAGTGGTTTAAAATATGTGGTCCCTGTACCTACAGTGGTAACAACATATGGAATTACATGAGAAAACCAACTTCTTATGGCCCCTTTACTGGGAGGCAGAAGCCTGAAAGTCAGGTCCGGTAGTCTGTTCTAGCAAGATCTTCTTGGCGATCATCAGCTATGCTCAGATATGTCACTCATTATGTGCTCTGTGAGCATCTCTTAAGAGATAACAAAGAGGCAAGACTCAGATACAGCTTGGAAACCTGCTAATCTGATGCATTTTTACAGGTGGCTTGACTATACAGCTAAAGCTTAGAAATGTTTCTTGAGTCAATTGAGACTGTGGGTTGGACTTACCTAGTGCTGGCTTCTATCCCAGAAACATTCAAATCAGAATGTCTGGGATGATGCCCAGGCATTGGTGTTTACAGATGTTTTCTTGGTGATTCTAATATATAGATAAAGCCTAGAGTGATTGGTGTGAAGCACCATATGTTCTAGAATCCCAGGGCACTATGTCTGTTAACAAGCAAAACAACTGGTGACATGGGCAGTGCCTTCTAATGTCAGGGAAGTTGGTGCCTTATTCAGGGTGTCTGGCCTCTGTATTTGGTGACGTGGCATTGTCATTCACAAAACTGACACTTGAAAAGTGGGCGATCGAGTCACACACATACAAAATCACTAAAGTATTTAACAATGTTTTAAGCTAATTTATGATTTCATTTTGGGGTTCTACTCATAGATGTCCTTGGCTACGTGTGAGCTACGGGTGAAGCAAATTTCAGAATTTCTGATTCTAGAGGTCCTTGGAGGTGGCAGGAAAGAGTTTGGGTTGAGATGAAGAACTATGCACTTTGGAACTGGAGCATTAACATTTTCTATGTGTTGTGACAGCAAAAACCTGACCTAGCACACTGTAGAGAACCCGGGTAAGGCTACTAATACTGTGTCATTGGCGTACCTATGGTGAGGGGTTGACGTTAGAGCGAAGGAGCTATTGAAAATCAGACTCTAGGACTGATAGAGGGAGAACGTTCAATATTTGATGACTTCAATATTCAAATCCCCAATCTAGGATATACCTCTACATTATTATTGTCACTTATATTTATTTAGTAGAGGCTGTTATCTTATGGTTTGTTCATATAACTGATTGGACATTAAATTAAGTGTTGTCTCTGCTAATAAATTGAGGCCCAGAAAAGTTAGGACTTTCTTAAAACCATTTAAGAAACTAAAGTCATGAGTGAAGAGATATTTCTTCGTATCAATAGGAAAGGCCTAGTATTTTCATTTTTCACTTCATTTATTGTGTGTGTTGGGGTTGGGGTGTGTGGAGCACATGCCATGGTGTGCAGGTAGAGGTCAGTGGACAACTTGTGGAAGTTGGTATTCTCCTCCACCATGTAGGTTCTAGAAATCCAAGTCAGGTGGTCAGGCTTGGCTGTAAGCACCTTTACCAGCTGACCTATCTCTCTGGCCCCATTTCTCATTCATGATGACAAATGCTGTCTTGCAAATGGATGGCACTCAGCTCCCTACTTGAAGGAGCATTTGGGTGTTTCTTCCACTACAGTAGCTGCCTTGAGTCCTGAAGCCTGGAACATGGTGCTTCCTGGGACCATCCCTAGAAGACTCGGATAGAGAAACTGTTCAGCTAATTACAAAGACCAACTGTTGTGTGGCTGGCTTGTGTGCCAGCACTCCCTCTCATACAAGTGTTCATCCTGGGGCTGCATGAACATAGTATAATTATGTTAATTATGCTGGCTGGACAGCCTCAGCCCAAGAGGGAGGTACCTCCTCTCCCTGATTATTTCCTTTTCCTGGAACAGTTGTTAGTGTGAGCCCCCAGATGGCAGTGGGAAGATCCTGGGGACAGGGAAGCCTGCACGGGAGTTCCTATCCAGAAGGCTGCCAGAACCACTTGGTTTACAAGGGAGGAAGTGACAGAGACTGTTGCTAAGGCTGGGCAAAGGGATTTCTTGCTAGATTCAATGGGACTATTTAGGAGTGGCTTTTGTTGGATTGTGGAAGGTATAAATTAATATTTGGTGTCCTTCTTCATTCTTCTCTCCATTTGTGCATCTCTCTGCTATTCTGACCAAACCTTTAAGCACACAGGATTCTTTTTCTGGTTTGGACTTTGCTGTCATTCATGATAGTCATATTGAAAATTATGGATAGAGATACATAGTTATAGATATGGACAAAAATCATAGGCAGTCTAATATGTAGGTGACATAATGGAAATTTGATGACTAAAGTCAATGTGTCATAAAAGAGCATGCTTTATGGACCTGAGATCATCCATGAGCAGTGAGTTTTGGCCAAAAAGTCGATCTAATTTTCTTTATATGGTATGGGTTTTAACAAGAGTTATCAGTTAGCACCAAGATGAATCTCTTTAGAGGAAAAAACTGTTTTTTGTTTTGTCAAATAATGCAATACAGATTAAGGGCAAAAGTAGATCATTAGGAAATTTCTAGAACTGGATAGCAGTGACAATAAAAGTGATTAGGAAATTAGCAACATTTGTTGCTTTTTGGGGAGTAGGAAAGATGGGGAATAGGAAAAAGAAGAGAAACTGGTAAATAGAATCTGATGGAATTTTAATAATATTGATTATGTATACTGAACTGATTTAAATTATTTGTGCTTGTTATAACACTATCCATCTTCATGACATCTTTAGTAAAGTGTGCTTTCATGGGATGAGCAAGGCTCCATGCAGATAACTGTCCATTTATAGAAAGAAACCGAGTCCCATATCTAAATTGGTGCAACCTGAAAAGATATAATCTGATTAACTATATTGCTTCATAGGTCAGAATACAACACTGTTTTTAAGATCCCTCAGATGATGAACTGTTTGAACACTATAGGACAAGAAAATTCTGCTTAACCCATGGGTGAGTATTTGGGAGTCAGTCCTGGGAGAATAGGTGCCTTTGATATTTATGCATGCGTTTTCTCACTTAGACAAAACATACATAATCAGATGATTAAAAAAAAAAAACCCAAAGCCATAGAAGTAAAAGATAAAGGTAGACATGTCTAATTATAGAAGCATGAATGAGGACACACATGGACATAGAAACAGAAGGAAGGAAGCAAGAGAAGAAGAAAAAAACAAAAGAAAGTAGAAGGGAAAGAAAAATACAGAGATACTAAAAGATTGCAAGATAAATGCTTTACAAAAAATGCTGACCTGTGGTCAGAGGAGATTCTTGAGTAATCTCCACTTACAACTGGTTCTTTACTGATAGATAATATAAACAGAACTAATCATATATGATACAGACTTGATAGATTTCTCATGCTATAAAACAATCTAGTTGAGAATAGGAAGTTTTGCCCTGGATTTCACATTTCATGGCTGATACTAAACAAGAAATCCCAAATATGCTTGTGATAAAAGAAGCCTGTTACACAGAACTAAACATTTCCCTGGAATTTTTTGCATCTCTAAAGAACTTCATAATACTCAAGAGAAAGAAAAGAAGGAAGCACTCCTTCCATGGTCTTCCTGGTAGCTGAATGTGAGACCACCAGAGGCAATCCCAAACTGAACCCAAGTGGAAAATAAAACTATTGCACATCTCTAATTAACTAATGACAGAAAGGTCTGGGAAACATTCCTTTGGAGACCCAAAGGCAATATGAGTTTCTCCCATGACCTCTTATAACAGTCTAAATGCAGGGCAGAGTTAATTACTATCCTATATCAGAATTACTCCATGTTTTGGCCCATTAAATCATATTGTTAACACTCAGTTGTTTCGTTAAAATAAACTGTTAACCACAAACATTTTATTGTTTTCCTCTTTTTAAAAGACTACTTAAAAGACAAAAAAGAAAAATTCATTCCTTTAGAACACAATTTTGGTAAGCAGGCTATATGATTCTGGAACAGAAGGTTTAAATATGATTTACATGTTATTTAATGTCATAGCGTTGGCTTTTGCATATTCCTAAAGCCTTAGGTAACTGTCACTTTTTCTGAAGATGAATTTGAAGAGAGAAAACACTGAGTTCAGCTTTGCCATCCAAGGGGTGACATGACATGGTTTCTGCCCTTGGAACAGATCAGCAAGGTGTGGGTCTCCACATAATTGCTGTGGGGGTAAAGCTTGGTTGTATAATAATGTACATATTTTCATGTTCCTCTTTTGGAGAATGTTCTCCCTGTTAAGGTTAATGGCTCTATAGTAATCAGAGACAGCACAGAGTCTGGGAGGTGAGGGTGTGTCTATGTTCTTAGTAATAATGATAAACATTGAGATCTTCAGGATAGCGCTTAAGGCTGTGGGAAAGAACTCTGAAAACATGAGTTCAAAAATATAATTCCTCAATTATGCAAAATATAAAGATGCAATATGAATTATATGAAGGGCTTCACAGACCTAAAAGAAAAGAGGCAGCTGTACTGTGAGCCAGCTTGCCAGAAAGATACAAAAGCAGGCAGATTCCTGAGTTCAAGTTCAGCCTGGGATAGAGCAAATTTTGGTCTAGGCATTGTTGGAATAATGGTAATCTCAGGATGGGATCCCATCCAGCTACTTTTATTGTCTCTGTTTACAAAGGCAGGCAGATCTCTGAATTAATTTGCAGTGTTAAAAAATGTGCTTGCTATCTTTTTCTAAGAATCAGGGGGCTGGGTTCATGGAGTACTGTTTTGTGGGATAATCAAAAAGGAACCTGGAGTAAATGACTGAATTGATATGTAAATAAAAGACTGGGCCTTGGTCTGTGAGAGTTATCTGGTTGAGCTGTTTGAAGATATCTAGAGAAAGCTGTCTGAAGAGCAAACAGCTCTTTTAGAATGTTTTCTAGCAGCTATTCAGAGTGAAGTGCTTTGAGAGCTAACACAGCTCTTTTAGAATTTTTTCTAGCTTTCTGATTTTGATTGGAAAACTCAAGAATTACCTTTTGAGTTTTTCTAACAGGATTTCTAATTTGGTCAGAAAATCCAGGAATTTTTTTCTAGCAGCTTTTTTGACTTTGATCAGAAAACCCATGAGCTATCCAGAGAGCATTTATAATTTTTTCTAGCATGAGAGAACTGTCTAGCAGGGGGAGCTGTCTCTAGCAGCCTACAGAGCCAAGAGCTATCTACAGAGAGCTGTCTAGGGAGCCATCTTGAGCAGAACACAGGCCATCAGCTTGGACCCACAATTTGAATTCCAGTTATTTTTTCACCACTCTCAAACACCCCTCCTCTTGGGAATCCCTCTTCAAGCCAAGGCTGGTCTTTGGCAAGAAAAGATGTAGTAAGTCATTGGTGCCAAGAAAAGAGAAGCCTGACACTTTCCAGTGCCATCTCCATGCAACTGAGGAGAGAATTTGAATTAATCAGGCATTTTCTGCAACAGGACAATCTCTCTGAACTAGAAAGCTGCTGTCCCTTACAGTGTGGTAGCTGACTAATTTCCATGATTGCCTTACCAGTCATATGATCACTGACTATATTGACTATTTTATATGTGCACTACAGCTATTTATTATTTCCAATAGATAATAGTCTTCCCAACTTCAAGGTCAGAACAAGGAGGTAAGTAAGTGAAAACGGCAGATGCATAGTACAGTACAGTAAGGCCACATCTCATCCTCTTTCCTAATTTTTATTTTAAGAAAAAATGAAATAATTGCATTTACATGAGAAAACATGAGGGAAATTTGTTTTCATGTTGAACTACTTCTTGCCATTCTTTAGTCCACAATAAATTTAGAGACCTAATATAAAATTTTTGTATGAAAGAAAAAAAGAGGCAGTTCAAAGATATACAAGTGGAGATGAGCTGGGCTATGCTGTGCCTTCAAGGAATCTCAAACAAGAAATAAAGCTTATTTCTTGCATATGAAGATTCTGCCAGTATGGCCTTTGGTTTTCCAGAAAGCTGCTTTCCAAGGTCTCTAGCTGGTCTTCTCTGATCTTGTAGCTATGTCATCAGGAGTACAATTTTTTCCCTTTTATTCAGTGAGGCATCAGAACTTCTGGGTTCACAATTATCAGATGAAATTAGACCTGCTCATCATCACAGTGGCCTTCTTACCTGAAGATGAGCTGAGAAATATAGGAGGATATGTAGATAGTGAGACCAAAGCCACCATCTGTGCCATAGAGCATTAGAAAGAGTCTCTTTTGTTAACTATCAATATGTGGGTGGGGTAAATATTTTATAGATGTTTGCAGAGGGTAGACTGCTCAGAGGGACACTGGACAAGGTCCTGTCAAGGTCAGAAATGCTTGCATTAAGAATAGTCTTGCTCAGACTGCTGAGCTCCAAAGATGCACCAGGCAGCACCATAGGGTACAGGTAGACAGCACCGTAGGGTACAGGTAGACAGCCTGGAGATATCTGTCACATGCTTGCCACTTGCAATCTGCAGGGTTCTCAGGGGTCTTTCTGAGATGGCTTAGTACTCTCCAATGTTGTTTGGAATTGCCCCCCAACCCCCCATGCTGAAATCCCAAGAAGAGGAAGCCATATCTTACTGGTTATAACTTCTGTGGTAACATGTAAAATGATGCCTGCAAATATAGATTGATAACCAGGCAAATAACCTGTGAAGCCATGTTAATAATATTGCTTTTGTAGGAAATATAGACCAGAGCTTTCTGTATTTATAGATGACCCAAAGAGTATCTAGAAACATAGATTGAGATTTTCTAAGCCTGGATATGGCCTGGTAGGCTATATATGTATGAAGATTTTACACTGTGCTAAGGATTCTAATTAGAATGTTATCTCACATCACGACCAGTTGTCTGAATATGTTGGAAAATTGTGGAAACTTCCACTACAGAAATAGTAATCTCTATCTGGTGGTCTTATTGCCTTGATCTGCTAGTGAGACTTGAACATGGGCCTTAGGAAAAAGAGGCCTCACTAGGTTAGTGGTGAATATATAATTCTCATTTCATCTAGTTTTATCTTTTCCACTCATGAACTCTGATAGGCAGTTAATAGCTCATGAAAAATAAAACTTAATCAAATCATTCTTTGAAGGAATCAAAAAACACTGGTTTACAAATATTCCATTCCTATTGCAGCTCCCAAATCTGGTCCAGTAAGAGTCCGGAACACCAAGTGGCTTCTTTGATATTCTGAAGAATTGAGATATTTCTAGATCAAACACCCATGTCCTTCTCTGAGTGCTTGCTGGAGATGACAGCTTCAGCTTCAGAAGAGCCATGCAAAGCGGAATAATGAAATGTTCCATTTTATTAAATTCCCAGCCAGAAGGAGGGGTTGTATTAGAAGAGGAGAAAAGGTGGAGGGGTTTTAGCTTGATTTCTGTGATGCTGATAAGCAGTAATTTTTGCAGAGAGGGTAAAAAGTAATCCAGTGCAGTGAAACCATTTTCATAATATCTGGGTGTGAGTTATCACTCCAAGTGAGCCATGTGGCTCCTAATGGCTGCCCTCCAGTTCTATCTTTCATGGGTCAGTTTGACATTTTAATAGTGCTGATATAAGAAAGAACATTTATGTGTCTTCCCTTCCCCATCATTCAACTGTTAGGAGGGTGCCACTACTCAAGAGTCCCTTTTGATCTGGTTTGCTTATCATCATGGCAGGGAATTCTTGGCTATGCTATGAGAGTGTGGTGATCCTGGGGACCAATTGCACCAGGTTTTTGGGCTGTTAATAGATGGGGAGCAAGTGATTTTTGCATATATCAGAGGAAAGTATTGTTTCTTCTTTGTTATGGCTAATCAGAACCTTGGCCATGTTATGTTGGGTTGGCTTTTCCTCAGACTACTAGACTTTACACAAGTTCTGTTTCCAGAAAGTAGGACTCTCTCTTCCTGGACTTGGTATTTGTTTTTCCTTTAAACAGTAACCCAGAAAGGTGGTTACATGCAATAAATGAGAAAGAAATGCTTATTTTCTGTTGGGTCACCACACTTTTTCAGTAGTGTCATTGGAACTGGAGATGGAATACTCTCAATTTTTTCCTTTAAAATTTTGAACATTTTTTTTTTTTGCAGTTCTTTAGACCACAATAAATTTAGATGCCAATATAAAATTTATATATGAAACAAAAGAAAAGAGATAGTTTGAAGACGTACAAGAGAAAATAGGCTGAGCTATGCTGTGTCAACAAGGAATCTCAAGAGTACCATGATGTACATAATGGAAGAAACCTGGTTCCTCCCATGCTTCTGAAGAGAGAATCATGAATTCCACTGGTGTGTGTGTGTGTGTGTGTGTGTGTGTGTGTGTGTGTGTGTGTGTGTGTGTGTATGTATGCGCGTGCATGTGCACACATGCACGCACCTGTCATGATAGCAATGAGAATATAGAATCTCATCAAGTTAAATTCTATTCTTCATAGAATCACTTTTAATGAGGCTGCATGGATAGAATAGGCTGGAGGGGGCTGGGTCTGACTCTGGGCTGAGAGGCATGCACACTTTTGCCTGGAGCTTTCCAGACAGTAGGGGCTTATAGGACACTCGCTGGGAAGGTCTAATTCACCCAGGGCCTCCTGTTTTCCTAAGACTTGTTGTCTTTTAATCTTTCTACTCATAAGACTACAACACGAGCTAGAGGAAAGGTGAATTTTGAGCTTTGACTGCTGTCATGGGGTCTCCTGAGCTCACTGTTCTGTCTGGCTCAGCCAGGAACTCCATCTGTCATGGAAGAGAGGTAGCAAGGGCAAAGCTGCTGTGTTTGTTTAATAGGTTCGTAGTAATGTAAGTAACTTATTTTCCCTTGTTATGCACCACTGTTAACCCTACTTGGCCTTATATTTTATCCTGACAAAGTCTCAAAACAAAGATCGAAAAATTGGGACTTACCCGACTTTTCAGGAGTGACCCTAGGTAGTAAAGGTGGAACTCTAATCCTTAACTGTGTGATCCACAATTCTAAACCTAATATACTTCTACCATGTTAGATGCTGAGTCACATTTGTTTGTGTGAATGCAACCTTCTGCTTGCAAGGGAATGATCTGCAAAAAGACCGGACACTCAAAAGCATGTTAAGAATATATGTGTTAGTAGTTATTTACCATCATTGGTTCGATACCAGGTTCTTGTGAGGTCTGCCCAGGATTCTGTTAGAGGGATGGAGGTGGGTGGGGATTGGCTGACATCTTTGTGGGGAGAGGGAGATGTGCAGCTCTTATTTCATCAGTATCTTGGCACTCCTATTTAAGCTTTCTCCTTAGTACCCATTAAACTGTGTTGAAAGTCACCTTCAAGTCTTCAAGATCAGAGGTATTCTCTCTCTCTCTCTCTCTCTCTCTCTCTCTCTCTCTCTCTCTCACACACACACACACACACACACACACACACATATACATTCCTGTGATGAAATTCCTGATCCTGAACATAGTATATACTTGATATATGTTTACCTACTCTATTGACTGATATAATGTTTGCTTGGACCTGTTTATAGTTGAAAGACTAGGATGATTTGAACACCAGAAAGGACTAGTTACAAATGCCTTCCTAGACCACAAATGCCACCTAGTACCACCCAACCAACTATAAAACCTGAATCACAAACTGGAACTTTAGAGTCTGAGAGAAGGAAGTCTGTGTGCACATGTGAATGGCCCGAACAGCAGATTAGAATCTGACTGTAGAAGAGCCGTGTCTCTGAGAGAGCCTAGTGTCTTTTGGTGCTTCCTGCTCTTGAGGAACTCATTCACTGTTAGTTTAAGGTGGCAATAATGCAAACCCCAAAGCTGGAATGGCCATTGATCAAAGAAATGAGCTGGCAGTTTCCAGACAAAATCACAAAATGTAATACCTCAAATTGACCAGTTTGAACACATTTTTCACATTCTATCCATCCCTTCTGAGCCATTCAGAGAGCAAAGTAAAAGAAATTAGAAATTAGAAATTGCTGCTTGTTTGTAGCAACCTCATTGGGACACCAAAGAACAGCCGTTTATCTAATTTTTCCTCTTGGAGAATCAGCACCGACCACACTAACTAATGTAGACATGTCTGGTGCAGTTCTAATACTCTTGTTCTCATTTGATTTTCACAGAAGAACTGGCAGGGAGCAGAGAGCATTACCCTTATCTTATAGATGAGGAACCTGAGACTCAGAGAGGGAAATGAACTATTTGAAGTCACACAGCTCCAGGCTGAAAGCCATGCTCTGAGTTTCTTCACAAGCTGACCTTTCACTTTCCAAACGCCTTTCCATAAAAGAGAGGAATGGTCTTTTTCCAATGTGGAATTTGAAGACAGGGCATTAGGGTCTACTCGTTAAATGGCAGATTCTTCTGTTTTGAGACAAAAGACATACAAATAACCTTCTGCTTCTGTTTTGTAGTCATTTCAAATAAGGAAGGCGCAAACTAACAGCTGGAAGTGTTCTGGGGGGATTTTCCCCTTATGACGTGTGTTGCAACAACAAATAGAACAGTTACAAGTTCTTTGGAGGTTGGGCTGCCAGTATCCTGGATGGCTGAGAGAAAGGGAACAGAGAAGGTGATCCTAAAGAGACTTGATGAGGAGAGAGAGAGAGAGAGAGAGAGAGAGAGAGAGAGAGAGAGAGAGAGAGAGGAAGATAGGTTTGTTTTCCCCTGGTTTCAACCACCCCAAGAGCATCCTGGTATGGGGTGAAAGGGTATGACTGATGCTCTGACGTTAAATCAGCCCGAGGCTAACAGACAATAAGGACAGTTAATTATGTCAGAATGAGTGATGCTTTGAGAGGCACGGAGTAGAGATGCAGGTGGAAACTGAAGGAAGGAGCCAACCGACTTAAGAGTCTTGAAGGAAGAAGAGTATAGGATAAATATACAAAGAAATTCCTATATTGTTAGATTGCTTACTTACCTACCCTGGGGGAAACATACTTAGGTGCCAATAAACCTTCTCCTTGGTGTAGAATTGGGGATTCACAGCCTCAATCAGAAACATATTAGTGGTCATGGCAATTTTATCCATAAAAAGTCAATGGTAGAATTGTCATTGTTGTGTACCTGCACAAGTATAATGGCACATGTCAACTAAAAATGAGCAGCCTTGGAGACGGACAGTGTCCCAGAGGGTCAGAACAGCACAGTGTTCTAGCAGAATATCTGACAAACAGCTGCAAGTGTTCTGTGGAGGGAATGCCTTTCCCTTATGAAGTCTGTTGCAACAAGGCCATGGTACAATAACAGGTGACTCACAGATACCTGTAACTCCAATGCCTCTGGCCTCTGTGTACACCTGTATTCATGTGTGAACAACTCTCTCCCCCATATTCATAAATCAAATATAATAGATATTTTAAAAAATTAAACATGAATGGTACACATATAATAATACAGGTTAATCTTAAAGACATAATGTTGAGAGGAAGAGTTTTGGGGAAAAGGCACTGGAAGCACAGCAAAACATGACAATGATTGATTTTGGTTCATCTCTTTCAGAGACTTTGGGTGTTAATCTTCCCTTACAGATAGATTCAGAAAGATCCATCCCATCAGCTGCTTTTGAAAGTTTTTTCCCCCATTTTGATTTTTTTCTAGTATAAAGTCAGTTTTCCCTTAGTTTGAAGTTCCCTTTGCTTCCTGACCCAGAGAGTGAGCACTGATGTTAGCATTGCTGGAAGGATGAGATAGTCAGACTTAATTCTGGCTCTTTGGATCACGCTGGGCAGCTTCCTTGGTTACATGATGAGATTTGTTTTTGGTATTTTCTAATTTGGATTCATATTTGGGTCAAATCAGTCTTTCTCAGTAGCAGATTTCACATAAAATCAGAAAGAAGAACAGACAAAACAAAACAACAACAACAACAACAACAAACCCAACCCAACCTAACCAAGCCAAAACAATAGTTTCTTGGTCAAAGGTTTTCTGGGTGTCTCTGAGTGTGAATTTCATGAATATTTGCCCTAGATAAACACAAGGAATGAGACATTCTCATTTGGACAGCAACAGGTGGCAAAGACCACATGCAGGGGAGGAGAAACTGAGCAGTATGGCTGTGGTGATGAGATTTGAGGATAAGCCCAGCAAAGCCTGTGGGAGCTTGGTGGAAAAGAAAGACTCTGAGTTGAGGAGAGGTGAACTTTTCAGCAGCATCCTCCTGCCACCAGGACTTGGAAGTGGAAAGAAAACTGAGTGGAGTGTCAGAAGGTATACTCAGCCTAGGACTAAGCAACTGTATCTTCCCATCCAGCCATGAGGTTTATGCTGAGATAGGTGTGAGCTGCCAGGAAGTTGGGCTGTTTACTCTTCAACCATTTATTTTAACAGGGTCAATTCTGTGGAAGTGCTGTGTGAGAAGGGAGAGAGAGGGAGGAAGGGAGGGAAAGAGAGAGAAAGAGAAAGAGGTCAGCATTGGGTGGCTTCTCTATTGATCTCTATATAGTATTTTTCTTTTGAGACAAACTCTCTCACTAAGCCTGGCGTTCACTGATTAGCTAGGAACTTAATGGACTTCTCCTGTCTCTACTTCCCATGCCTCCAGAGCTGGGATGGGATATATATATCAAATAGTAAGTTACAAGTCCTTTGGAGGTAAAATCCCGACCCCTACGAGGTTACAGTTTAGTAGGAGAGAACTTATGCTAATAACTGCAAGCAACATTTACTAAGCACCAACTATAAACCAACCATTGAAAGCAACAGTTTAATCATCAAAGAAAGCCTTGAAGTATATTATAGATGAGAAATATGACGGCATGGGCAGAAACATTGGACACAGGGATTAGTTTGGCTGTAGAAAGTGCTTAGCTCCAGTCTATAACCCTTAAAACCTGGTGTGTTGAGTCTTACAAAACTCAGTGCTTATGTGTCTAGTTCCTGGAGTCTTTTGCTCATACCATGATAAACTGTGGGAGGTACTTTGAGAGCCATCACTGGATGTTCAGAATGAGAAAGTCCTTCTTGTGGAGATGCCTTCCAAAGCAGAGGATTAGTTGGGGACTCTGTCGCTCATAGGACATGTTGTCAAATCTCAAGGCAGTCTGGACGCTTGGGAAGGGTTTTCTCTGTTGATACTTGTTTTGATCAATGTAGTGTTGTTTTTTTTTTTTTTTTTTTTTTTCATGATGTGGAGGTTCTCCTCCTTTTTCTCCTCCCTTCACTTTTCTTCCCATTATATCCCAGCCTGAAGTTTCTTGATTGTCTGTGAGGGATAGGTTGGTAGCTATATATTATCAGCACTGGTAAAGTATGGAGTGTAAGAAATTTCCCCAAAGTTCTAGAGCTAAGTGCCAGAATTATTCATGAACTCAGTTACTTGTCTGCCATACTTCCTTTCTTCAGCCAATATCTCAATTGGATGTGGGATTTTAGTACAAATAGTTAATGCTTGGAGTCATTTGGTCCATACATATGAACATGACTTCTGGCCCTGTCTGTTGTCTCATCTGAGACAAGTTAAGCTTCTATAGCCTTACCATCATCACTGGTAGAAGTAGGGTGACTATATAGGCTGTCATGAGGAGAAAAATGAGCTAAGAGGTGGGAAACATTGGTGTAGTTCCCAGCATACAGAAGGACTGCCCTCCTCCTGGCTCTAATCTTTCCCCTCTACTCAATTTTGGCTTCTCAAAGGCATAGATCTAGCCCAAGGCAGCTCATGATAAAAGTTTAGGAACTAGCTGACACACAAAAGAAGAATTTAAGCCTGGAGAAACCAAGCTTTGTCAGCCCCCCGTTCATCCATTTGCTGTCCATTTTCTCCTTAATTTGAGGAGTCGCGTAGACATACTGTAGAACACTGTTGTGCCTCCTTCCCCAATAATTGCTTCATCCCCAAAGTCTTCTTCAGTCAGCCAATATGTTCTCTGGTCATAGTTCTCTGGGGGTGCAATCTGGCAGGCTGTACTGTCTCCTCAAGAATCATATGAGTCACCAGTTGCGGGAGCCACTGACCTCAGAGCACTTCATTTTCCTCCCATAGTTAAGTGTCTTATATAGGTTTGCTGGACAAAACATATGGACTACTAACACATTTTGGTATCTCTGATATCGTATGTAATGTAAGGATGGGATGTTTATCCGAAGAAGAAACTGGATGTCCTGTATCCTTATTTGTTAGATTTGGCAATCCTAGTCTAATAAGGTGCAAGGCATATAAAGAAAAGGGGCTACCTTCATACACATGCTTTCTGTTATCCTTTGAGACACCTAATAAAACATATTCACAAGTTGCTAACTGACATTAGCTAAGACTCCTGAAGGTACTTTTCCCACCACAGAGACTATTTTGGATAGTTCACTAGTGAAGGCAGACTTAGAGTTGCAGCTGAAAAGATTTGTCAACAATTTCTAGGTTTTAAGTGTCTAGGTGACCACCTTTCTGTCATTTTAAGGGGAGATAGCCTGAAGAAAAACCTACCACCTACAACTCTTCTCTGCCACCCACTACCTTAAGCTGCCATTTACTCCAGTCTGAATTCTCAGCCATCTCTCTTCAGATGTTTTATAATAGGCACAAGGCTGAAATGATGAAAAAAAAATGTTCTGGGCTTAATCAGAAGTGTGTTGAATAACAATGAGTCCTGTAGCAGGCCGGTAAAGAAGCAGATCAGACCCACTTAACCGTAATGGTCCTACAGAGTAATGGAGACTCAAGTGGTCCTTATTACGTATCAAGCTGTGAACCAGAACTCATCTTCCATTCTGATTGCCAAAGGAAAGAGGTAATTGATGGGACAGAATAGCCGTTATTATAATTATTACTACCTATTTTTTAAAAATCCAGACACAGTAGTTAGAAGGCTGTCTATCCTTAGTGCCATCGGAGAATACCAGGTGTGCAGCATGAGGGTTGCCTTTCCATTAAGTCTTGAAATGGGAGCACTAATAACTTTTGCATTGAAATAAGTAATGGCCACATTTAATGACCAGTTTGTTTGAGTGTTAACAGCTTGTGAGCCAACAAATGAGTCGTTAACAGGTGTTAACTTTCTCCTTTCTGGTTTAAATGACACATTCTATCTCTGCCCTGTTTGGACTGAGGGCTTTTACATACTGTGAGCTAGATTTTCATTTTCTCAAGGTGGGCATCTCTTATTAATCGGCTAGACAGCTCTGGCTAATGGTTTGTCTCTTCCAGGATTATTTCTTACCTAGTCCATGGAAATATAATTTTTCTTTGAATTAATTTTTCCCCTTGAAATATGAAGGAAGTCTAGGAAAATTTGATTCTGGGAGAAATTAGGTAAAAAGTCGAGTAGAAAAATCTACCCTGAAACATAAAAGTATTTACTGTGGAGAAGGAATACAAATAGGTTGAAAAGACCATAGATTTGTGACAGCATTTGTGCACACTAAGGGAACAGGAAAAAGATTACTGTCTAAGGGCTAGAAATGAAGCACATGTGAACATTAGTCCAACAGGTGCCTGCAATGTACATGCAATGAGACTCGACCTTCTCGAGAAATCTGTTTGTCACTGCTCTCGTGTTCCTCCAACCCCTTTAATTTTTCAAATCATAGGAGCTAGGAGATAGGGTATACTTTCTTTGCAACTTATTCTTGGAGGAATGGGATTGGGTGATGATGCCGTTGCAGGAACTTTCTACAGATATAAGGAAGTTACAAAATAAGAAATCCAAGTTCTTCCCAAGAGGAAGCTATTTTCAGCACCATATATATGTGTAGAGGGTCCCTACACACACACACACACACACACACACACACACTTCTGTCAGTACAATACTTCCCAAGCTTATCTCATAAAAATTCCAATGGTTTGTAAAATACAAACAATGCATTTAAATGCCCTGGCAATGCCAAACTGTTTAATATGTCCTTATGTTTGCCTTTTGATATTTGTCGATCATATGGAAAAAACGGTGCATGACCAAGTATCAATACATACTTGGGAACTGATGAACTCCCTGAATTTGGGTGTAATCTTTGCTTCTCTAGCTGGGCCACTCGTTGGTATATCTGCTTTTCTGTGATGCCTTCAGAATAGGACTGCCAGAGGCCTTGTCTTAGTATTGATGCAAGTTGAAGGGACCCCGCTGGCAAAGGCATTGTTGTTTGGGCAGATGGTAAGAATAGGCTGAATCTTCTCACACATGGAAGCAATTAAAAAGTGACATCCACAAGGTCTTCTGCTCCTTACAAGGGTGGTATTTTAACCCTTAGCAGTGCACTTGGGAGGGGTGAAGAGTACAATCTATAAAATAGAATTCAAGAGCACACTCAACATTTTCTTAGATGCTCTGCCATTTGCTTGGTAGTGAACTTTCTGTTCACCTTCTAGATCAGTGAATCTCAGCCTGTGAGAGATGTACCCTATAGCAACCTCACTGAGGGCATCCAACGACCCTTTCACAAGGGTCACGTATCAGATATCCTGCATATCAGATAGTTACATTATGATTCATAACAGTAGCAAAATTACAGTTATAAAGTAGCAACCAAAATAAGTTTATGGTTGGAGCGCCTTACAACATGAGTGTAGGACACATGGACTGTACCAGATGGGCATAAGACTGGTGAGGTGGAACATGCCTAGACTCTGGGCATCTCAGAGGTTTGAGATGCTAGGAGTTGGGCCGCTCCCTCCCTGTCTCCATGCCTGCTTTGGAGCACACATCACATAAGGTGATGAAGAGCAGTCATAGAGCATCACACCTGGGAGTCTTCCCCATGCATCTGTTTAGACTATCACCAGCATCTTAGTCTCAGACAATGGAATGTATTTACCCCTCGAATCCTATCCCACTCCTCAAGGTTGATATGGTCCCTGTCCACACGGAATAAGGTGCACAAGGTATTTCATCCAGGATCATTTGAGACTGGCTGTAACAATTGTGTGAAGCCCCCCTCCCCCCCAAAGCACTCACTGTTGGACCTTGGACATGCTTGCCTGGCCAGGCTCCCATGGCTCACAGAGGCTCACATCAGGGTGCTGGTTGCTGACATCATCACCACTGCCACCGCAGCCGCTGGGATCCAGGACCATGACCACTTGCCCTGCACTGGCAGCCTGAACCTCTTTATTTATTTTCTAAGAATTGTAAGACTCCCTGCATTCCCCACTGTACCAGAACTCTGTGGAACCTGTTTGTCCTGGACTTCGCTTCACCTTCCTTGGTCTGGTGTACAGCAATGTCTGATGCCCCAGAGGGAAGGGGCAGACCTCAGACTCCACCCATTCCAGACTTTGCCCTGCACCTGGGTACCCATCAGGAGAGGTAAAATATGGAATGATGCATGAAGAACTGTGTTAAAGAGTCACAGCCTTAGAAAGGTTGCAAACTACTGTTCTAGTTGATTGCTATTTATAGTTTCTCACAGAGTATAGAATAAAATAAAAGTACTGTTTAACATTGTGAATAGGGCGTGGAATTTTAGTACTTTTTATAGGATACTAATTGTGGTTGTTTAGTTGAGAGATGTATCCCATACGTTCCTGTATTTGAACACTTGGTCCTCAGTTGATAGCACTGTCTGGGGAGGTTCTAGAGCCTTTAGGATGAGGAGGAAGTACCGCCCCGGCAGCAGACCCTGAGGGTTGGCAGTCTCATCTGACCTCCTGCTCACTCTTTCTGCTCCCTGTGTGTGTCATACCACACCTTTCTACCATTGCAGACTCTAACAGGCAGGGAGAGAACAGCCTGGAAACCAAAATGAACTCTTTCGCCTATAACTCTTGGTATTTCATCACAGAAACAAAAATTCAATGATTACACTTACTTATTATTTACATTATTTTGAAAAAATTATGCAATTTGTAGAAGTAAACATATGAAGATTTAATCTCTGTGTTTTAATAACTCTTACAAGTTTCCTTGGCTGTTATGCTTTCAGTGTATTTGAAGTCTCAAGACTTTAGTCCCTTCCATCAACTGACATCTGAGGAGCACTTACTGCTATACTGCCAGGTACTGGACAAAATGAATGGCAGATGTGGCCTGAGGTGTCTTGTATTTTGTCTTTTACACTGAAGCATGGTGAAGATGTAGTGGGGTCAACAGATGGTGAGGTGTTCTGGAGAGGTGCAGCTCTGGCGCGCAGACAAAGATAATCTCATCTGAGCAGTAACCCACAGGTTTCGTTGAGGGCTGTTATCACAGTCTGAATATGAAATGTATTTCAGTGTAGTGTGATGAACAGTGGGTTCCCCAGATGGGGTTACCACTTGGGGAGGTGATGGAATTGTAGGAAGTGGGGCCTCACTTGAAGAAGTTGGTCATTTGTGAGGTATGGCTTTGAAGGTTTTACCTGCTGCTGAGTCCCTTCCTCTATCTGTTTCTACCTTGTCAGGAGATAAGTAATGCTACCTGCTCCCAAACCACGATCTTCTGTCTCACCATGAGTTTGTAGAAGCAATGGAACTAAGAACTGTGGACTAGGAACTGGACAGGTATCTCATCAGTTAATAGCACTGCTGATCTTTCAGTGGACTCAAGTTCAGTCCCCAGATCCCATATGGTAACTCTAGCCCCAGGGGAATCCAACCCCCTTTTCTGGACTCCATAGGTGCTGCATGAATGGGATAGGCAGGCATGTATACAAGCAAGTCACCAAGACACATAAAGTAAAAATGAGGAAACTATTAAAAGTACAAGATGAAACCAAAATTCTATGGACTAAAATCTCCAGAACTGTGAGTGCAAACAATTCCTCCCTCCCCTAAATTATGTTAAATATTTCGTCACAGTGACAGCAAGTCTGACTGTCAGGATTGTGGAGGACACATGACACTCTAGACAGCAGGCATCTTTTTACAGAGTGGGCCAAATGGTAAGATTTTAGGCTTTGGAAACCAGGTGACCTCAGTCATAGATCCTCAACTTAATGGCTGTAGTGCTGATGCGTTACTATAAAGTGTTTTATTTGTAAAATCAGGCCAGATTTCACCTATGGGACATAGGGTAGGTATTGATCAAATTGTGTGTGGTATGGGGCGGAGCTCTACATGTGCAGACTGTGGAGGTGTGTGCAGGCAAGCAAACTGATATGAACAATCATGACGGAACAATGGAGGTTGCATGATATGGCAGAAGGTATTTTTAGAAATACAGAGAAGAAAAAAAACCTAGGAAAAATGTTTTGAAGAACTTTTGGAGGCCAAACTGAGTAACACACACTTTATCTTGAGGATAATTGTAAAGGAAGGACTGTATTATCAAGACAAATCGGGCTATATAGCAATGGAACATAAAGAAAATAATAGCAAACTACTTGCAGATCTTTTGCTACCATGGTTGACTGTAACACATATGATGTTTGGTGTAAGTGAGCCTGCTCTCCAGGGTGTCATGGGTCCTCCTTCACATGGTGATCTGTGGTCTGCTGATCCAGGCACTTCAGTCTTGTAGATGTCCATTTCACCAGTTGAGAAAAGAGGGTCTGGAAAACCAGTCTTGTTTCCAGTGACGTCTTTTGTTCCATTCTCAGCTCCACATCTAGAGCTCATTTGTCATTCTCTGTAGCTCCAAGAGGGCTGGGTGAGAAAATCAGTAGAGTTGAGAGGTTGAGGTCTCTGCCACAGTGTGTGTGGGCAGAATGAAGCCAAAGGGTGGGGAACAGAAGCAATGGTGAGAACTAAGGAAGTTATGCATTGTTTTGTCACAGTGAAGATCTAAAGAGAGCTGAAATAGGAAAAGACAGGGGGATCAGTACAGAATTGCTCTGAATATCTATCCAAGGGTCAATAAAGGGATATGGGAACACAGCACAGTTGGCAGAGTATTTATCTAGCAGCATGCAGCAATCCCTGGGTTCGATCCCCAGCGTTATATAAACTGGTCTTGTGGTGCGCAGCTACATAACTCCAGCACTTGGGAGATAGAGGCAGTAAGATCAGAAGTTCAAGGCCAGCTTCAGTTCCATAGTGAGTTCAAGCTCAATCTGGGCTATATGTCTTAAAAAGTAGTTAACAAATATCGGAATGAAGGTAGCAGCTAAGGAAATGAGAAGGGAGTTGGTTCTTTGTGATACGAGAACAAATCAAAGACTATATGAAATATACTTCTTTGGCTTGTCACACAGGAAGTGAGAATAAAGGAGGAGTCATGGACAAGAGATGATCCTGCTGGCATGTTGATTTTGGAGTGTGGCTTGACAGCTGAGAGATGTGCCTATCTGAGGTGCAGGTGGAGAATGAGTCATGTGAGATGCAGTTGGTGACCATGTAAGGGGTGGTGAGTTACTAAGCGACAAAACCAAAGCACAGAGCTGGAGGCCAGCCACCGCCAGGGCCAGTGAGAGGAAAAGTAGTTAACTGGAGAATATGATGCCAAAGAAGATGGTTTTCTTTTAACACCACCAGATTGCAAGCATCAAAGTTGTCTTCATCGACACTGTGGAAGACTGAGAACATGGATGAGTGGTGTTCTGTAGCAGAAATGCACACTGCTGCCTCACTCACCATTGCTTTCACAGGGAATCTCTTCTAGTGTTCAGGTGTCCCACTGTTTAATCTGGATATAAGTTTGGCTCCAGATGCCCACGCTGGTGGCTTATAACTTTACCAGTAAGTTCAAAAGAAATAAAACACGCACACTTTATCTTCTTTTCCATCCAAGTCTTCGATGGCCAGTTAGAAAGGGTGGAAACCCAAATTTTCCCCATAGGTCAGATACTGGTAACATAATTTATTCTTAGTGTTTCCTGGTAAAATTTTCTTGGCTTCTTCTCCACACTGCTGTGCTTTCTCTCGCCCAGCAGCACTGCCTTCATAGAAACTTCTTCCCCCAAACTTCCTGACCATGTAAAAGAAATTTTGATGATAAAGTAACCATTAGTATTTCTTGAGAGCGGTGGGAAGCAGGTGCAAAGAGCTGAGAATGAGTTGATGATAAGAAAATAATCCAAAATGGCAGAAAACATGTAGGGGAGAAGCCAGTGGTAAATGGTTTAGAATGACAGAGTTTAATGGTCAAATAAAGTTGTTTGCTTGATTTTAAGACTGGGGAAAGTGACCATGGGGATGAGAGTAGAAAAAGACTCCAGGATGTACATGGGAGGTGAGGGTGACAAAGACGGCATGCACACCTTCGGACATAGATATGGGTCAGGTCAGATCCAAACCAATTGGAGACATCAGAGAAACAAAGTGAGTCGTAATGATTATAGCCAGGACTGGGTGGGACTTAGATGACATTTTTTTTTTTTTTCATTTTCAGATCACAAAAAGGCCCAGAGAATTAAAGTCACACAATTTGCAAGCAGGAGAGCCCAAATCAAGAGATCTTCTCATGACTGCTGTTGTACTATGTTCTTCATCGTGCTAAAGGTTCCAGGTCATACGTAGAGTCAAAGCCACACAAGAAAGAGGTGTCTGGACAAATAAAGACTCTGTGTCAGTGGCAGAACAAAGTGGAGACCTTTGTAAAAAATGTATTGTTTAAGTGCCATAAGACAGATATGGCAGATCGACAGAAGAAACTATTTGTATAACCTTCATTGGTACAGATTACTATGAATTTGGGAGAAAAGATTTTTGGAAGAAATAATTGGATATTTAGTCCCAAAATAATTTGAGTTCTCACCATGAGCTCAGTCTGCATTGCCTTCTGCAGAAAGTAGGAGACTCCAACTTCTGTTTAAGTTAGTCTATACTGATCTTGAAACTCCTAGTTCTCTCCTGAACATTGTAAATACCTCAACTGATAGGAGTGGCATCTTGAAGAAAGAAAGAGAGAGAGAGAGAGAGAGAGAAGAGAGAAATGTAATTAGCAACTATTCTAGATGTGCGAGTCCCAGTACAGAAACAGAAACCAAAACCATAAGCCAAGACAACATGTCTCCCACATAAAGTACTAATCCCATAATAATGTCATCCAAAGAAAATGGAAGAACATCCAGACAGAGAATTCAGAAGAATGACAGTAAGTATGTCAAAGCAACTCAAGGAAGACATGGGTAGATTCCAAGTAAGAACAACAACAACAACAACAACAACAACAACGACAACAACAACAACAACTAGATTAATGGAGTAAGGAAATCAACCCAAGGCATGAAAATAAAATTCAATGAAGAGACAGGATTCCTGAAGAAAAAAAAAAGGAACTGCAATGTTGCTTGAAATGAAGAAATCAGCTAAAGAAAAACCCAACAAAAGATGCATCAAATGTGGATCTTGTAAAAAGGAAAGAATCATGGACGAAGCCAAGGGAGAGGAATTGGCTCATTCAATAAAAGTCAATGGTGAAGTTTTTAAAACAGAACGGAGTGTGGGAGAGCTCTGGAACACACCACCATAAAAAGACCCAACCTCTGGGTTATGGTCACAGAAGGAGAAGTCTGTAGCAAAAGCGCAAAGAATATTTTCAGGAAAATTACAGAAGAAAAATTTCAAACCTAGAGTGTGGACTCCAAGAGGTGCCAGAGTACATCAAGGTACAAGAGGCTCATAGAAAACCAAAATGATTTGAAAGTGTGTATTTGCTTTCATGCCACCATAACAAATACAAGGCTCTGGCCTAGTTTTAAAAGTCCACTTTGGCTACTTCCTCAAAAGAGTTCAGATGCTGATGGCTTCATTTCTAATGTAAAGGTGTTCAAAAATAGGGCTCTTGGGAAGTGATTGGTTCATGAAGGCTCTGACCTCATCAACGGACTCACCCATTGCTAGGTTGATAACATGGTGGCCTTACTGAGAGACAGCAGAAGGAAGCGGGTGGGAAGTGATGGAAGGAAGCACACCACTAGAGGAATGTCTTTGAGGAGTAACCTGTCCCTGGACCCTTCGTGTCTGTCTCTATTTGCTCAATGGCTGTTGTAAGGAATAGTTGTCTTCTAGTGTGCCCTTCCTCTATGACATTTCTGCTCTTCCCTGGTCAATAAACAAGGAACCATCTGACCACAGACTAAGATATTTTAGAATTGTGAGCCCAGATCAGTCTTCCCCCTTTAAACTGTTTATCTTTTCTGTCTGTCACAGTCATGAAAATGTCGAACACACAAGAACTCCTTACTGAACTTCATCCGCGGAGAGGAAGCAATTTCTTTGACTCTATGAGGTGAGGGCTGAAGGTCAAGGCGGCAAAGGAGTAGGAGTCTAACAAGTTTTTGTAAGTGTTTGGAATTCAACTGAGTGCATTAGCAATTAGCCATTAAAAAGGGGACTTTATTTTTGTAGGACAGTTTATGGCCTTTTACATGTTTATTTTTCCCTCATTGTTGGACATTCAAAGATGAAAGAGTATACGGGTCAGAGATCCTCTTGTCCAGCAACAGGCTATATCTCCCCAGGTTCCCTAGCTTGGTATAGAATAATAAGGAGCATATTCTGACAATGATCTGGGTTGAGAGATGGCCTCACTTCCCATCCAACTGTACAAAGTTCATTCTTACCCTATTCAACTTGGCCTTGCCCTGCTCAGCGGAGCCTGAGGTCCCATTTTCATGCTATTCTTTCTGTTTCTGTGCTAGGAGAAATAAGCACTGCAGTCCCTTCTAGGAGTTTACCTGGTAGGCAGGAGCCTTTTATATACCCAAGGAGTTAAATTATTGCTTTAACTGGTCTAAAACTCAAGATAATTTAAACCTAAGAATTTAAAGATCCAGAAGAGTAGGTCCCTGAGCTGGACCTGCTGCTCTACAAGGGCTTTTTGGGATAGTGGAAGGGCTATCCGTGTCTGGTGGGATGGTCAGAATTGGATGTAGGAGCTGAGAGGAGGCTAGAGGGCCTCTGCCAGATGCAGGAGCCATTCAGTTTGTGAAGACAATCCGTATGTGTCATCCACAGTGTGCTTAAGCAAATTCAGTTCAAGTGGACATCAATTTGTTTTCATTCCCAAGGCAAATGAGGTTGTGTGGACAGCATATGAGCTCATTAATTGCTTGGTGAATTTAATGCAGGCAGTTTCTGAGAGGCTGGAATCCTGAGCCTGGAAACACTGAGATCACACCATTAGTACTGTGTGTGTGTGTGTGTGTGTGTGTGTGTGTGTGTGTGTGTGTGTGTGTGTGTGTGTCTCAGGGCATGTAAGGGAGGCTCTGAGTTGCTAGGATTCTAAGGTGACACAAAGAGGACATCCCTGTGGTGACTTCCAGTAAGCAATGGAGGTGGACACCAGGAGAATTCTAACAGTTCAAGGTCCTTGAAGAATGCTATTAATAAACAGCACACCAAAACCACTAGAGAAGTGTGGGAGTAAAAGGGCCATGCTGGAGAATGTGGAGAGTGCTGGGGAATGCAGGGGTGGCGTGGGGGTGGGGGCAGGGTGGAGTGTGGGGAGGAGGGAATGCTGGGGAATGCCTGGGGAATGCCTGGGGAATGCAGGGGTGTGTGTGGGGAGGGGGGGACGTTGATTACACAAGGTGTAACTTTTCTGTTGTGTTTTTAAATCAGACTCTTGGACTTTGGAGGAGAGACTTTCTTTTTAAAGTAATGATACATATCTAAAGGGTCTACGTGACTATTTTTAATAGACTTTATATTGAACTGACCATGTTAACCTTCATTTTATAGCAACATTTTATCAACTTATCCAGTGTCATGGTGGACTGTCTAAGCACACAGAAACAACTCCTACAGACATTGTTTACATCTGCACTGAATCTGAACTTTCTCTCCTTTCTTTCTATGCTTGTGGACAGAATTGCCAGTATTAACTGCTATCATATTGCACCTGTCTGGGTTTTACCTCTATCCTCAGTGCATGGGCATTCACTGATGGAGGCACCAATGGACAAAGAACTGGCTGGCAGGGCCTCCTCTGTGCACGGAGGCAAAGTGGCCCAGGAGGTGGAAAGGTTTGTGGCAACTCTGAAATACTGAATCTGTGGTGCAAAAATTAGCAAGGGTCAATCCCTGTGCAAAAAGGGGTTCATTAACCAATGGCTGGATTGTGTCGCTCCTATTTCAGGGAAGCACTTCCTGTACTTGATTCCTTTGTTTCTGTAACATAATTTGTACATGGGTAAAAGTTTCTCTAGGCTGGAAAGGGAAATTTCACAGATAACCCAGACGTAAACCAGCCGGGCAGCAGAGTTGACTGTGCCATACTTAATTGACACTGGAGGGGGACCGCAAGTTACGTGCCTTTTCGCTAAAGTTTTGAATTAGCTGTTTGCTTGGAAGGGCAGATGTTTTGGCTCTGGTGGTCACTGCTCACCTCTGTCTGGGAGGTGCATCAATCACTTTAATTATAATGGAACATGGGGCCAGGAACTGAAGGAGAAAAATCAACTCAATCCCAAGAACAATCTTTCTTGATGAATTCTCCCCTAAATCGAAACAATTCACTGGGTATCCCAGCTGGGGTTCATATGCTTTTGATTACTGTGGGCTATTTAGCTCTACAAAATGACAGGCTGCTTAATGGGCTTTTAATGGTTATAGGTTTCTCTCTCTCTTTTTTAATGAGCTTCACCAGTTTGTTGCTAATGCCCTGTAGAAATTTGGCGAGGGTCCAGACTCGATGCTACACATTTCTGGTTTTGAGGCAGCAAACATACAACCTTCCTTGCCAGTGGGGAAGTATGCTACCAGCCTTAAGGTAGGGCCATCAGGGCAGGGAGAAGAGGAATGGTAATAAATGCCTTGTATGCCTAATGATTATGTCATCCTAGAGAAGGTAGTTCCACTTTGCAGCTGAGGTTCCCTTGAAGGCTTCTTGCAGATGGCCAGACTGGTAATGTAGCCAATGCTTTGCCTACTAATGTAATTTCTACACTGTTGGTAAAAGTGACCCTTGTAGGCTTAGTTGTATCCTGCTCACCAATGGGTTTCTTGGTGAACAGGGTTTATTGTATCCTGTGTCAACAATTTATTTCATTTTTGTATCCTCAGTGCCTCATGCAAGACAGAAGCCACAGTAGGTATTCAGTTCAGGTCTGCAAAACAAGAAGTCACAGGCAAGTGGGAGGAGTTGGCAAGATCTTTACCCAAAGGGATCTACTTTCTGGGTCTCAACCACAAAACACAAGATCTGGGTTAAGAGAGCACTGGGCAGTGTGTGAGACAAGGAAGAGAAGGGACATCTGGGTCACTAATAATAGCAATCACATTCATTCCTTCTTCTGCCCCTAGTGTTGTGCTAAAACCACTTCATGTACTGATTTTCCCACGCTGAATCTAGGAGGCTGGTGCCTGTGTACTGGTGGTGTTCAGTACTGTTGTGGGTGAGCAGTCAGGGAAATGCCTGGGCATGAGGCATTTGTTGACTTCTGTGGTAAGAACACCAAGCCCAGCCTATTTCATACTAGCAATATGATAAAAACGGAATAACAGCAAAACAATAGAAAAGGTACCTGACATTTGTGCAGCTCTGTTGATGTAACAGCACAGGTATCCATTAACTGAAGTTTCTGAGAGAAGCTGCAAGCACACAGAATGTTCTACAAACCTGACAATTTACAACTTTGATGACTGTGGAGATATAGGGATGTTGTACGTCCAGAGCCAAAATATCTGGTATTGTCTTAGGTCCTTAAATAGCCATCCACTGTCCACTTTGGTGTGTGACCCTTGTAGCTATCAGGTGAATCCTTTTGGAATGGATGAAAAGTCCCCTAGCTGCCACCAACGAAAAGCTAAGAATGTCCTAAGATAGCATCCGAGGGCAGAAGGGGTTTCTTCAGTTTGCTCTAAGCCAGTGACCATGCCTGATGACATGTGGCTCCAAGACAAACTGTCTCCTATACCCTTTGAGGAGAAAATGTTTCCTACACTGACAGGAGACATTAGCACCTAACTTCCAGTTGCGCCAGAAAAGCTGTCATAAAGAAATAACAGGTAAGGTCATAGAAGAAGCTGAAAACAGACTCCAGGGCCAGAGGGATTCTAAGCACAGGGTTCTGTACTGTACCACTTCCCTAAACCAGTTGTACACTATGGACGTGGCCACAGAGCTAGGAAACAGGCAACGTGGCTCTCCTCACACACACACACACACACAGGCAGCCCACTCTGACTCCCTAGGGTTTCTCTCCTAGGTGACAGGTGACAGTACACCTTTTGCTTTGTTTGTTTTTCCTTTTCTCAGTGCTCTTTATTTAGTCTCTTTTTACATTGCGTGGCAGTTTTCTACCCTTATATAATAATGACTTCTGGTGATGTCCTCCCTTTTTTTCTATACCCCCCTTTTCTCCCATCGACGCATCTGTTCCCAGCAGGCCCCATTCCTACTTTCCTGTCTTCTTTTTATAAGTAGCCTACTGAGTTTGACTGTAGTTTCTTGCCCAAGCATGGGCAGTAGGATTTTTACTGGAGAAAGGTCAACTAATCAGTGACTACCCCATTGGAAAAAAATGATACTCTCCCTGACTACCATGAATGGCTTCTAGATGCTAAGAGCTGGCTTTGATGAGGCAAGAAACAGCTCTCTCAGCATGATGAGGGATAGTTTATTCTGAAGCCAAATATGACTGACCATGACCTCAGTACAGAATTTGGGTTCCCCAAAATCCACGCTCTAATGTGGTAGCAGTTTCATGAAGGTTGTATACTAACAGAACACAATAGTCACAATTCAACATGCTTTCAAATACACTGGTGGCTACATTAGGTAGGTGGCTTAGAGTAGCGTGGGAATCCTCTATTTTTATATATGTGTATATGTATATGTACATGTATATGTATATGATGTATCTATGTATGTATAAACTGTAATTTGTCTCTGGACCTGCAACATTCCAACCCCTCTACAATCATTAAGAGTCTTATCAGTTAATTGGCATCTGTAGAACATTCAATATAAGTTATTGCTTCTCTGGAACCTTTAGTTCAGTTTCTAGAACACCCCTTCTTCACTCAGCTCTCATTCTGGAGGTTTGATTTAATTCTTAGGAATGAGGCTCTGGTCTCTGGTCCTATTCTGAGATCCCCTTATGTCATTCCATCACCCTATTTTATAGGCAAGCGAGCTAGGGGCCAGAGAGACTAAACAACTTCTCCAAATCCATATACACTTGTCAGTGACAGAGCTGAGAACACTGCGGGTCTTCAAATTCACCAGCTAAAGCTCTTCCCTCTAAACTATAGTCTCTTCCACTTCTTAAGAGTAATAAATGGTTCTCAAGTGTTTTCTTTTTTGAAGGAGTTGGAGGCTGGCTTTTCCTGTCCCGGTGCTTGTGTCCTTACTGACGGCCTCCTCTGTCTTTGAAAGACAGCTTGACTTCCCTGGATTCAGGGGTAATGAGCCGAGGATTCAAGGACAGGCTCCGGGCACAGCTAGCATTGTGAAGTGAAGGGTGCACACATGAAAGACATTCTTCGTAAGTTTTAGAGGGTGAGGAGGAGGTGAGTCAGAGAAAGTGGTAGCTCCTTGAAGAAATACTCTCATGTTCCCAAGTCCCAAGATCCTACTAAATCAGACTCAGGTCACATGATACCTATACTTGTCTCCTGGCCCAGGGTGAAAACAGTTCACGTTGTAAAATTAACTTTCCACATTTGGCCAGCCCACACGTGCCAACTTTCTTTCAAAGTGAGCTTGCGAATGAATGAATGAGTGAGCATGTTGACTGGGTTACTGTTCTTAGGGGAACCTTCTTTGCCTTGGACTTGGAGAAGGATTAAAGTTGGTTTTGAAAAGCGCTGGTGCTCTCCCAAACACAGCAGGCTGATAGAATTCTGGTTGCACTTTTATTTGCTATGGAACAAAATGTTGTCGGTTCAGCGAGCAGATGGTGTTTGGTGCATGGCTTGAATGTAGCTTTGTAAATAAGCTACTCAAAATAGACTAGCTTCCCCAAAACTTACCATCTGCCCCTTACCCCATGAGGTCTACAGGTGATAAAAGAAAGAATTTTGTACTTTCAGTTGTTATTGTTACTATTTCTGTGTTCCCAAATTATGAAAAGTTCCCCACTTTTTTTCCTTAAATTTGGCTCTGAAAATATGAGATTGCCTCCAACATGATAGATATTTCAGGGTTTAGTCTGGTTTAACAAGGATCACCTAAGCTGAGCATCATGGTTGACTACAGTCCCAACTACTTGGGAGGCAGAGGTGTATCATTTGGGTCCAGGAGTTTGAGACCATCTTGTACAACTAAGTATGAAGCTTTCTCAAAACAAAACAAAATGAAACAAAATGGAACAAAATAAGAACAACACACACATAGCCACAAACAGACAGGCATGCATGTCTAAATGACATGCCCCTGTTATTTCAGCCACCTTTCAAGATTGTCTTTGATATGATTTGGTTTCTGCAGCTTTCATGCATGGGAATTTCTTGCAACTTCTCCTGGCTGAAGCGAAGATTTCCCTATAGTTGTTTCCCATTTCTGAGGACCAAGTTAGTTTACTATGCAGTGGCTCTAGAAACACATACATCTGGGCTTGAACCCTGTTTCTTCAGTTCCAAAGTGATAGGGTTATTTAGCTTCTCTCAATCTCAGTTTTCTCGTTAGAGGAATGAGGAAGCCAAGAACATTAACAAGACTGCTAGAGAAGTTCTTAAGATTAAGAAACCACCCCTGCAACACTCAGGCTGGCACATGCAACATTCCAAGTGTTCTTTGTTACTGCTCCTGTTGTTGTTATCAGTATCATGCTCAACTGTAGCACACAGTCAACCAGGGACGTGATGGGACGGAGCACGTAGCCAACGGGGTACGTGATGAGATGGAGATGATTTACCTCAGCTGCGATGTGAAGGGTGTTCAGACTCATCAAGTTGATCACTCCCACACCTTGTGTTTTCTTTTTCTAAAAAGGGAATTTCCATGGGCTACCAGCCAAAACATGAACTGGAGGGTGGAAGACAGTGCGAGGTTCTTGTTGGATTGCATTGATTATAGAGGCATGGGAGATGGTTGCTAAGGCTTTTCTCACATTTTAAATGGTGGCTGATTCTATGGGAAAGGTTGAGGAACTGGAATTAGGAATCTGATCTAAAAGTCTGTTTGCAACATAGGACCCTGGGCCTTTTTGTGTGTAAGTTAGAGAACGAATTTACTCAGACCTGGTGCGAGGATTTAAGAGGGCCATGTAGAAGACAATATCTCTTAAAATATCCATTTCAACTGGTGGCACAGTTGTGGGATGTAGGTGAAATTAGGAGACAGGGAGCAAAATCTTCAGCCTACGTCTTTGTACAGCCACTCATTGGGGTGCGACTGTTTCTATTTTCTGTGATTGTGACTCATGACGAGAAGATTGCTTTTGAGGGGACTATAACTTATCAAGGAAAGAAAGAAGACGTGAAGACAGTTAAATCTTTCAAAGAATCAAAGGAAATTGATCCTGTAGTGGTCTTCCTAGCATTTACCTGTATTTAACTCTAAAGTAACAGAATCAAGATCCTAGGGTTATAAAATTATCATAATAGATTTGAAATTTCATCTCTTAGTGTTGCACATAAGGCAACTGCAACACAGTTAAATCAAATGTTGATCACCTTCCTCCAGCCATGATCTAAGAATCAAAGTTAAGTTACCCTGTCACCATGGGAGATGAGCCCCTTGTCTTTCTCCATTGGTCTGAGAACAGATGTTGCTGAGCTTGTACAAAATTAAATACCTCACCGTCTTTAATAAAATCCAAGGAACTGGCTCCATATAGACAAGGCTGTGTTCTAGACACAGGCATATTCAGTGTTGAGTAAGGTGTGAACCATGCACATAAAGACCTTAATATATATATATATATATTTGGCTTTTCAAGACAGAGTTTCTCTGTGTAGCCCTGGCTGTCCTGGAACTCATTCTGTAGACCAGGCTGGCCTCAAACTCAGAAATCCACCTGCCTCTGATTCCCAAGTGCTGGGATTAAAGGCATGCACCACCACTGCCCGGCTGACCTTAAAATATTTAAGAAATGCCTGGGTTTTTTGAGGTAAAGGAGTCTTGAATGTAAACATTCTACAAGAAGAGCATAATTCAGTGTCTCCTGTCAGAGGTCAAGGTAGGAGTGCAGTGCTGGCTTTCTGTATCTTTCTACATTGTAATAAACTGAGTTAGAGTTCTTGTTTTGTTTTGAGCTTGTATGCTATGTGTTTAAAAAGAATGATTCCCCAGCTCTTCTTATGAGGTATGAGACATAAATGAGACAAATAGACTTGCTGACAAACAGTAAAGAAGAGTCGGAACTGGAAGAGTCCCTAAGAGTTGGAGTGATCCCACTCTGGTGGAGGCAGTTGGTCATTCAATTACCGTCATTGTTATCTGCATGGTTATCATCCAGGAGCTTTGTCATCATCCAGACCCTCATCATTATGACCCGCAGCAGCCACTGCATACCTCAGCCCGCTGGAAGCAAGCTTCACCTCCATGCCACTAGGGAACTGTGAAGATCAGTTTACATGCCCGATAGTTGTCGAGCTGTCCTTATTGCCGTTTGCATTTGTTCATGGGAACACACACATCATTTATTCCATAGCCACACTAAGCACAGTGGGCATTTGAGTCTTTGCTCGATGATGGCATTAATTTTTTTTTTTATCAAGTTCATAACTGGAATGTTGAATGCTCTAGATGTAGCTGTGATGAATGCAAAAACAAAGACCTCTATGTTGAGGAATCTTATGCAGTACAAGTTGCAATTAATCTTAAGAAATGAGCTTTTTGGATCTAAGGGAGAGCGGTGCTGTGGCTGGGTGTTGAGGTGCTGATCGTTAACTGGGCGGGAAGGACTGAAGAGCAAGGCAGGCTCCATGGAACTCGTCTTGTCTCTGCTTCAGCTGCAACTTGAATATCAGGTAGTTGTAAATCTAATATTTATTTTCTGCTCCTCAATTCTTTGGCAACATAAGCTGTTTTTATTCCAGAAACAATGTATCCTGTTCCCCTTGTAACTATTAGTTAGCAAATTGTTAAGAATTGTTAAATGAAACTTCTAGAAGGGGAGGGACCTCTGTTCTATCCTTTCTTATAAAGGACCTTTCTCCTTCTGCTCTTCCTGACTTCTCCCCTAGAAATGGTGACTGTAGAGCCCTCTGCCCTTGCCTGACCCCACCTCAGACCACAGTGGAACCTTGAAGATAGAGAGCACATACTGAAGATAATGTAGCATAAAGACGGAGAAAGCCTACTTCTCTGGTATTGCTGTAGAACCTTTCACTCGGGACTTCATTATAGAGAAATGAAGCAGCTGCATCAATCACTGTTTTCTCCCGTTTCTACTCACAGCACACAAATGCAGACTCTAACTGCTGCAGACGCCTTCCACCCAGTGAGTACTGCCCTTGTTTCTTTGCAACTAGATCCTGGAAACACTGTCTGTTGGTCCGTGCTGATTCACAAGCCCCTACAAGAGTGGAGTTGGACTCAGCCTCTGCTAATGAGTAGCGGACTTGCTGGTGAATACAATACCAGGATTATAAGGTGCTGGCAGCCATACCAGAATAATAAGGTCAGATGGAAAACCATCCAGTGAACCTTCAGTGAATATCCTGTCCTGCGATAGTGGCCCCCCAAGCACTGCAGCCCAGATCCACAGTTCATTTGGTGGAACTTCAGCCCCCCTTTACTTCCTTTGGCAAAATGATGAGGGGCTTCATTATTGGTTCAGTTTTTGCTCTGTGTAGCTATTCAGTAGGAGCCCATGTTCATTCCAGTTTGTAACTAAGGCGCTTATTCATTGGAGTTTACACCAGCAGTTTCATACATAATATCAAAGATGGTGGCTGCCGTCAGCTTTGCTAATCTCAAGTACCTCTGCTTGATTCCTGTATGGAAGAAGTTCACAAGACATGAGCCATTTTCTTGGCTCACTAGGCCTGTATTTTAGGAGCGTCAATTCATCTGTGCAGTATGTGGAACTGTGTAAACTTTGATAAGAATTTAAGACTCAATTATAGGAGATGGTTTCAGAAATAATCTTATCATCATTAACTTGTGTCTTCAGTATCTTTCAGAGATATGTTGTACATTTTGGAAAGTGAAATAAATAGCATAAACCTGAGGCAGTGTGCCAAGGGAAACTGAATAGTTGCTGCTAATCTGCTTATGGGTAGGTAGGTCTGTGGGTGCAGCATTGGAAGGGTGAATCTGAGCATGTTTACCAAGGTAGTTAGTTCCTGGTACCATTTAAATCGACTTCAGAAAGTAGGGTGGGAATTCTAGCCCTAATCTCATTATTTCATGCCCTTTGCCAATGGTTGGTGTTGCCTGACTTTCAGGAAAGAATGCACTAGTTGGTAAGATTCTAGGAGCACAAGGCAGATTATTCATTGGAAGTCAATTGCTTATATAGCATTTGTATGTGAGCAGATTTGTTTTCTGCTTGACTAATTTCCCCCCTCGTACCAGAAATAAGGACAGCTCACACGGACACTTAAGATGTGACACATTAATTTGAACTTTTGGGAAATTAGCAAATGTAGTCACAGGCTTTTTGTTTGTTTGGTTTTTTTTTGTTGTTATAAAAGTTTTGTGTATTTTAAAGAATAGATGAGATACCATCTATATAGAAGACATTCTATAGATGTTTCTTTCTTTACCTAGTGGATGAAAAGGCACATAACTAATGCAAAGGAGGAGGGGTGGAGGAGGAAGAGGGGATAAAAAGCAGGAGCGGAGGGAAGAGAAGTAGCAGGATACTAAGAATTTTAACAGTTCTGAGAAGGAATAATTAAGGTGGTTCTGTTTCCCATTGGTCTGAATAGTGGAGAGTTAGGTGGGCTAACCCTAAAGGCACATATTTCTCATATAATCCTGCTTATCTCACAAATCTTACTAATTACTCACAAAGGAGACTGACTGGGTAGGTGGGCGAGGCTGCCTGTTACAAAAGGGAAGAAGCAAATATCTACTGTCTAGTGACCTGAAAGCAATTCTTCAAGTCTGTTCTAGTAGAAGGAATTTCTTTCTCTTGGAGCGACTTGCAGTTAAAAAGCAAAGGGCATGGTTAGGAGAATGGGCACTGTAGAGAGAAAGTATGTCCTTTCTTATGACACTTCTCAGTACACACGGACTTGAAGCTCGCTTGTGTTTTGATAAGACTTTAAATAGAGACACTTGTATTAAAACCACTGTGGCTCAGTGGTTGAATACTTTCCCTAGAATGATTCCGATGCTAGGTTATCAACCCTAACACCAGAAAAAAAAAAGGAATCAACTAAACTAGCACACATCAAAGATCCTACAGGCTCAGGCCCTGCCGTGATGCTACACTCTAGTTGTCAAGACCAACACTAATAGGAATAGATGATGAATAAGTAATTTTATTTTTTGCTAGTCATATTAAAAACACAGGGAAAAAAACTACAGGTGACATTGATTTTAATATTTTAAAATTTAATCCAATTATTATAGATATCATCTAAGCATGTGATCAATATAAAAAAGGTTAATTTGCACTCTTTCACAGCACACATCATCTCCTTAAACTCTTTGCTTTTGCATCCATTGATCTAGCGTCATTTAAAACACAGCCACAAGTAGTTTGTGCTTACTGGATTGCAGGGGAGGTGGCGACGACCTAGGTTACACATCATTGCACACCTTTCTAACAAACAGTTGCCTCAAGAACAGATTTTTCGTAATGATCATTGTCTGAGAGTAGAGCTTGTAGGCATAGACTTTTTAAACAGGAAATGTCATGAATTCCATATTTTCTGGAAGTTACCCGTTTCCAAGTAGGTAGATCCAAGGTATCTAGTTTTGTACCTGTAGGGGGAGCTCTCTCCCCTCTGCTCTTTAATTTCAATTCCAACCTTGGTTCTCAGAGCCCTGCAGTTCTGAGTTCTTTCACCTGGGTCTGTGGAGAGTTTGTGTTTGGCTCCAAACCAGCACTACTTTCACAATCTCCACACGTTAAAGGCGGCTAAAATGCTAGGACACCAGCCGGGTGGCGGCTTGAGTCTTGTGATTCCCAGGCAGTCCAGGGAAATGATAAACAAAAGTCTTTTGTGCAATATTAATAAGCTTTAAGCACTCCCCAGTGAGCCTCTTGTCATCCAAGTAAGTCGTGTATCAAAAGCCCTTATACGTGGAAGTTTGTTTTCATATCTGGCCCACGATGAATGGGAGCCCCCTTTGCCATGTTGTAAAACAAACATTTGTTTATTTTCTGAGCAGAGCTGGCAGCACGATACAGGAACTGGGGCTGAATGGAGGGGCCCTTTCCAAGGAGGCGCCTTTGAAAACCTTCTGCCGTAGCTTTCCAACTGTCAACTGATCTTGAACTGGGTTTACGTTAAGACAATAACAGTGTTTCCTAAATAAGTAAGTTAGAGACACCCGTGGGCCTTAATGAAACCCATAAAAGGCTTGTGGGGTGGGCGAAAAGAGTTTTTGTGCTGCTCAGGGAAATAATGTCTAGTTCATCTCACCATGTATGCGAAGCTTGTGTTTTTGAGACAGAAGGGGTCCTTTATGGTAATTACACTGGTTAAAAAAACCCAACAAACAAACAAAAACACCCAACAACATAAACAAAAAAACCGTCCCTGACAGAGCTTTCTCTGGACCTCTGGGACAAAAAACGTGACACTTCCCTTGGGTGAACGCCACAGTGCCAAGCAGGCATTTTCTAAAGTAGAGAAGTGTGGTCACCCTCCCAGTTGGTAATGTAACCCCCTCCTGGCACGTAAAGAAAATAAATGAAAACTGTAAGATGAACCATCTGCTACTGGGATCTGGCTCTTTTCTTCCTTGGCTTGGGGCTTCCGGGAACCCATTCCATTCCAACAAGTTCTCAATCGTAATGGCCTTGGAGGCAGAGGGTGGAAACCAGGGTTCTCCACTGAAACCAGGGTGCTCCACTGATCCGGGAGCGTGGGTTTCTGTGGGTTTTCCTGGAAGGCGGGAATTTCCGCCTATTACCGGAAGCTGCATTTCTGAGTAAAAGACACATTCTAGGGAAAGACTGAAAGCTGAAGAGCTGAAACATTAATTGCTTGTAAATGAAAACAAAAAATTAAATACTACTGCGCATCACAGAAAGTCTGTAAAATAGAGATTCCCTCATAGAAATATCTTCAGCTGTACAGAATCTTTATTTGTGACTTTTCCACAGAAACGCAAGCCTGACTATATATATGTATAATATGACTTTGGTTATAGCATATGCATAATTTTATAACTTACTTTTTGGGAGGCTTGGATTTTTCATGTGCATTTTCTTCAAATTACCACCTAATATTTATAACCATCATTTTCTATTATTATTACTATATATAATATATAAATAATGTTATTACAATATATAATATTATAACATCATTTCCATGGATGTACAATCTTCCAAGTAGATATACTGTAATTTGCATATCAGTTTTTTTCTTCTGGCAACATGGCATCCTTATGATTTTTTTCACAGCACAATTTCTTTCTTGGAGAAATATTAATTGTGATAACCACAAAGTTATGAGTACTTATGGATTTTTAACACACAATATCACATGGTTTCCCAAAAGGACTTGAAAATAAACTGCTTTTCTGACTGCAACCACTCCCTACAGTGTAGTCTTCTTAACTTTCCCTTTTCCCTTCCTGTCTGTCTAGAACAATCCCGCCACTCATATGGCCTTCCTTAAACGCCCTCACATAAACATCTCATCTATGTGTAAAAGTGGCTCTGGAATGCTGTCTCTCAGAGATCTTAAAAGAACATACCAAATCCAACCTGTTTTTATTATTGCAGACGAAAGTGTTTCAATCTGTAGCACGTAGCTAACTGCTATGGTTTTGTCTTGCATAAGATGTACTTTTGGGCTAATATACAATTTATATTCATTTCCACACCCTCTAATCACTTGTGTTAATGTGGTAGACACCATTGAGGAAATCTGCCAGTCCACCAGATTACCCCAACCTGTGAATTAACCCCTGTGCTTAGTCATGTGACTCCTTCACTCCTGCCGCATCTAGCGGGACCAAGATTGAGCTGTGTGGTGGAGGAGTAAGAAGATGCAAGGAGAAAGAGAAGGCAGTGCTCCACACAGAAGAGCAACATGGAGATGGAGAAAAACCGACTCCTACATTCACAAGGGTTTTTTAGTCTTTGCTTCCAGTGATTCAGCCTTTTCTCATGTCTTGTCTGGTTCCATGTTCTCATGTGTCTCTCTCTCCAGAGCTTTACACATTCTGGTAGCTGCTGAGACACTGCTGTGCCAATGGAGGGAGTCACCCCCGCCCCATCCCTCTTTTCCTGTCTTGGTCTCTGTCTCTCCCTGTCTCTGTCATGTGTGTGTGTGTGTGTGTGTGTGTGTGTGTGTGTGTGTGTGCGCGCGCGGGGGGGGGGGGGGGGGGGGAGAGAGAGAGAGAGAGAGAGAGAGAGAGAGAGAGAGAGAGGGGCGGGGGTGGGTGGGAATGGAGTATCTCTTCACGACTGTGATTATACAAAAGGAGTATTGGGCAGAGTTATCAAATTATTTTAAATGGGCCTCTCTGTATTTCCCTGTTTGCTGTCTAGCTGGAGTTTATCTGTGGTTTGACATATTTTCTAGCATATGTGATGTGACCTCGGGCTGTCACTCTCCTTTTTTTTCTCGACAGTGTTTTGTCCATTCATTTAATTAAACTGTGTCAACTGCCCAGAAAGTGTCTGGACCCATGCTGGATGTGATGGTCGCAGCTCAGAGCAGACTGATGCTCAGTGGGTCCTTGCTCTGACGTCATAAGGCAGCTTGCCCAGCTGGTGTGGGCCAATGAACTGGAGCCAGCAGGCTAAGTAGACAATACTCGGCTTTAGGCAATGTGCGGGGTCATCAGCGGGAGGAAGCACACGACTATGAGACTATTTACTGTGCAATGTGGCTTCTACAGAAATGACCCAATATGTCCAAAGGATGTCCTCAAGAAGAACATGATTGGTTGACATGTATGGCGTTGCATGTAGCTTTAGCTACCCCACCTAAGCTCGGGGAATGGGCCGTGCTACCAGCCTCCACCCAGCTTCCCTTGAATGCACGGATAAAAGACACACACACACACACACACACACACACACACACACACACACACACTGTTCATTTTCTTTTTTTTTTTTTCTTTTTTGATACTTTATTTACATTTCAAATGTTTCCCTCTTTCCAGGTCTCCACTTTGGAAACCCCCTATCCCCTCCCCCTGCCTCTATGAGGGTATTCCCCCACCCACCCACCCGCCCATCCACTCCTGTCTTCCCACCTTGGCATTCCCCTATACTGGGGCCACTAACACCCTCAGGCCCAAAGGCCTCTCCTCCCCCTGATGGTCAACAAGGCCCTCCTCTGCCACATATGTGGTCCAAACCATTGGTCCCTCAATGTGTATTCTTTGGTTGGTGGTCTAGTCTCCAGGAGCAGGGGGGGGGGTCAGGCCAGTTGACACTGTTGCTCCCTCCATGGGGCTACAAACTCCCTCAGCTCCTTCAGTCCCTTCTCCAACTCCTCCATCTGGGACCTCATGCTCAATCCAACGGTTACTGTGAATTGAATCTTGGGTATTCCGAACTTTTGGGCTGTACAACCAGCAAATTAAATGGCTATTTGCTTATTTATCTTCATAGCAAAAGCATATATGATTGGACCCGAAGTACTCCAGGTAGTTGCAAGGTGTCCCAAGTCCTGATACCCAGAACTGTCTGTGAGAGCAGTGTGAAGGCTACAGTCAGGCTGCAGAGGGCAGTATGAGACTGTGGCACCATGAGCTGGTTGCACTGCCAGGGGCTGTGCCTAATACAGACTACTTGTGTCCTTCCACGATCAATTATGCCGGATGGGGAAACTAGTCTATTGGATTTGCAGTAAATGTGTGCCAGTTAGCTTCGCTCTAAAGAACGTGTTCTAGATTTCCCCTCTCTTTCCCAATTTTAAGACATTAAAAGTATTGACTGATGAGTATCAAACTCATATCCACTTAACGTTTCAGAGATGTGACTGTGTCATATAGTTCTCTGCAGTGACACTTGATACGGTGCTTCCTGATGCAGGGAAATGAACTTGTGAGGAGTGCTAATGTGCATCTGGGTGTGGCCCAACACTTCCTTAGAAATAGTAGCAGCAATAATAGGGGTAATCCTCCTCCTCCTCCTCCTCCTCATCATCATCATCATCATCATCACCAACATCATCATCATAAGTGATAACTGTCTGCATCTCCTTTTTCAAATTTTATTAAATTTGTTCTTTGACAATTACATACATTTATACAATGTATTCTGGTTGCTCCCTCCCCATTCTCTCTCTTCTCCTTACTCCCTCTGTCAACTCTTCCTCCTCTTTACAAGTCCCTTTCCCCACACTTGTGGCTTTTGTTTTGTTCTGTGACCCTCTGAACGTATTCAGGGCTGTCTGTTTGACCATGGCTTTGGAACTGCCCATTGCAGCCAGCTGGGCTCCTCACTATGTAACTGAAGGTAGTGCCTGACTGTGCCTGACTGTACCTCCCACACAATCCATTAGTGGATAGTAGTTCAGAAGAGATGGGTAGGTCTTATGAGTCCTTCCCCAACCTGTGATTGATTGTTGGCAGGCCTAGTCTTGTGTAGAGCCAGTGTAGGCCACCACATTTGTGGTGTGATCATGATTACAATGGCAATGTCATTCCTAGAAGGTAGCATCTCATAGCTCTGTACTCTTCTAGTACCATCTAAGAAACCATCATCATCAGAAACAGTGCAAGTCAGTGGTCAGCAAGAGGCAAAGCCGAGCTAGCAAATGACCCTATGATCTTCCTTCTGCTATACTCTTTTTTTTTAAATTGGATATTTTCTTTATTTACATTTAAAATGTTATCCCCTCTCCCGGTTCACCCCCCCTCCTGGAAACTCCCTATCCCATCCCCCTTCCCCCTGCTTCTATGAGGGTGTTTCTTTATCCACCCATCCACTCCTGACTCCTCACCTTTGAAGTCCCCTACACTGGGGCATCTGGAACTAGAAAATATCATCCTGAGTGAGGTAACCCAATCACAAAAGAACCCACGTGGTATGCACTCACTGATAAGTGCTATACGCTTTTTAACTGGACTGCTACCAGACAGGGGCTACCAACAATCCAGTGGAGGCTGGTATGTGTGGATGAATGAAGGCAATCAGGGCAGGTGAGGAGCCCTACTCAGGTGATTATACTTTGTGGCAAACTGACATTACAACTAACGATAGGATCATGTGTTAGAATCAGATAGGCCTGAATTCAGATGTGACTTCCTAATTAACTTATTTCTACTCTAGTCTTCTTCCCCATAAACTCAGAACAATCAGTTCAAAATTGCTGGCTTAAGTAAGAGGTGAAATGTCTCCCCAAAGGTTCATGTGTTCAAACACTTGGTCCTCAGTTGGTAGAGTTGTTCAGGAAATAACCTTTAGGAGGTGGAGCCTTTGCTGGCGGAAGTAGGTCGGTAGGGGGTGGGCCTTGAGTTGCATAGCCTGTCCCTACTTCATGCCTGCCAATGCAGTGTGACCAGTTGGCCTCTTACTTCCTCCAATGTGCCTTCCTTGCCATCAGGGAACAGATCCCCTTGAACTGTAAGTCAGAATAAACGCTTTCTGCCATAAATTGCTTTTTCCCCCTTTCTTTTGGACAGGTATTTTGTCACAACCATGACAAACACAAAACCCTAATATGTAAGATAGCATACATGACAGAAGGACTCCTGGTAGGATGTATTCAGAGCATAGCATCATCTAGTTCACAAATGTTTCTTGCAGACCTACTAGAGGATTTGACAATGTCAACATAATTCTAAAGAGAAATATAGTCATGAATAGACATGAAAGACTTCATTAGTGAGCACAGTGCTTAGTGTATATAGTGAATCGACAGAGAACGTGGACACTTACATCAGAGAGCCTACTTGAACCCACCTCTGTTATTTCTAGCTGGGTGACCCTAGAGAGACTCACACCCCCACCCCCCCGCTGGCATCTATATCATCAGGCATTGCAAGGGTTATATGAGTTTTTCTTGGTACATCTCAGAATAAAGTCTGGCATGTGGTAAGCATTGGAACTGTTTAATTGCTTATTACTTCTGTGTGAGAACTAGAAGGAAAAAGATCAGGACTGTGGAAGGACATTTCAGTAGAGAGCTATTATATGAAGCCCAGCTAAGTAAAGTTTCTCAAAAATGGGAAATGACTCACAAAATGGTGGTGGTGGGTGAGTCAGAGGTAGATTAACATATGTTTTTAGAAAATAATGTCTGAGACAAGCCATTAAGAATAAAAGACAGCAGGGTAGCACAATACGCAAGACAGTACCCATTTCAGTAGATAAGTAAAACATATCACATATATGTATATTATCTTTCTCTATGTATATATGTATCTGTCTACTTACTCAAGCACTATTTGATTCAGAATCCATTGAAAGACTCCTAATATGATTGCTTTGAGGTGGAGATCTAAAATATAGCTCATTTTCTATGGAAAAAAAGGTGACTCAGAGGCAGAATTAAGAGCTCAAGGCCTGGGGCCAAGGGAGAATCATCTAACAGGCAGGAAACATGCTAGGCCTTAATCAAGAGGCTGGTGACATCATAGGCTAGAATTGCAGCAGGACTTGGATGGTACGTGCTTTGCATGCCTGTGCTTTCTATTTGGTTGTTTTAGTTGGATTTCACTACCATAGCCAGGGTGTTGGGTTGGTTAGATTTTTGTTGTCACCTTGACACAATCTAGTGTCATTTGGGAAGACAGAACCTAAACAGAAGAACTGCCCAGATCAGAATGGCCTGAAGCAATGCCTGCAGGAGATTTTCCTGATTGATGATTGATTGATGTAGGACAGTCCAGCCCAATGTGGGTAGCATCATTCCCTAGGCTAAGTGGATCTGAGCTGAGATGAAAGCTATCCAAGCAAGTGAGCTAGAGAGTAACACCATTAAGAAGCATTTCCTATGGTTTCTGCTTCAGTTCATGCTCTAAGTCTCTAAGTGATGCACTCTGACCTGTAACTGGCAGCATAAATAAAACCCTTCCCAGAATTTATGACCTCTGAGGTCGCAGTGTTTATCAGGGCAACAGAAAATCAAACTAGAATAGATATATAGTGCATTGTGCCTGTAAGAGGAACAGAACTTTTATCTTCCATGAACAAGTCTTCATTGTTTAGTGAGAACTGTGTATCAGAGGCTGGAAGCCATACTCAATGCATTTCATTTACATCACAGCCCAATCTGGAAAACCAGGCAGTTGACCTTGACAGTCATAGTTTAAAACTGTGATGAAGTAAGATTGGCAGGTGGGAAGAGATGAGAGTATTTTGGTTTACAAGGATGTAGATGATCTATAGTTAGAGCACAGACCATGGAAACGAAACAAAATGTTTACATATGACACCATTCCAATGAGAAATAGGGTAGATATGCCAGAGCTGGCTTCCACTAGCTTCTGAGAATCTAATGCTCATCTCTAGTCCAGAAACTTGTTTTATGATGTCCTGTTGGTGGCTTGAGATTAACCATGCTGTAGTCACAGAAATCTCCAGATGCTCTTTTCCTAGACAGCTGATCAATAAATATCCGCTGACTCACAATTCCTTATCTTGATAGTTTTTTAGGGTATTGGTGTGGGTCTGGATGGGTAGTTCACACAGGATTTCACTGTGCCCTTTACTCCTGAACCACTATACATACATATCACCTGAATGGATTGCCATTCACCTAAATGAGGGGCAGGTCTCTAGATCCTATGCCCACAGCTATCACTCTGTAATGGTTTAACCCAACTATCCCTAGATGTATTGTTCAGAACAAAACTATTTCGTTTATAATAGTGTATCATACTGTTTTGTTCACACATTTTCATGAGTGGAGTTTTCTACTGTACATTTGAAAAATCTCATATCTCAATCAACCAATGAGTTCCTGATTGCCAAAGTATGATGTCGGGAAACTTTGTATGGCTTAAGTCCCACTTAAAGTACAAGATAGACTAGCGACCTTGAATGTAACTGAATCTAGAAAAGTGATTGCTAAGGTTTGGGACTTTTCATTAGCACTGATGAAAGAGTTTTGGTGTAATGCCAAGTTGGCACTACTGAGTTTTGGTGTTATAATGAAAGGAATATTCATTATAATTTGAAAAGATCATTATATTAGGTACCCTTTTCCACGTCCTCAGAAGTTTCTCTGTGTGTCCAGATTTCTTCACATTTCAATCAAAACAATCTATCTCAACAGACAAGGAGGAAGTAGAAATGGGACCCTAGCTATCTTCTATTAAGCTAGCTAGGTACAGAGGGTTTTCTTTTTATTATAAAATACCACTTCTCACATATTTATTTTTGTTATGGTGAGCAGAATTGTTTTTTCAAAAATACTTTGCACGCTAATTTGTAACAAATTTTACCCATCATTTTAAGCAGATTTCTAAATAAGCATTTAAAATGTTTCTTTTCATTTTGGCTAGGTTAACACTGGTGGCTATATCCCACGTAAATAAAGCTATTTGGAAAGGGAAAGTGGGCTGTGGCATTAAGAATTAAAAGTGCCCTAAAGAGGAATCTCCAGTGATTTTTCAGAAAAGGGAAACGGTCCTTAGGAGACTATGGGGTGGGGGGTTCAGAGATCTCTAGTACTCCTTTGGGGGTGGCTAAGAAAGCTCCATTCTCTGCATACTTCACAGGCCTTTCCCCTCTGGATGGCCAAAGGGTCCAACACATGGTTAGATGCTGGATAGGTGACTTCTCCTGGTAGTGCTGAGGATGATTCTTTAAGTAACCAGCTCTCAGATGGTGTCACATCAAACACAGCCTGGTAGGACACTGTGGACTTTCCAAGTGATTTACCCACCAACTTAGTAAATCATCTGCTCTCCATGTATTTTACTTACAATACCTGTCAACTCTTAATAGGGACAAACTGACAGGCCCAGGGAAGTTTAGCCATTCAGTGGCTACTATTACTACCTTTGCCACTCCTGGTGAACATTTACAAGTATACACTGCTTTACAAATACTAGACATAAACCCACCCTACATTAGAGACCTCTGGGGCCGGAAGAAGAGTACCTGGTCTCATGGGTGACTACCATTACAGTCTGGCTTCATGGAAAAGTGTTCCACTGAGATCCAGAGTGCTCAGATGTTCTTTCTTCTTCCTGGTCTGTCTTCTTATTTTTACAAAATCATGCATTTATTATTTTATATGTATATTTGTATGCCCACATGAGTTTATGTATACCACATGCATTCAGGAGCCAGAGGAAGCCCAAGAGGTTCAAATCTCCTGGAGCAGGAGTTACAGGCTGGTGACCACCATGTGGGTGCTGGCAACCAAATCCAAGTCCTGGGCCAGAGCATTAAGCCCTATTAACAACTGAGTCATCTCTCTAGTCTTCTTTGTTTTAAAATGCAAGGCAACTTTAGCTAAAATGCCAGTACAGACAGAATAAATCTCACAGGGTCCTACTGCTAGGTGAAGAGCTACAGGCAATTAATGGCTAGTAGTGAAATGGAGAATAGATTTTTTTTCCCAAGGATGAGCCCCTGATAGGTAATATAATCCCAAGTGGTCACATGTATATATGAGCAACACTAAGTGCATACAGCAAATTGTGTCTGTCTGTCTATCTGTCTCTATCTATCTATCTATCTAATCTATCTATCTGACATACACATTTAGTATATATTTATTTATTATCTTTGCATGTCATATTATTTATTATCTGAAATGAGCCCCCATCAGAATCTGAATCTGGTGGCAACTGGGGTTAATACAATAATATACATTATTTATATTGTATTATAACATATATGTTATATGTTATAATATATAATAATAAATATATATGTATATATATATATTGATGTACATATATGTATTGTGTTTACGTGGAACAATAATAAAGAAGAGGGCATGAATTTGAATGACAGTGGAAGTTAGAGGTAGAGGGGGGAATAAATGGTGTAACAGTATGTCAGTAGGAAATTCTAAAATAAAGTTTAAAAGAAGAATAAAGCAAAACAAAACAAGCCTGCAATGAGCCCAGTGAGGCTATTCAGACTGGAGAGATCTAGTTTCAAATGGTTTGTGTGTGAAAGCTTGCTAAGCTCTGAATGTTTGCATCTGTGATGGTAGGTCTCCATTGCCCACTTGATTGGAGTCACCTCGGAGATACATCTTTGTGTATATGTGTAAGGTTTAACCAAGCAGGGAAGTCCCACCACAAATGTAAGGGGCACCATCCTTGGGGCCCAGATTGAATCAAAAGCAATGAAGAACATGATGTGAGCAGAGCTAGCCTTCACCCTCTGCTTTCTGATTGAGGGCCCAGCACGAGTAGCCCCTTGCCCACCCTTCTTGTCACAATGAACTGTATTTCCTCCTAAGCAATAAGACAAGCTAATCCCTTTCTTAAGTTGTTTCTGCACAGTGTTGTGTCACAGAAATAAAGGTCAGTATATAGTGCCCTACCCTGAGTCACACATTGGAGTCCTAACTCCAAGGAGAAGGGTTAAGGGGTAGTCAAGCTGTAAGGGGGGGCCTTCATGGATGGGATTTGTGCTTTTATTTAATGTACCTAAAGAACACATCTCTTTGCCACAGAGGACACAGGAAATGAGCCCTCCCATCAGAATCTGGTTCTGATGGCATCCAAGGCTAAGAGAAATAAAGAGGAATAAAATTCCATTTTGTTTCTACTGCTCTAATGGACTAGGACAGGATGGCAGGAAACAGTCCTTGTCTTATCAGTGCAGAAAGCTCTGTAAATCCTTCCAAGTCCAGTTTCACTCTTTAACAGGGAGGAAAAGGAAGGTGAGCATTGCTGTTTAATGGCTGACTATCACCCATGTGACATGTCCTACTGGAAAGTCTTAACTTTTTTGTTTATTCAGGTTCTTGTGGCACTGGGATCAAGCATTACCAGTCGTTTGACAGCTACGGAATGTTCTTGGTCATCTTCATGTGGTACCATCTACTTCTCCCATTAGCAGGCCTTTGGAGACCTTCAGGAGTTGCACTGTGTTTGATTGCTTGGACATACTCTCACAGTCATTTGAGTAACTCAGGCTCAAGCCTATTCCATCTCTAGCTTGGAGGCAGTTCAGTGGCTGGGAACAGGGGCTTCAGAATTAATATTTATTTTAACATCACAGAGACTTACAGTCTGTACAGGTGGTATATGCAAAATAAGAGTGGCTGAAAATTCATCTTTCTTCATTCTGAAATTTCCTGTAAGGATACAGAGAGAGATATATTATGCTAGGGCTACCCGGAGAGCTAGGGACACCTCTGTCCAGACTCCAGCTTGTCCTGCCTCCTTGTCCTCTACTCTTTCCTGCTGCTGAGTGTTGCAGGATGACAACCTCTGATTAGTTACAAATAGTTTTCAATTTACTAAAGTGCGCTGGCTCTCTTGGTCCCTCTTTGAAATGCTTTTAAAGCAACATGGAGATGGGAATTCAACAGGTTTCCACAGCTGTAGTAAGAGTGTAGAGACCCAGGAGCAGCTGTGAGCAGTTGTTTTCATATTTTAGACTCCCCATTTTCTTGGATCCCTTTTAGGAAGAATCTAGAAGGTCCTGTGATATCCATATTACTATGCTTGTATCAGCCCCTTGGATTCCAGGCTTTAATCCAAATTTGGCAAATATTTGTCTTCAGTGACATGCTGTCTAAGACTTCCATTTACATGCTCTCACACCCCTTGCCATGTGACCATAAGTAGAAGCCCCTGTTCCATGACAGCCTTTTTTAGTGAAGGGACACCTCTCTGGAGCTGACATCATGTGAAACTTTTTTTTAAAAAATGCTTTTATTACATTTGTTTATTTAATGTGTGGTGGGAAGTGCACGCCATGGTGTGCATGTGGAGGTCAGAGGATAATTTGGGGGGGGGGCTGTTCTCTCCTCCCATACTTGTTGCAGGCATGGAGGTTGGGTTGTCAGACTAGTGGGTGTTTGCAGTCTGAGTGAGCATGGTGTTTGGTTCCCACATGGAGCTTTAGTTAGCTCTGTAGCATCATCACGCCATGCTTTTCCTTCTAACCTTAGATGACAGTCTGGACAATAAAGAGCTTGCACAGAAGACCTTGGAAGGTCCCGTCTATATGGAGTTGGCAACAGTGTTTCAAAACAGATGAGATAGAGATACTTACTTTGTCCTAGCTGTTTTAACACCAGAGGGCAGACTAGTATACAGGGTGAGGAACTTCTGTTGAGATTTTCATAGATAATAAAGGACTGTATTTTTAAAACAAGTCAAGAAATCACCCGCCCTGAATCTCCATATTATCTCTTTTCCAGGTATGGGTAGATCTCTCACCTCTTGATATAGACATTAGTGCTATGTTATAAAAAGAAACAAAGGCTCCAAGAGGAGGAATAGACAATGCTATTTATTGGTGCAACAGGGGACCTTACTAAGCATCGTGTCTTCAGTGCCATCTACAGTTGTAAACTTGTACAGTAGTTCAAGGCAATTCCCAACATGGGCTGTTTCTAAGGCACCACTGTTCTAATCTTGTAAGTGTAGACTCTTACTCAGCAGGTGCTAGAGAGGCCTTGAGTCTCTCTTTTCTCCTCTCTCCTTTCTCTATTCCCCATCTCCTCTCTCCCTAATTTTCAAAAGTGTTACGACCAAATAAAAATGAGCATATATTCATCACACAAAAGGAAGGATTTCATTAAGCATTTTTCATGCCACTAGAACGTAAACTTTGACCAGATCTACCTTTATTATCCTGTCTTGTTCCCTCTCCCTCTGACTGCTTTTCCTAAACAGCCCCAGCCTACTGCCTCTAATATATACGTATATAACCTAGATTCTACACGTGATGGAAAAGTTGACATTTCTTTCCAAGTCTGGATTATTTGGCTTAATATTTGTAGTGATTGGTGTTAATTATGAGCTTACTAGATTCTACAGTCTCCGGGAGATGGCCTCTCAAGCCTCTCCATGGGAGCTGAGCAGCATGTCCTCAGCCATTCTCTGTTCTGATTGTGGATCTGCTAGGACAAGCTACTTCAAGTTGCTGCCTTTATTGCCCCAGTATTATGAATGATGCCTTGAACTTTGAGCTAAAATAAACACTCTCTCCCGTAAGTTGCTTTTGTCAGACTAGCAAAACACAGCAAAATAAGCTAAGACAGAACGATGATCCCTAGCCCTGACCATTTTCCTAAGAATTAACACCTCTAGAAAACTCCTAGGTATGGACACAGATGCTGTACCACAGAACACATAGAGCTATAAGGACTGCGGGGACCGGACACTTGATTCCAGCCAGTGTGTGCCATGCCCCCTGGTAAGCCTGTTCCTAGAGGAAGTGTCACACCAACAGGCTTATTTCCTTTGCTGCAATGGTCAAAGTCTCCATTACATCATCCAAAAGTCCAAAGTCACTTCTGAGGCTCAAGACCAATATTTAGCTGTAAACACACCCCTATAAAACTCATTTCATTCCTCTACAATGGCACAGAGTAATTCCTCCTTTCTTTTGGTGAGTAGCTGTTTGCTCCGAATTAAGTCATTCCCTCTTAGAAGGAATCTCTGAAGGCATGAGGGCTTTGCCCAAAGTTAGAAAAACAGTAATAGTTACTGAGGAAAGAAGACTTTTGACATGACTGCCTGAAAGTCCTCTGGGAAGCACTCAAAGCTGTTCCCAGGCTGGGGTAGGCATTTTAATGCTCAGTCACCTTTCCATCATCCATGCTCCTGCACATAAGCCCTCACCCATATGTTGTAACACAGTACTCTATAGCTCACTAAGCTAGATGTGTTGGGATTGTTTCTTTGCTTTGTCTTTGGTTACCTGTCTGGGCTGAACAGGCATTTCTTCACATCTCTTCAGGTCATTCCAAGAAGAATGGGAAGCTAACCATGGAAAATTTGAGCAAAGTAGAACTACAATCCATCAGGGTAACAATGAATTCTGTAGCTTCAAGTGTCTAGTACTCAGGGCTTCTTGTGTTGTCATCTGAGTTCAAATAGTCATAGACAGCGTCACCCCTACAGTTCCCATACTTAAAAACACAACGATCTTCATCACTTCTGCAGTTCTCTGGCAATGGTTCTTTCCTGGACCAGTTCCACATGGTGCCTGGAACACTCTTCAGTTGATATTTCAAAGTCCTAATTATCTCTGATCTCCTAGCATTTCCTTTATAATGTGGGTTTCACCATCACAGATTCACAGAACACCCTCTCAGAGCCTCTGTGCAGCACCTTCCTGCTCCACATGACCTGACATTGAAGGATATAGGCCAGTTCAGCTTCTAGTATATTTCTCAGTCTGATGATCTTCTAAGATGTAACAAGACATGCTGTAATCACCCTTGCCACAGACTGAACCCAGGCACCACGCCCTCTTGGCCATTATAGACCTTGAGTAAAAATGAATATCTCATCTTCTAAATTGGCTCTGTCAGGTATTTGGTCACAGTGATGAAAAAAGCCCCCAAAAGAGAACACTAGTAACAAGAATAGAGCTATGTGTTTCCTACAGGGCTTTGGAAAAGGCTTGCAGGAGGAACACGGCAGGAATGTTCCGCTGCTAGCTACAGAGGCACTAGAGTTTCCTAAGAAGACCATAAATGTGACCTTCTATTTGGGAGCTCACAATGCTAATGGGAATGTGGATAGTGAAGACCTGACACTTAGGATTTCAAAGAACAGTGGAATAAATGTATTTTGTATTATGAGGCAACTATGAGCCAATGGGGGCCACTGGCAGTATACTATCATTTGTATGTGAAATGTCCCCAATGGATCATGTGTTTGTGTACTTTGCAGTTCATGGCACTGTTTGGGGAGCTTGGGGTATGTTTTGGGCATAGTTTCTAGTTCAAATACATCTACTTGGTTAATGATGTCTCATGACAAGAGATTAAGCCATCTGGCTATCTGATGTCTCTGATGTTACATTCTTGATGATTGCAGAGTGCCTAACACAAGGTAAGGCTTTAGTAATGTGTTTATTGAGTATACAATGCTTCTATCTCCACAGTAGGTTTAGATTTGTCATGGAGGAGGTAGATGTATGGAAAGTATTCATTGTTCATCAACAACTTAGGGAGTAGAGTAGAGGCCCACCTTTCTAAGGTGACTGAACTTCCTGAGGGAAGAGCCATGCTAGGCTGGTACTTTTGCAAACTTTGTTTGAAGGTCGGAAGTCCAGACTTATGCCTAAAGCATTTTAAACCTATGCTACTAAAAATTCAAATAGCTATTTATTAATCAATTAATTAAAATCTAGTGGGCCAATGAGAAAGTGGGGGCAAGAGCCATGAACAAAGTATGATTTCAGGACTGGAGCAATGGCACAGTCTTTGAAAGCTGAGGGCCACAAGCAGAAGGAATGGTGTCAGGCAGGAAGAGCTCTTCACTGTGAGTACGTATTTTCTTTTTCTTTCCTTCTTTCTTTCTTTCTTTCTTTCTTTCTTTCTTTCTTTCTTTTTTGGTTTTTCGAGGCAGGGTTTTTCTGTGTAGCCTGTGCTGTCCTGAAGCTCACTCTGTAGACCAGGCTGGCCTCGAACTCAGAAATCGGCCTGCCTCTGCCTCCCAAGTGCTGGGATTAAAGGCAGGCACCAAATGAATTTGAGAGTTGCTCTTTCTAAGTCTGTGAAGAACTGAGTTGGAATTTTGATGGGGATTGCATTGAATTTGTAGATTGCTTTTGGCAGGATGGCCATTTTTACTATATTAATCCTTCCAATCCATGAGCATGGCAGATCTTTCCACCTTCTGAGGTCTTCTTCGATTTCTTTCTTCAGAGACTTGAAGTTCTTGTCATACAGATCTTTCACTTGTTTGGTTAGAGTCACACCAAGATACTTTATATTGTTTGTGACAATTGTGAAGGGTGTCATTTCCCTAATTTCTTTCTCAGCCTGTTTATCCTTTGAGTATAGCAAGGCTAACCCAGGATAGCAAAAGCTATCCTTAACAACAAAAGAACTTCTGGGGGAATCAGCATCCCTGATCTGAAGCTGTACTACAGAGCAGTAGTGATAAAAACTGCATGGTATTGGTACAAGTGACAGGCAGGTAGATCAATGGAATAGAACTGAGGACCCAGAAATGAATCCACACACATAGGGTCACTTGATTTTCGACAAAGGAGCTAAAACCACTCAGTGGAAAAAAGACAGCATTTTCAACAAATGGTGCTGGGTCAACTGGTGGTCTACATGTAGAAGAATGCAAATTGATCCATTCCTATCTCCTTGTACAAAGCTCAAGTCCAAGTGGATCAAGGACCTCCACATAAAACCAGTCACACTGAATCTAATAGAAGAGAAAGTGGGGAAAACTCTCGAACACCTGGGTACGGGGGAAAAGTTCCTGAACAGAACAC
>CM052712.1:11831548-11864137 GCA_028551405.1 Uromys caudimaculatus | reverse complement strand
GAATGTCAAGGTGGGAATATGGGAATGGGTGGGCGGGTAGGTGGGAGGAGGAATTCCCTCACAGAGGCGGGGAGGGGGAGGGGACACGGGGTTTCTAAAGAAAAGGGGAATCATCGGAAATGTAAATAAAATATCAAAAAATAAATAAGAAAAAAAAAAAAAGAAAAAAAAATCTGAGTCTTGCTTTTATGGTGTGTAGGGGTATCCAGGGCTTGCTGTGGTGGGAGAGCTGGGTTCTGATGATGCCAAGTAGCCTTGGTTTCTGTTCCTTATGTTCTTGCCCTTGCCTTTTGCCATCTTGTTAACTCTGATGTTAGCTGATATCACTCTGTCTGGCTGTGGCTTGCCCCTCTTGCAGGCCTCTGTATCAATACTCCTTGAAGACCAGCTCTGTCTGAGAGGTGTTTGGGTTTGGAGAGCACAAGGTCAGCTCTGGGGTGCAGACAGAAACCAGAATGGATTTGTCGCCTGCTGTCCCTTGGTTCCTGTGTCCAGATGGCTCTGCAAGGGTCCCTCTTGATCCAGTGAGTTTGAACAGAAGTGGTGGTTTTGCCTATGGTCAAAGGTGTGTCAGTACTCGTGGGATACCAGCTCTCTTCTGGAGCCCAGTGGCCCAGGCTGAGGGCCCCAGGTCTTGGTGAGCAGTGTTGCTCATCTTAACCCCACTCACAGCTTTTCCATGCTCCTGGAAGGGTAGCTTTCTACTGGTGCTACTTGGCTATGGAACCCTCCAAAATATTCTTAAAAAGGAAGAATGTGTGTCACTTTGATGGTAAGTTATTTGGTTTGAACATAGGAAGATAGAAATGCAAATGGAAAAGTATCATAGCAGGCTTGGCTTGATGGATTTTGTCTATTCAGTTTGTTCTTTCTCATCATGTCCCATTGGCTGGTAGACATGAGTGACCACTGTAGATGGCTGGATGTCCATTGATACAAATGACAAAACTGTATTGTTTTTAAGGCATAATATGTTCCCAGGGCAGAGCCTAAGATAATGCAGAATTTATTTTTGTCTTGTGTGTGTGTGTGTGTGTGTTTGCAAGCATGTGTGTGATCTATGTGTGTTCATGTGTGTGTGTATATATATCTGTGTGCATCTCTCTGTGTGTGCATGTGCATGCTTGCATTTGCATGTACTTGTGTATGTCCTGATAAAAGAATGTCCACACAGAACTGAAACAGGTTTAAGATGGCCACATCTCTCCATGGAATAACCTAGTGCCTATGGATTTTGATTTGACCCATAATCAATTGTTCTAGATAATTTGGTTTTTCATTAAGGTCTTCTCTCATAATACAAAAACACAAGCCAGTCTTGAGATACTCACGGGACTCTTTTGAGGAAAGGCTTTCTGTGTAGAGAATGTGCTTAATGTTTCTTTCTTGATACCATTATTAATTTTTAAATTACTTGTTATACTGTTGTACCAGTGTGGGATGTGCAGACCTTGTGACGTCACCAAGCTCTGCTGCCTCCCTCTTCCTCAGGCTCCTGGGTGACCTGCTGTCTTAGGGTTTCTATTTCTGCACAAACAGCATGACCAAAATGCAAGATGGGGAGGAAAGGGTTTATTGAGCTTACACTTCCACACTGCTGTTTATCACCAAAGGAAGTCAGGTCTGGAACTCAAGCAGGTCAGGAAGTAGAAACTGATGCAGAGGCCATAGAGGGATGTTACTTAACTGGCTTGCTTGCTTCTCCTGGCTTGCTCAGCCTGCTTTCTTATGGAACCTAAGACTACCAGCCCACAGATGGAAACACTCACAAGTCCCCCCCCATCACTAACTGAGAAAATGCCTTACCACTGGATCTCATGGAGGCATTTTCTTAACTGAAAACTCCTTTCTCTGTGATAACTTCAGCTTGTGTCAAGTTGACCCAAAACCAGCCAGTACACCTGCCCATTTCTCAAGTATTCTTTTAAAATTTTTTTATAGCTTCTTATTTTATACATGGGATGTAATGAGTCTTATTTATGTAAGGACAGTAGTTACCATTTTGTTTTCTGTTTCCTTCTGCTCCTCACATAGTCTGTTCCATCTAGTTCCTATTATCCTGTGTATTTCTCTTGATTGCATTTCTCAATTTAGAGACATTATTTAAGCTTCTGGTATTTCAGTGTCCAATTCTACTTAGGGTATGAACCAATGGCAAGTTGACTGCATACTTGATGCATTTCCAAATTAGGTTGTTTTCTCCCTGTGGTGATGAAATACCTGATAAAGGCAACTCCATTGAAAATGCTTCCTTTTGGCTCACAGTTTTAGGGAACAGTTCATCACAGGGGAGAAGGCATAACAGCAAGGGCTGTTAGGCAGATGGTCATTGTTCTGGTTAGACTTTTGTCAGCTTGACACAAACTAGGGTCGTACAGGAAAAGAGAACCTCAGTTGAGAAAGTTCTTGCTTATAGGCTGGTCTGTAGGGGCATTTTCTTAATTAATTATTGATGTGGAAGATCTCAGTCATTGTGGGGTAGCTGAGCAAGTCAGTAAGTAATGTTCCTCCATGGTCTCTGCTTCAATTCTTGTCTAGAGGTTCCTGCCTTGAATTCCTGCTGTGACTTTCTGTCATGGTGAACTGTAAGTGGTAAAGTAAAATAAACACATTCCTTTCCAGTTGCTTTGGTCACAGTGTTTATCACAGTAATAGAAACCTAACTGGGACAGTCACATTGCATCTGCAGTCAGGAAAGAGAAGAAGATGGATAGTGGTATTTGGCTTACATTACCATTTTCTTTTTAGTCATTCTGGAACCCTAGCCTATTGAATATTGCCCAAAATAATCTAATCTAGAAACTCATTTACAGACATATCTAGAGGTCTAGATTCTGTCAAGTTGGTGACTAATATTTTAACCATCACAAGTTCATTTCCTGTCAACTTGGTATTCAAATATTCTCTCTCTCTCTCTCTCTCTCTCTCTCTCTCTCTCTCTCTCTCTCTCTCTCTCTCTCTGTGTGTGTGTGTGTGTGTGTGTGTGTATGTGTGTGTGCATAAATTGTAGCTGTGCACATATTTCTGTGTGAGTGTGTGCATGGGAAGGCCATGATACAGCTGTCAACCTTATTTTTTGAGACAAGGACTTGTTTGCCAGTGAGTTCCAGGGATCTGACTCTCTCTACTCCCATAGTGCTAGGATGACTAGCCTATGCCAACATGCCAACCTTTTCACATTGGTGTGAGGTACTGAACTCATGTCTTTGTGCTTACACAGAAAGCACTTCAACTGAGCTGTTGACCAAGTCCTCAAATATATAACCTTTAAATCCATGACCTTCCACTTCTACTTCTTGTTCCCATAAGTTCATGGCCTTCTATTAACGAAAAAGGTACCCAGTCTAACAACAAAATTGTCATGATCTTTCATGGTTCTGTTTCTTTTCAGAAATGTAACTGAAAAGTTTTTTCCCCTGAAACTCAGGGAAGTTCTTACATGTGAGCTCCTGTAACATCAAAAATAAGTTATATGCTTTCAGCCTACAATGGTACAGAGTAAAAGTATACATTTCAAAAGGGAAAACTGGGGGCATACCAAGGAAAGATTGGGCTGAAGGAAAACCGAAACAGGGCAAACATTAAATCCTGCAGTTCCATGCCTAACCTCTGGGACTCATGATGAAATCATCTTGTTCCTGCTAGGCTTAGGTAGCGCCACTATTCCAATTCGGCCCTCTGACACACATGTAGCTGCTCTTTTGAGCCAGATCCATTCTGATTGTGCTGTTCTCCTTGGCAGAATGACCTTTCCTGACGTCTATGCTTTGGGGGTCTCCACTGTTACTTAGGCTTCATCTCACTAGCTTCATGCAATAGCCTCTCAGCAGCTACTGGAAGGAATTCTGAATGTGCTATATATTGCCTGCTCTTAATGTCCTTCTGCAAACTTGACATAAGCCTTCATGATTCCCCTCACTCACGCCTGCATCTATCATGGTTATAAAACCAGATACATGTAGAAGATACTTCTATGTTCTGCTGCCAGCTCCAGATGCAGCCTGGGAGCTACATGTGCCTTCCAAGATGACTCTTGGCAAACATTTCTCAAGATGTCTATTTTGGAGCTGGGAACCCTTTCAGTGGCAGTCTCTGTTCAGGCTCTCCCATCTGAAACAAAACTGGATTTTTACAAGGTGGACCTTTCAGTGGGAGGAATTGGCATTCAGAGAATCCTGGGATTATCTCAGTAGGCCCTCCCATATCAATCATCTGTAAAAAAAAAAAAAAAAAAAAAAAAAAAATATGTTCTTCAGATTTATCTACAAGCCTGTGGGGGCATTTCCTCAGTTAAGATTTCTTCTTCCCAGATAACCTTGGCTTACACCAAGTTCAGATGAACATTAGGCAGAGCACAGACAAAGGAAACTTAAAAGAGGAGGGTTTGTTTTGGCTTACAGTTATAGGGCTCACAGTTCATCATGGTGGGGAAGGCAGGGCAGCAGGAGACTAAAGCCACTGGTTACATTTTATCTGTCCTCAAGAAGAAGAGTGAAAGATGAATGTTAGTGCTCAACTCATTTTCTCCTTCTTTTTCAGTCTGTCAAAGACAATGGAGTGGTCCCCACACCAAGTTAGGATGGATATTCTCACCTCAATTAGCCTAATGTAGAGATTCCCATCACAGACATGTCCAGATGCTTGTCTCCTAGGTGATTCTAGAGCTTTACAAGTTGACAATAAATACTAACCTCTACAATTTCAGTTTGTTGATAGTTTTGGTCAACTAATACATTTTGCTGTGGGGTGATGGTCAGGATCTGGCCATGTTGTTTGGGAAATGCTAGCTGTTGCAGTTGGATGGGAAATACCTCCCATAGGCTGGTGGATGGGAAATACGTCCCATAGGCTGGTGTGTTTGAAGACTTGCTCCCCAGTTGGAAGGGCTGTTTGTGGAAAGGTTCTGAATATTTTAGGACATGGCACCAGCCCGAGTTACAGTGTAAGCCTGTGTCTTAACCTCCTCTTTTTCCACCCCCAAATCCTGTTACTTTTTTGTTTTATTTTCAAGATGCTTCCTTCCTTTCTTAGTTCTGTAGTATAAATTAGTTAAATCATCCCAATAAGGAAAATGACACAGAATCTTCTTAATCATAGCGGTGCTAGTTGCAGAACCAGTAACTGATAGTAATTGGTTTCTTTGGTAATTTAACCCAAGGCATAAACTGTAAATAATAATACTTAGTCATTTAGGAGGGCCACTCTAGCTTTCCAGTGTTGACAGGCCTCATGTACAAACAAGATTCTTCATTACCAGATGACCCCCCTGTTGTTGTCTTTCTTCCTTTCCTCCTTTGAAGTATCAACCCTGACTTTCTCCTGCAAGTAAAGTGGGTCACCATCCTAGAGCTCTGGGCTGTGGCATGGTGCTTCATCCTTCTTCATGTGTGCTTGATCTGATTTCTCAACTTGTCTATCTTCTTAACATTGTTGAAAATGTTAACACCTAACATACAACATTGTCCCTTCCTTTATACTCCCCGCCAATATGAGCTTATTCCCTTACTGTAATTTTAACTTGATTTGTGGAAGAACCATGTGTTCTCTGGTGATCTTTCAGTAGACATAAAATGTATGATTCACCTATTGTCCTTGTTGAAATGAGTAAATATGTTAAGACACAGATGAAGAAAACCAAAACAATGTATTTACTGTTGTTTCTTCATTGTGTGAATTTCACCTGACTTTACTGATTCTGTGAAACAACTAGTTGCTATTATGATGAGCTTTGGTTCCGATAGCAGAGTGTTTCTTAGGGGATAGATCATTTGGGTGAGCAGTTTTAGAAAAAAATACAAGGACCCATCCCTAAGTGAAGAAAATCAGAATGTCGCTAGGAATGGATTTCTGTAGTTAGTATTTAAACAAATCAAAACAAACCACTTAGAGAAGGATTGGTAACACTTGCCTATAACACCAGCACTTGAGAGACTGGAACATGAGGAGCTTGACCTTGAGGCTAGCTTGAACTATGCAGCAAATTATGTAGCCAGTGAGATTATTACTGTATACATATGTCATAGCTAGAGAAAAGCTGTCTCAAAAAACAAAGACAAATTAATATACACACAGCTAAGTTATCTCGATGAATATGTAGGTGGCTTGATCATTACAATGTATTTGAAGAGTAATTTGTGGATAATAAGGATTTATGCATTGGTTTTTAAATTTTAGATGTTGCAGGTTTTATTCTGTTAGTTTTGCTTTCCTGGGACTTGGACTCTCTTGTTGTGAGGTGGAGCCTTACGGTGTAACATTTGCAGATGATTCTTATTAAAATGTTTTTATTTAAAACAGGAAATACTATGTATTTGTACTATGTACAATGTATTAGGAATACAAGTACCTTTTAATTCTGACTTTTGGATTATTGAATTTACATAATTAGAAATTTAACAAGTACCTTTTAATTCTGATTATTGGATTATTGAATTTACATAATTAGAAATTTGTTCTAAACATCTCTTCTGCTGGACTACAAGTTCTCTAAGAGATAGGCTCTTTAAAATTTATTTGTTGTTATTGTGTGTGTGTGTGTGTCTGTTTGTATGCTGTCTGTGTAAGTTAGATGGTAGCTGTGTGGAGTTGGATTTCTCTTTTTACCTTTATATGGGTTATTGGGTTCAAACTCAGGTCTGTAAGTATGCACTGAAGGTGTCTTTACCCTGACAGCCATCTCATTGGCTCAAGAATAGAATATTACTGTATACATGTATCATAGCTAGAGAAAAGCTTGGTTTCTGTTTATGCTGTGTGGCCTTCTCTATTTTAATCTTTCCTCTATTTTCTCTGAAAACTAAGACACTGGAGGAGGTACAAAAACTGTAGTGTATAGCCCAGTCCAACTAGTAATCCTCCCGCTTTGGCCATTAGAGTGCTGGGATTGCAAGGGAGTGCCACTACGCCAGAGCCCATGTGAACTTTTGGTGTAAGAACTATAGCTTTACTATACACCGGCATGTTAAACCAGGCGGTGCTCACTAAATGTCTGTGGGCTAAGAGCTCTGATTTATTCCCATAAGGAAAATCGAAGAGTAAATAATAATGCTTTTCACCTTGGAGAAGGAAACCGGAAGATCACCAGAAAGGAAGGCTCAACAAAAGAGTACCAGAAAGGGTAGGTAACCTATCTACTTCATATTTTTTTTGCTTTCAGTCTAGCCAATATAAGAAAGTTAGGGTTCTCCTACTCTAAGGAGAGAAAGAGACATACATGAATCCATCTAAAAAGCATAATTCACCTCAGTTCAAAATATATCATCATCTTTGGGTTGGTTCCTGCTGACATCTCCCTGCAACACTGACCGTTATTCACCCTGATGTAGGGAACAAGGGTGCCATTATCTTTGTTCCACAGACTAGACTGATTGAGATCTCTCATCCAGTGTGGGGTGTGGTGGTGGCTACCTAGGACTAGACATCAATGGGGTGTGATGGTGGCTACCTAGGACTAGACACCAAGACTCCTTCATAACTCTACAGTCATTTACTCAGGACTCCTCTTGCTTTTCTACATCACGGTGACTAACTGTCATTTCCCACAAGCTTTTCATTAGTCAGCCACGGCGATGGACGTTGTTTCAAGTAATGTCTGTGTTCTGTGCAAAGCTTATCTTTATCTTAGTGTTTTCCCCTCATATTCCTCCCCAGTTAATAGGAGCCTAAGGTAAAGCAGGACAAACACACATTTAAAGGTTAAAAACAAGAGTGTTGGTCTTCATAAAACCTTGAATCTGAGTTCTTTGATAATATTGTTTAGCATATCATTGTTTGCTTAAGTGCTTCCCTGAGTTTGAGCGGCATGATGGATGATGTTTAGGGGATTATAATGTATACTTTTTGTATCAGTTATGTTTGGAAAATGTGAATAAGTCAGACCTTATAAATGGCGTAGAAGTGAATACATTCTTTTTGTAATTTCTATTTTGTTCCCTCTTTGTCCCTGATTGCGCATTTGTGGCAAGACAGTCCTTCTCAACGTTCTTTGTTCCTCTTTATACTTTCGACTTTCTTTTGGTTTAGCAGGGACCATACATACAGCTACCTCTAGCTGATGAAATCTAAGCCAAAGTTACGCACATGACTTCCTGTCTTAGACGATTACGAGGTGTCTTCATTGTCCATGGTCTCTCCATTTCCCTGGGGAAAAGTGAGGGTGGAGAGGTGGCAGGAAGAATCCTGACGTGGCAGAATTATGTTTCCCCACTAGGTAGCTTCCTGAATCACTGTGGCAGGACACATAACAAAGAGAACTACCTCATCTTCCCCAGGTAATGAGAGAGACCATTGTTATAGTGAACCGTGGCACTTGAGGATTGCCTAGTTTAATGGACAGATACCTTTTCTCTTGTCACCATATGAGAGACTAACACACACACATCACATTTGAGAACCCCCCCAACTTCTTTTTAAAGAAAAAGGGTCTCTTCGGTCTCTTTATTTAATATTTTAATAATTTTTATTCTTTTTATAATGTATGGATGTTTTACCTGTGTTTACATCTAAGGACCATGTATATGTCAGGTACACTTATCGGCAAGAAAAGGATGTCTATTCCTCTGGAAATAGAGTTACAGATGGTTATGATATATCAGTGTGTACTGGGAATTGAACCTCAGTCCTATGGAAGAACAGTCAGTGCTCTTAACTGCTGAGACATTTCTTCGGGCCCTTTGTTTAATATTTTAAAAGGCAATTGTCCTAGTTACTTGTTGCTGTGACAAACTATGTCACAGGAAGTTTAAGGCAGAATTTTTATTCTGACATACAGTTTGAGGGAATATCTTCTATCATAGTTGGAAAGACGTGGTGGCCAGAGAAGAGATGGTGGCCAGCTGGTCACATTGCATATACAGTCAGGAAGTACAGAAGAATGAATACTGATACTCAACTTGCTTTCTTCTTATTATTTAGTCTGAAAGTTAGAGTGGCTCTTCCCATCACAGTTACTCTGATCTGGAAAATTCCTCGAAGACTTATGGAAAAATTTGTCTTCAAGGTGATTCCAGATCTTATGAGTTTGACAATCAAAATAAACCATTAAAGAGAGAATATAGATGAGATTAAATCTCTGTGTGGTTATAGCTTCTATATAAATGGGTTTTTGTCACAAAACATTTCATAGTTAATAGTAGCAATATTTTTTCTGAAATTAAATTGTATGTACATTAGTGGAAGGGTATAAGGAAAGTTGAGTTCTGCATTTTATTTGTTTTTCATTCTAAATTCAGTGAGTCTACTGAAGGAAATGCCTGGTGATGTAATTATGCTTTACAAATAGCTTTTAAAACTAGAGGGTCTCTTTTGCTGGATCAGTGTAATTGGATCAGTCCCTTAGCTAAATTCTGCCTTGGAGCAATCCTCAATGCCCATTTCAGTGATGGCTCTAATCACTCTATTAACTGTCACATTGTTGGAGTGAAAGGTAAGTATTACATCACTAGCTAACCCTGCACTGAGCGGGTATCTAATCCCATGATTGATGAGTGGACTAGAGGAAGTATGAACAGTGTACTAATGCCCATACATGGTGGTAATGACTTGTAAGTGATCGGGAGCCACTCAGTATGTTCGCTTAGGGCCAGTCTGAGCTGAGGTCTAGAAGTTCCATCTGAATGAGGAATGCCCAGTATAGTCACTGGACGTTATCTTCCTGGTAAAACAGAACAAACACCAAGACTTCTCACATCATTATTTCGGATCATGGAAAATATGGAATTTCAGAAACTGGAATTCAATATTTGATCTGTATTTTCTACAAACTGTGAAGTGGAAAGTTCTGGTTTCTTTGGAGATTCAGTTGTTTCAAGTGATGTTTTTCTGGAAACTGTCTTATGAGAGGGTAGTTTGCTGAAGTAGACACATGGGAGGATGTTTTTCTTAGAACAACACATGATGTCTTTCTGGAAGCTACCCGGAAAAAGGGCATGCGATGTTTGGAAAGGATTTAAGTATAATCCAGCAGACAATGGACAACGCTGTGGTACTGGTTCACTTCTGCTGGTGTTTCCAGTGGCTTCATACAAACTCCGGCCAATTGGTAAAGCCTCACTGATTCTTCCAGATTGAACTGCCTTTGCTGATTCGTGAATGGTGTCTCTGAGTGGATCCAGTTCCTGCTACTGATTCCTATGAATTGAATTGCCAGTATCCTAGCAATGAAGATTGGATCACCTAAAAGATCTAAACACATGCAACTCCCCCTTTACCCTATTATTAGCCTTTTCTTTCCACTATGTCTGGTGGGTAGCAGGGTCGAAGGGAGGTTCGAGCATTTAAGAATCCTTATTAGAGTAGATTGTAAAACATCGAAGCCTCCATCTTTGGCTGTTTGAAATTAGATAAACATAACTTACATCTTGACATAGTCATTCAACCTTGGGCAAATTGCTTATTTTGCCTTGTGCAGGAGGCACAGCTTACAGAAAGCATTAGAAAAACCAGAATTTTTAAACACTCAGGGTTTTGTCTTTTTGAATAGAAGAAAATGACTGACACCTGTTCACCTGGAAGGCTGTGGTAGATGTTGTCTAACAGCCTGATGACCTTTGTTATACTATAGAGCCAGCCATGATCTGCATACCACTCAAATCCTGAGCCTTCATTAGGCCCCAACCCTGAGTTTTGTCTCTCAGTGAACATTAGCACAGATCTAACATGTAATTTGCATCCTTTCTCAGTAGAAGCCATCCACAGATAAATGTTCCCACCTTTATCAATTCCTCCTAGATCCCTAGTTCAGAGACAAGGGAGCCACCTAAGCATTTGAAGGAAAGGAATCTAAAAGGCTCAGCTCATGTATTAAGAATTGTAGATATGTATTAACTTCCAATATTCTCAACAGTCAATGGCGCTTTTAGATGAAAATGGCTAGTCTTTCTGTGTCTCTGTCATCCCACAAACTGGGATTTCCTGAAGTAAAGAGGGAAGGTCAGGTAATAAGATCATATTCTTAAACAGTGTTTCCCTTACTCAGAATAGCGTCTCTGGGAGTGTAAACTATGAACTGATCATAGAGTAGACCTACTCTAGGGGGTTATGAATTTGAGAGGGGGTACATTGGAGTGATTGGAGAGAGGAAAGGGAGGGTGACATTATAATTTAATTTCAAAAAATAAAAATAATTATTAGAATATTTTATAATCTATTTTTTATTGAAGTACAAAATATGTATGCTGTATTTTCCTCTTTTCTTTTTTTGTTGGGGTACTTAGTTATCACTAGCGTGATTTACATGTGGCATTTTCCTCATACATATATATTATATGTCCCAGAGCATTCTAAAAAGCACACTTAGTCTCATACACTCTGGCCATGCGTCAGTTTGAGGAAGGAAACTTGGGGGTCTCAGCTTCACCAAGGCTACCGTATCATTATCCTAGTAGATGCTGTTCGGAGCTGCTGCTGCTGCTGCTCTCATAGCTAAATCCAGAAAAGGGGATGGGAAAGGGAGCGACAATAATCTCTGTAGGTCTACTCTATGATCAGTTCATAGTTTACACTCCCAGAGACGCTATTCTGAGTAAGGGAAACACTGTTTAAGAATATGATCTTATTACCTGACCTTCCCTCTTTACTTCAGGAAATCCCAGTTTGTGGAATGACAGAGACACAGAAGGACTAGCCATTTTCATCTAAAAGCGCCATTGACTGTTGAGAATATTGGAAGTTAATACATATCTACAATTCTTAATACATGAGCTGAGCCTTTTAGATTCCTTTCCTTCAAATGCTTAGGTGGCTCCCTTGTCTCTGAAGATCTTACCTGATCGATGAGAAGAGAGCTGAAGAGCAGAACAGACTCAGGCAGAGTCCTGCATGAGGGGTACAGTGCGGCATAGAGGTTGAGTCCAGAAGAGGCAGCATCTCTAAAGATATAGGGAAGGGGGGAAGAGGCCACAATCAGCATCCATCAATAAAACACCAAATATCTCCTCATCTTTACTGACGTCAAAAGACAAAGTAGGAGAAGTTCTCACAAAGAAAAATCTTTTTGCTTTTCTGCTGTTGGGACCTCTTACATCTGGTCAGAATCCTCGCCAAGAGGCAGTTTTAAGGCAGCCAAAATTTTGACTTCAATTTCTACTCTGTAACTTGAAATGAACAGCACATCTGTTTTCCCACTGCTTACATAAGTCCCCCTGTTACATGTGTGACATGAAAATAGAATTGTCAATGTTAACCATCAAAAGGGAAGTTACCGAGCATAAACTCGGACGTGCTTCATGTCATGGATTGCCTAGTAAGGAAAGATGCAATGCAGCACTGAAGTACAATAGAAAAGCAATCTGGACTTTGTGTTCTTACATCTGAAGAATGGGCTGAAATTTTCCTGGGACGGCTGTAAGGATGACATTTGGAGCTGATCTGAAAGGGAAAATGCTTTACAAATGTGTGGGCACCGTGACTCTGTATTCGTTGATAATAGGCAATAGACAGCATAGGAATCCACAGCTTCTCTCTTGCAACTCGCAAGGACTTCTGGGAAATGCACATTCAATGGCATGACTGCGGGAACAGTTTGTTTACTTCTTGTTCCATCTAATCCTCACCTGTGAGGTAAAACTTTTGATGGATAGCATCTCTATGGTTTCCCTGGAAAGGAAAAAGCCAGACAGCTTAGTTTTTATTAACTTTTTTTGCCCCAGCCTTTTCTGATCTGAAAGAAGAGTTTAGACTCATGTCTCTTCCAAGTGTCTCCAACGTCCTGCTGAGCAACCAGGTGTCACTTCTGAGCCAATCAATGTTCTAACTTGCATTTGGTTGCTGTGATAAATAGCACAGTCAAAGCAAGTTGAGGTTAAAGGCATTTTATTGTTGTTTTTTGGTTTTTGTTTGTTTGTTTATTTTGTTTTGTTGTTTTGGGGTTACAGGTTATAATCATCACTGAGAGAATTAATGGCAGGAGCGGAGGCAGAGACCATGGGGGCAGGTTTCCTTCTGCCTTGTGAACTTTCTTCTTAGCCTAGGCCTTTCTGCCCAGCAGTGGCATGATGGATAGTGGTGCTCTCCCACCAATTAGCAATCAAGAAAATGGGATAGATTTTCTTCTCTTGGTAAAGAAAAGGCAAGAGATCTAAACCTCATCCAAGCCAGGCAGGATGGCATGAGACCTCTAGGACCAACTACTTAGGAGACTGAGGTTGAGAGGATCTCTTGAGTCTGGAAGTTCCAAGACAGCCTGAGTAAGAAACACAGCCAGATCTTGTTCCAACAAACAGTGAGCAATGGCCTGGAATCTTATCACATTCAATGGGTCAGGTAGGCATCTTTGCTTCTTCTTGGGCTGAGTGTTGGAATGGCTTCTTTAAACTAGACTCTCCTTATTGATAGGCCCTAAGGGCTACAAAGGAAGATGGAGAAGCAACCTGTTAATTTGTATTCAAGCTGTGCTTTCCTGAACAGTCTACCAGAGAGGCTGGCCTGAGAGGTGATGGCAATCACCATCTCGTTAGTTGTTAATAAGATGTATACCATGTCATTCTTTGCATTTATTAGTGTAGGTGAGCTCGACTGGTCATAACGAGAGTAGGAGAAGGAAAAGTGTCGCTGGAGTAACCACTCTGAGTCTCAGTCTCACTTTCATCTCAAGGACACCAGAGTATAACCCGGCTCAGGCAGGCTTTCTGTGAAGGCAACTGTGCTATTGTTCTGAGAGAGGCAATGACCTTGGCAAGCCTATCCCTACGGCTTTAGCTTGAGATGCAGCAATGACTTAGACTTTTCAAAATATAATAGATCAAGAGAGGGAAAAGATGAATTACTAGACAAATAACTTTGCCACAACCTGTTCTGAAAGGGAAAGATCTTCATAATCTTTCTGGAAAGTAGGGAATTTCATTAGAAAATCCTGGGGTTAGGAATAGCATAAGGCTGAACCTAAATGTGCCCAGCAATGTGAAGAGGAAAGAGGTGGTGGCACTGTGACGAAGGAGTTCTATCTTCTCAGCAGAGTCCCTCTGTATTATAGACACGAAGGGAAATGCTAAAGGGCATGTATAATTGGAACAGGAACACTGATGACCGGTGCCCATTGGAAGCTATAGGGTCTCAGACCCAGAACAAGGGACTGAGGTGCGCATTTTACATACCAAAGCAGACCTGGCCTCTGAATCTAGGCCTCCCAGCATTCCTCAATCCCGATCTGGCATACCACAACCTCTACCCATGAACAGTCCAGCCAGCGGTCTGGGCTGCCCTTCCTCCAGAGGCTCTTTCCTATATAATTCAGACATTTTGGTTTCTCTCCCTTCTTCTCTCTCTCTCTTCTGTCCCTCTCTCTGCTTGGCTCTTTCTTTTTGTCTTTTCCCTATCCTCTCCATCTCCTTCCCCATGGTGACTTTACTGGTCTTGTTCCTTGGGACCAGTGAACTTGCCTGCCCAGAGCATTTTCTTAATTAACCTGTTTTTAGATGCTCTAATCTGGCTTGAATTGGCTCATTTCACCATCACAGAAATAACCTATGAGAATCATGTGTGGATCACGACTTTGACTTGGATATAGGTAGAAGCAATGGCTTGAGAGGCAAACTGGTGGGCTAGCCTTTCCTAACTCAACTCAGAATTATAAGAAAAAGGAACAGTTGGTATAGCAAGGTCTTGGAAAAACACAGCTCATGATCTTCTCTATGCTATCCTTCTATTGAGGTGCATGTGCTCCATCGGCAACCTGCAACGGTTGCTTCACTGAGCAGAAGGCAGTGACGAATGGCATGTGCCTGGAAAGTATGTGGTCCAGCAAGAGTAAAAGTCAAGCTTCCTGTGCATGCTGGGGAGTCTGGCTCATGGGAGAGACATGAGGATTTAAGGTTTGCAAGCCTATACAATCTGAAATGAATGTCCGGGAACTTCAGTATGAAATGGCTGGTGAGTCTAAATCAGAGCTATTATTTTTTATTAAATATTAATGCTACACATTCCTGCAGGGTGCAGAGAACAGATGTTAGACCTGACATCCTGTCATTTTTATCAATGTCTGGATTTCCAATGACTATTAAATTTGATAGTATAAAACACAGGAAGGAATAATTAATACTCCATTCCCATCCATGGCTATCTGCTCACATTGGGCCCTAGAGAATCTATAGCTCTCTCTAGAATATTTGTTTAGAGGCAGAGATAAGCTGAGATGGTTGTCTCCTAGTAAATTGTACCATTGGGCCTCTGGCTGGACAGCAGCCCATTTTGTAAGCACAAATTTTTTTTGCTAGTTTTAAGAAAACAAACTTCAAATAAGCTTTGCTTTAATGGTAAAAAAACCTCCACTGGAGATTCTGACTTTTCTTTCTACCTTATGTCTCTAAGTCATTTCTCTTCAGATTACCCTAGATTTAAAAAATAAAGAGTGACTTAATTAACTAACTAATGAACTTACTATCAATAGGTTAATTCCTGCTGAGAGACCATCCACAGAGACTCCAAGCAGGTGGGGAGGACCTATTTTGAACAAAGTCACTGTGACATAAAATGTGACTTATGGTGATTTAGTACCAGGAAATATTTGCTAAGTAGAAATCTCCAGAAAGAAAATCATTCTTGGTCAGGTGCAGCTTATAGTAGTCCTATTTATAAGAAAAATTTGTCCAGGGCCCATTCCCCACAAAATTACATTATTTACATGGAAAAAATACAGCCAAGTATTTACCTTGTTGTCTTGTAATTATTTAAGCGCATCTGGCCACCATGTCGCAATTTCAGTTATGTCTTCAAGGGAGGGTAGCCTGTTAAAAGAGAGGGAAAGAAGATTTTTTTGTTCTTAGACCTGAACATAAAATCATTGCATTAATTGTTTTCTATAAAAAATGAGGTAAATTTGAGTTCATGAAAACCTGCTGGGTGCTGGAAAGATGGTTCGGCTCAGCAATTTATAGAGCTCGCTGCCCTTGCAGAGGGCTGGAGTTCAGTTCCCAGTACTCACATTCGAGTGGCTCACAACTGCCTATAACTCCAGCTCCAGGAGACCTCATACCCTCCTCTGGCCTCTACACACACACACACACACACACACACACACACACACACACACTCCACAACATTCCCAGAAATAATAAAACAGACCTTAAAAAAAAACCAAAATAAACAAAAGCTGTTGATGTACTGAAGTGGACTGGGAATTATCCTGTCCATGTGAGAGATGACCAAACACTCTACCATTAGTGCCCATTAGGCTTAACTTCTGCTCTTAGCCTAGGAGGTTTTATCTCTGACTCAAAGAATAAAGTAGAGACCTTTGGTCTTACCAAACATGTTGGTCCATGCTACTAACTAGTATAATGAAGTTCTAATCTGGGGAATTAAGCTGTACCTTTAGTTTGGTTTGGGTTGGTTTTTGAGGCAAGGTCAAATGTACCCAAGGCTAGCCATGAAGTTGCTATGTAGCCACGTATGACCTTGAACTCTTGGTCTTCATGTCTTTCCTTCCCAAGTGTCAGAACAATAGACATAGGCAACCATGACTGTCTGAAAGGCACTCTTTGAAGGTAATTTCTAGAAAGTGGTTGGCAGAGGAGTGGAACCCCCTTTGTCAACTGATTTAAGTTGAGAAGAGACAGTATGGGTGAGCTTGGATGAGACCCTCTGCAACATACTATAGGACATGCTGGGAAGTAGGGTCAGGGACTTGGCCATGGTATAATTCAAAAGATAACAAGGCCCTGACAAGTACCCAAAAGTCTTACAATGCAAACCTATCAGCAAAGGTCAGAATAATTGCTGAGGGAACCCTATTAAAGGAAAATATGTTCTTCACTGGGCATCATCCCAGTAAAGTGATGAGCACACAGGCAATTGTACATTTAAGAAGCAAAGACAAGGATATGAGGAAGATCTGACTGTGTGTGACATCTGTCGCTCCACCCATTACCAGGATTGGTCTGAGTGATCTGGCTGGCTATGCAGGTATCTTGTTCTTCCCTCCCTTCCACTTGTGTTCCTCCTGAAGCTTCAATGCTCAACAGAAGAGGGCAACCTTCCCTGAATTGGGAAAGGTGGGAGGATGGATCTTTGGTCAAAGGTAGCTGTATTCCCCTGCTAGAGCCTCCAAGCAAGCTCTTAAGAAGCTGGGACAAGTCTCTTGTAATCACAGTATGAATAACGAGTAAGTCTTAATGGCTCAGGAAGAGTGGGAAAAGCTGAGGAATAGATTTTCTTTGTATGGATGCCAAGTTTGGGTTGAAAGCTCAGTTGGGTGGTCCAAGCCACTCCATAGTTACAGAATAGACAGCCGGGAAATGAAGAACCACTGAAAACACATTTTACTCTCTTTCTAGGACAGGTAGAGCACTGTCATTTAACACCTAGACTAGTGTCCCACAGAACGTATTTCTAAGAGGACCAACTCCAAAGCACCTGGTTTTCTTATTCCTGTTCTCCAGCTAGCAGACATGGGGCCCAACTCCACACTCTAAAGCTCAGAGCCAGGAAGACATAACTCCTATTGTCTCTCTGCCTAGTATGCTGAGCCGCAGACTCAGCTTTGCTGCTATGTTCCCAGCAACAGAGTGTGGGACATAAACACGTGGCCTGGGTGGAAACTCAGGCGATGTTTATAGCCATAGAACCAAAACACAGGAGGTGACAGGTGGGCCATATTTGCGTAGGTTGTCTCCACATGAATAAATTTTTTTCCACATGAATAAATTGTGAGCTCTAGTTCATTTAGGAGGAAAATGGAGCCTTCCTGAAACAAACCTGTTCCCCCAGCTTTTTTAATGTGTCTTTTCATGAGTTTTGCTTTCAAATCTGCATGAATTATTTTTCTTCTATTAAATATTAATGTGCCTCTCTCGGTAAAAGAAGGGGGCAAATTAGGTCTGGTACACATCTTCCCGATACTATTTACTGCTGTTGGGGGGAATGAACCAAATGCCAGCTCCCAACGCGTTATTAAATCAGGACTGCATAGTGCCCAGATGTTACCCAGGACTCAAGTGCAGGGAATGCAAGCTGAGAAACAAACGGGGCTGAGTAGCAGCCTTTGTGTTGTCACATTCTCGCCACACCTTTCCACCCACTGTGTCCACCTGGCCCTCTGAGAGAATCACCCTTGGATGGGCACAGCTTGCTGCTCCAGAAGCAGTATTTGTGTGAAAGGGGGATTCATTGTCTAAGCCTGTTATTTTCCCCTTATTGAGTCTTTCTCCTTGATTAGTTCGGGATCAATCTGTCTGTGGGCAGAAATGACCAGGAGAAATGATCGATCAGGGTCAGAGCGAGAGGGGCCTGTGTTCCATGTGGTTCTCCTCTCCCTAGTACACACACACACACACACACACACACACACACACACACACGAGCACACACAGATATACTAACACAAATGCACACACAGCATACACATGCACACACGCATACACACACATGTGCACACATGCTCAGACACATGCACATAAGTACACATACATGCACAAACACATGCACACACATGGCACACAGTCACACACACAAACACGAACACGCGTATACACACATGCACACATGTATACACACACTCACGCACACTTGCTGACATGTGCACACACACGCAGATGTGCACATACACTCACACAAGTCATACACATGCACACATGCACACACGTACACACGTACACATGCATACACGCACACATGCACATACACCGACATGCAAACACATATGAACACGCATGCATGCACACATACATGCACACACAAACCCACACATACAAATGTACATGTGCACATATATGAACATACACAAAAACACATGGACACACACGCACACACAGACACTCTCATATAAATGCACACACACAGAAACACAAACACACATGCACAGATGCACACACATGCGCATACATACACACATACACACATGCATCTGTGAATACACACATGCTCATACGCACATGCACACACAGACACACAGATGCATACACATACCCATACACACACACTCACATACATGTGCACACACAGACACATGCACACACACACAAGCACACACATACAAATGCACACGCACACACATGAATACACGTGCATACACTCAGAAGCCGAAGGACAGACACATGCACATGTACACACATATACACACACTTGCACTTGCGCGTGCACATGCATGTGCACAGACACAAGCAAACGCACATATGCACACATGAAAGCATAGAGACATGCACACACACACATGCATACACACACTCATACACATGTACACAGTAATACAAACACAGGCATAAGCACACACATGCACACACACATGCACACATGCATGCACAGACGCACGTACATACTCACACACATACACACTGACATATACACAAACACATACATGCACACAGGCACACACAGAAGCGCACACCCAAGCAAATGCATATACATGCCTATACACATGCACACACACTCATGAGCACATAAGAACACATGTACACCAACACACCCATGCACTAACACCACACACCTGGAGAGACACACATGCACACACACACGTTTACACACATGCACAGAGACACGCCCACAGACACACACACAAACACAGGCGGACACACACAGGCACATGAGCACACCCACACAGACATACATGTACTAACGCATGCACGCACACATGTGCACACACACATGCTCACATACATACACGCACACACACATGCATAGAAATGAGAGAGACAGAATAGAGATAGAGACAGAGACGTAGAGACAGGAGCAAGAGCACCCTCTTGCCCTGCAATTCTTTCTCTATCCTTTCCCTCATCTACATTTTATCCACTTTCACAGTTTAGGTGAATTTGTCTCCTCTCAAACCCACATTCTTTAATTCCTAAATTGTAACTCTGAATGAACTATGATGCTCCCGAATGAGGTATTGCATGGTGTGAGTTCTGCTTCCTTGACAAGGAATAAGCCCTCCAGACCCTTCTACCTGAGGAACATAGAGGCATGGAAAGAACATTGGTTTACATTTTTTCTGAGTAGTGACAATGTAACTTCAGGAAAATTGCTTAACCTGTGGAGACATTGATGTCATCCTTTTCAGCATCAACACTTTAACCATCATCATCATCATCACCATCACCACCATCCTCAGCATCCTCATCATAGTTCCTGAAAATCAGCCAGGTAGTAGTGGGGGTTGGAGTAGGACCCCATTTCTAACAGGCTCCCTGGCAGTTTTGACGATCTGATCATCACAATTTGAGATTAGAAGTTCAAGGTTAAGGTGCTAGCAGAGTTGAAGTCTGCTGATGGCCATTTCTTCACACATGACAGATGTTTTGCTGTTATCTCAGGAGATAGACGGGGCAACTGAGTTTTGCAAGGTGTCTTTTGAATTAATGCTTCTAGTTAGCATAATTTATGGCTACATTTTCGCACATATTTTCTTAGCCAGTGTTGCTATTGCTGTTATAGGGACCATGGCCAAAGGCATCTTGGGGAAGACAGGGTTTATTTCAGCATACAACTCTCAGGTCACAGTCCATCACTGAGGGACGTCAGGGCAGGAACCTGCATGCAGGAACTAAGGAGAGGTCATGGATCATGGCTTGTTGGCTTGCTCAGCCTGCTTTCTTTTAGACCTCAGGACCAGGCATCCAGGGACAGCACCCCCCGCCGTGAGCTGAGCCCTCTCATTCAGTCATCAATCAAAATAATGCCTTACAGATTTTGCCTACAAGCGTCTCTTATGAAGGCATTTTCTCAATATGGCCTCTTCCCAGGTATGCCTAGGTTTGTATCAAACTGACAAAAATTAAGCAGTATGTGTGCACATACGCATTCATGTGAGTGTGTACACACATACGCACATAGACATTTATATGTATATAATTATCTAAGCAGTATTGTGCACATATGCACTCATGTGAGTGTGTACACACATACGCACATAGATGTGTATGTGTATAATTATCTGAGCAGTATTGTATATGTATATACATATAGACGTGTATATGGTTATATTTTGCTCTCATTCACCTCCACGATGCCCTTATCTCCTTCTCTCTCTCTTGGTGGTCCCTCCATCCTAAAACAGTGCCTTTCATGTCATGAATTTTATTATTCTCTATTGTTCTTATCCCCCTTTCTGACTTTTTTCTTTCTTCTCAAAATCCCCTTTCTTCTTTCTGAATATACAGAATCTATATATACATAGGTATAGTATATACTCATATGTACACTCCATATATATATACACACACACACACACACACACACACATACACACACATATCATACATATTCCATATATATTTAAATCTAGATTCTGCATACAAGATAAAATATTATCATTGGTTGAATCTGACTTATTTTGCTTAACATAATGATTTATAGATAATTTATTTTATTGCAAATGTTAATTTTTTTTATCTTTACAACTAAATAAAATCTCATTGTGTATAGCTACTCTATTTTCATTGCCTATTCATCTGTTGGTGGCCTTCTAAGCTGGTTTTATGTCTCATTTATTGTGACTAGTGCAGCAGTAAAGATGGGAATCCAAGCATCTCTATGGTTACCAATGTAGAATCCTGGCACATACTCAGGAGTGGTATATCTGGGTCATATGGTAGTTTTATTTTAGCTTTGCAGATATCAATCCTGATTTTCATAGTGGCCTTACACTTCACTTTATATTTCCACTGTGATATAAGGATTATTGTTTACCCATATCCAAGCCAATATTTGTTGTTTTCTTGATAGTAGCCACTCTGCCTATGGTGAGATGGAATGTCAGTAAAGTTTTAATCTGTGTTTTCCTAATGGTTTGGAATGTTGAAAATTTGCATTTCTCCTTTTGAAAACAATCTACTCAATTTATTAGCCCATTTATTATTTTGATGATCTTTCTTTTCAGTATATAATTTGGAAGATCTTTCTAGATTCTAGATATCAATCTCCTATCAGTGGATAGTTGGTAAGGTGTTTCTGCCAAGGTGTATATGCACATGTGTGCATATGTGTGCATGTGCATTTGTGTGCATGTGTGTGCATGTGAGTGTGTGTGTGTGTCTGTGTGTGCGTACCCCCTATTACCACCTAACTTTCTGCCTGGTATTTATGTTCTTGTCTACGACCTATCTTGTCTGTGGCTTTATATGGCACTAGAAATAAACTCCTTGAGGCAAAAGGTCATCTATGATATTCTGCTTTTTATAGTCAGTATGTAGAGCATTGTTGGATACATGATAGACACCTCAGTTCCTTTTCCTGTTGCTGTGATAAAATACCACGACAAAAGCAGCTTAAGAGAGAAAGGATTTACGTTAGCTTGCAGTTCAAGGTACAGTCCATCATGGCAGAGAAGCTAAGGCAGAAGGGCCTTGAAGCAGCTGGTCACATCCCATCCGCAATCAACAACTAAATGATGAAGGCGACGTTTGGCTCAGCACTCTTTCTCCGTTCATACAGTCAGGATCTCCAGCCCAAGCAACAATCATGCCCACAATTGAAATAGATACTCCCACGTTTACTAATATAATTAATATGTTCCTCTCAGAGTCATGACAAGAGATTCATCTCCCAGGTGACTCTAGATTCTGTAAAGTTAATAATTAACACCAACTATCACAACAGGTCTTTAGATATTTGCTCACTTACATAAATAACTGAACAGTTTTCATTTACTAAATTTCTATGTACCTCCTGTGTCTAACAGAGTAGTACTTCTTAACCATTTCCTGCTCAGTCAACTCTGAATTGGCTCTCTGAATGTTTAGTCCCTGGATAATTTTTAGCGTATATCAATCACTTTTTTGCGAATCATGCCTGATTGAAAATACATATTAGTTTTTGAGATAGGGTCTTGCTATGTAACCAAGGCTATCTCTAAACTATGTAGGCCTGGCTGACCTCAAGCCTGACATTTTCCCTCCTCAGTTCCTGAGTGTGGACATTTCAGTCACGACCTACCAAACACAGCTAAAACTCTAGGTCTTTTGGCAATAAGTATAGGTCAATGTCTGGATGCCAGGAGGCCAGGACCTTGGGAATTGATATGAGATGAGGTATCTGGGGCCCCAGAATCTTGACTTGTGCCTTTGTCAAAATATCACACATATTTTGCATGCATGCACATGCATGTGCACACAGACACCTAATCAACTAAGAAAAAAAAATCCACATCCAAATCAAATCACCCAACTAAACATAAACAAAACCAGTAACCGTAACACTGCTAAGAACTAAAATGGCTCCATAAATTGGGAATGTGTTTCTGCTTGGATACAAACATTTTACTCAGGGCAGGGCTTCTCAAACTGGGTAATGGAACCCCTGTTCACTCAGCTCATCTAACATAGCACATTAATAAGCAGAGCCAAATGTGGTGCTACAGCTGGTTTTATTGGTCATTAACATTTAAAGATCCACATGAAGTCATGTTTTCCAATTTTGACATTAAAAGACTAGCTGGCCTAATTATTGCCTCTAAATGGAGACAGCAGCAGAGCCTAGTCAGCACAGCAGAATCATTTGTCTTTTGTGATGCACTAACCTTCCTAGAGCAGGTGAACAGGAGACAAATGTGTTGACTGACCTTTGGCTGGATTTGGCCTTACAGTAGGGTAGCGCTGGCAGCTGTTCTAGATTTCACTCCGGGCCTGTCTCACCAGTGTCCTGCATTCCTCTGAAGGCTATAAGTTCACACAAAAGCAAATGGAATCTGTCCTCAGAACCTGAATTTTGGCTTAGGTTCTCATACTTTTCCTGTTTGCTATTCCATGAGTTTGAGCCGTTACTTGTGTTACATTTGGCTAACATCTCTAGGTGAGATTTTATGTGTATATTTTGCTCTGAGTATTTCGATATATGTATTCTAATTAAGTAGAGACAGTGCTACCCAATGAGATGTCAAGGAAAATGACAGACCTGAGGCAAAAGCAGAAGGAAGTAAGAAAAGGAGAAAGGGGTATACAAATAGAAAGATAAGCAAACTGGAAATGCTATGACCCTCCTCCATCCCATTTGAATGACAGCCACTGAAGGAGGCTGTGGCAGAACAACCATGGGCTTGTTCTCAGTGCTAATTATGTACCTGGCCCCATCACAAAGCAGAAGGTGTCCTGGCATTATTTGTGCTTAGAAGCCAACGGAGCTGTACTGTAGATGCATGGATTGTGGTAATGTGGTTGAATCATGAGCACTGTTTTTTCTTCCCACTCACCTGAGATTCAAATAGATGTCACTAAGAAGTCATAACAATCATAGTTTTCCTATTAGTCATGGTTGTTTCCATTTTTCTATATTATCCTCAAACTCTTAAGATTTAAATAAAATTTATTGAGGTATTGGTAGCTTTTCTTTCTTTCTTTTCTTGATGGAGGACATAGGAGACACATTCTTAGCCTGTAATTTGCTTAGATTTTTTCTCACTTAATCTCAATTGGATCTGGGCTTCCGGTTTCCTCTTTCTATTAGCTACTAGGCAGTACATAATCTAAATAGCCTGGTGATGGTCCATGAAACAGTTAGCTCAATGAAGATGCAACCCAAAGTCAGAGAGGCAGTGCCATTTGATGCCTTTTTTGTTCCCTGATGCCTAGGTTCATCTTGCTAGGCCAACTGGGCACTTCTGCCCTCAGATTCTTTAATTTTAACAAACAATTCTGACCATTCTGACGCAGAACTTTCTTCTGGTTAAGAATCAAGGAGTAAGACAGACAAGAGAAAAGGCTGATACATGAGTGATACATGTGTGGCAAATGAGACCTTGGCCAAGTAGACTGATATATCTAGGCTTGAGCTTCCTCGTGGGCAAAATGTGGACAGCTGCACCCCTCCCCCAATAGCCTTATATCCTATATTGTCACAGTGACAGCAGGTGGCCATAGATGATTCTGAGTACAAATGTGACTATGATTCCTTGTGTGTGTGGCAAGAAACCTGGCAATATGTTGAAGGTTGAAGTAAATGGAGGAGAGGATGAAAACCAGAGGAATAATTAAGAACTCTGGAATGGTTCCAGGATAGGCTAAGCAAGTTGTCTACCACTGAGATACTTTCCACGCTCAGATCGTGGTGTCTATAACAGTTGCTTCTGGATTTTTCTTTACCAAAGTCCCTGAGATCTAATCTAATATTCTCCTGACATGGGGTTTCAGTTTTGTCTTTTATTAGTTGAGTTGTGCCCTTTCTTCCAATACATTAATTAAAGACATATTTCAAAGTACTCCAGAATGTGACATTTAAAGATAGTATTTAAAAAGATAATCAAGTAAAAATGAAGTCTTTATAGTGGGCCTTAATCCAATACAATTGCCATCTTTATAAAAATGGATATAGACACAGACAGAGAAAGAACATAGACTGCTGCCTGCAGATGAAGCCCAGAGTGGGATGATATTACAAATCAAGGAAAACCAATGGTAGTCAGCAAACACCAGAATCTAGGAGGGAAGGCATAATCAGAGTCAACCTCAGGCCTCAAGAGGAAGCAGCTCTCTTACTTTAATTTTGGTCTCCAATATCCCAGCACCACTCTAAGTGAATATATACATTCAACAGTTGTGAGTTCAAAGCCAAAACCTCATACCTAGCAAGAGTGAAAATGGGTCTTTATTACCTGCAGCAGAAAAGCACAACTACTACAGATGGTGTGCTCCCTTTGAACTAAAAAAAAAAAAAAATGATTAGAAATTTATTAGGGAGGCCTCTATTTATTCATATGAGGCTTATAGGAAGGTACATTCCTGTGCATTATCAGTTTAAGATCCATACTTCTCATCATACAGCTTTGACAAAGAGAACAGACCCTATCCTGTCACGGCTACTAACTCTGTGGAATCCAACATGTCATGGCTTAAGCCACCCAGTTTGTTACAATATCCCTACTACATGATGTATTAGTCAGAGTTCTCTAGACTAGTAACAGAATTTATAGAATGGATCTCTCTCTCTCTCTCTCTCTCTCTCGGTGTGTGTGTGTGTGTGTGTGTGTGTGTGTGTGTGCGTGTGTGTCTGTCTGTCTGTCTGTCTGTCTGTCTGTCTCTGTGTGTGTATGTTTATACACACATGTATATGCTATATAAACATACACATATACATACATATATATGCAGGGGATTTACTATAATGACTTTCAGACTGTGGTCCAGCTAATCCAAAGATGGCAGTCTGTGTACAAGAATCTAGTAGTTGTTCAGTCTATGAAACTAGAGGTCTCAGCTGGTCTTCAGTAGATTCTGGAATCCTGAAGAAATTGGCTCTAATGCCAGTACAGGAATGGACTTGCTAGTAAGGCGAGGCCAAGCAGGCAAAGAGCAAAAGCTTCCTTCTTCCATATATATATATATATATATATTGGAATATATATATATATTCCAGCAGAAGATGTGGCCAAGATTAGAGGTGGTTTTTTCCAGCTCAAAAGATCTGGATTAGAAGCATATCTTCCTACCTCAAAAATTTGAATCGGATGTAGATCTTTCCACTTCAAATTAAGCAAAAATCCCTCACAATTGTGCCTTCCACTTTTGGGTTTTAGTTAAATGCAGATGAAGTCAAGTTGAAAACTAAGACCAGCCATCACACATAGATACACTATGCTTCTGAAATTTTGGCTTTAGACATTTTCTGATACCAGCTGATTTCAATATTTTAGAGGATTAACCCTTGTACTTTGTAGCTGGCTCTTTCTTGAGTGTGATGAAATGAGAGAAAATGATACTCTTATAGGCAGAAGCAGCCCGACCTGCTCCTGGTTTTGCACCCACTTGTGTGCTACCCATCTGTGGTCTGCTGGAGCCCAAACTTTATGCATGCTTTTAATTCCCAGTTTCTGAAACTTGTGGGAAGGAAATCTTGGAGTCTCAGATCTGTTGTCATGCAACCTCAGCATTCTCAGATTTGTGCCGAAACATCCAAATACATCTCCTCCAGAGTATGACTCAAAAATTGGGAATCAAAGGAATCATATCACATTGAAATAATGTGATAATTTTGAACAATATTATATTCTAAAATGTTAAAGTGCACACAAGATTATAAGAGCCCAAAGGGACTTTAGTAATCTTTAGAGAAATGTAGTTTCTTTTGGTCAAAGTCCCTTGAGGTATTCTAACGCTCATATTCTCATTAAGTTTCTTACTTAATATGACAATGGAATTTCACCGTGGGTATAAAATAGATGCTTTGATCATTTCTGGTTAACCTTGATTTACTAAATTGAGTCAAGGAAAGCATACATTGTTGTCCACAGACAAATCTTATCCATTAAACTGAGTTAAAAATATAAATTTATTCTCTGTCCTGTAAAAAGTTTCCAAAAATAGTTCAGAGATAAAGTATCCAGATGCCAAGCACTTTGAGGACCATTAAATGCTAATGGTGTTGAATTGGTTTTGATGTCATTGGAGTCTGACTTAATGGTTAAGAAACGTTTCCTCAATAACATGGAGATTTAGTTGGTTGCTGAAAAGATCAGGGTGCTCTGTCAACTCCCTATCTTCTCTTCTAACTATTGATATTACAGGTTACTTGACCACAAATAAGATTCCAATACAATATATAAAATGGCTCAAGGTAGGTGCTGTTGGAGTAGACTTTGAAGTCAGTCTACTCCAGTCTACTTTGGATACCTTGGTAATATGAACTTCAGAAACATCTTTTAGCATCATGAGACAGCTTCCTGTCAGTCAAAGCATTTTCCTTTTCCTATGTTATTCTTAAGTTTCTAGGTTACTAATAAGATTTAAATGAGGGTCTTGGAACTTTCTTTTCCATCTTCTTGGTAAAGGACAGAGGAGACACATTTCCAGTTTGAAATTTGCACATAATTTTTCCAGTATGTTAATAGTGGCCTTGATTCTCCATTGTCACCCCTTTCTTAGCCACTAGGCAGTGCTGATGAAGTGTAAACTCACACATTGGTAGTAATGCCATTATTCCTATCTCTTCTTTTTATGTGCAAAGGGCCTCTTCTCTCCCCATAGAAGCACAGCTTTAATATGAAGCTGAGGCAAAGAAAAAGGAAAAACAGTGTTTCTAACATGAGACAACATTTCTTCTTAATAGAAACCACATTTTCTTTCTAAGTTATGGTACCTGAGGGCCTCATACAAAAGTTGGGAGCTGACAAAGGTGGGCTTTGGGAGACTGAGAAACTGTGACTGAGCTGTTGGCCCATATGGTTTCATACAGTTTGATTTTTTTTTTTTTTTTTTTTTTTTTGAGATTCATGCCCTGGTGAAATGTGTGAAACTCCTCAGAAAGATAACTGTGAAAATAAATCTTAATGGATCATGTAGTTAAACCATACACCAGTCTGCTGCTTTAGTTCTGTGGGCCATTAATGCTTTAAATAAAGTCTGAAGGGACTGATGGCAAGGCTGAGGCATAGGATTTGGGGAAGAAATGAAATACAGAAGTGAGGAAAACATGAATTAGTCATTAGAGTCACCCTTCTGTGCCTTCTTTTGGTTAAATCATGGTCTTTGACATAAAGCAAGACTCTCATGATTTTCTATATAAGATAGACTAGGGATTTCTAAAGGGGCCTGAATATTTTTAGAGTTTTAATTTCTATATGTGAAAGGTGATTGAAATGAATAATGAGACATGTGCGTGGATTGAGCTTGATGAGTGTTTCTTCCAGTTGGGAATTCCCTCATGCTATGGGCAGGGATGTCAACAATAATTGGTAGGAGACTATGTGTTGGTCATTTATAATTGTCAACTTGATACAACCTAGAATCTCCTAGGGTTCTCAGTGAGGACTGTCTAGACCAGGATGTCCTGTGAGTATATCTTTCTGGGATTGTCTTGATTATTTATGGATATGGGAAGATGTTGAGGATTTGGTCTAATGCTGCATGTATTATGTCAATTTGGTCCCCAAAATTGTACGAGAATTTGCACATCTGCAGGTAAGATCCCAAGGACCCTGCCCGCAGTTGGTTTTGATTGGTAAATAAAATTGCCAGTAGACAATGGTTGGGCAGGGAGACAGAGGTGGGACTTTATGATCCCCAGGCAAGGAAGAGAGATAGTCACCATGTCAGGAAAGGAGTAGAAGGCACACCTGAGGTGTGCTGGACAGAGAACCTAGCCATCATGTAGGTGCTGGGGAACTCAACCTGAGAGGGCTACAGGTCTGGGTCTGGGGCAGCCAAGATGGAATATTAGTATGTAATAACTCAGGAATATTGAGGGTGGAGATGTGTTAGCCACATGGAGGTTTGGAAGTGACCCAACCATTGAGCTATTTAAAGCATATTAAAAATAAGGCTCTGTGTGTTTGTGCGTGTGTGTGTGTGTGTGTGTGTGTGTGTGTGTGTATGTCTTTTATTTGAGAATCCAGAACAATGGGGTGAGTAGGGAGGAGTGCCACTCCTGGAACTATCTGAGTAGAGATATTTGGGTTAAGCGACAGATGTTGTCCAACCTGTATGTTTGAACTCACTATTAAAAATTAATTGGAGATTCACGAATGGAAAGCATGCACTGTGATGTAAGATTAGGAGGTGGGAACAATTGTTTTCTAAGAAGAGCTGTGTGGTTTTTGCCTAGACCACATAGCTTTGGAACAAGAACAAGAGATATGCTTAACTGGTGCCCACAAATCTGCGGTTTGTGCCTTAGGGCTGAGACACACCCAGGCTGACCCAGGGACATGGGCATCCGGCTAATCACTCAGCAAAAGCTCTCTCAGGTTCTGCAAGAGCTTAAGGGACCCTGCTGGGAGAAGGCAGACAGCAATAAACAGGCAGCTCTTGCTGAGAAGAAGGCAGGCCACTGAGAGCAAGGTTAAATAAAATATAGAAGAGGAGAAATAATGGCAATTGCTTTACAGGAAATTTTAAAAGTCTATGCTATAGTAAGCAACTGGGTTCTTTGAACATGGGCTCCACGGGAATTGTGGGATAGCTTAGCCTGGCATATGGCAAATTGGTAGTTTGGTAATAGGCTTATACAGTAGATAGGAGGGAATTTAATTGAAGTTATATAGGAACAAGGGCAGGAGATAGGGTAAAGACTCAATCTCATCAGGTAGTAGAAACTTAGATCTTTGATATCATGTAAGTAAAAACCAAGGCAGGAGATGGTTAAGGAGCACTGTCTCAGTGAGTAATAATAATTTAGATTGCTTTAATTGATTGGAATTGTTTTATTATCAAAATGCGAGTGGTTATACGTTTCGTGATTATGGTATTAAAAATCCTCTGTGAGAGAGGTCATAATAGAGCAGGTCTAAAGAAAAAGGAGGCTAAGTTGAATCAATCTACACTTTTGATGATTTTTGGTTGTTGAGCCAAGGACATGCTATTTTGGGAGAGAGGCTCTGCATTTGTGTTAATAGGAAAGAAGAAAAGGCTTTGGAGCCCTTCCGAAGTGATATGGATCAGATATGATATGGGAAGACCCTCTGAAGATCTCGGTTACAGCCAGAAAAGAAAAATGCAAGAAGATCAAACAGGGTAAGTAATACGATTTGCTGATTCCTCCACATGGGAACAGCCCTGTAACTGGCTCGGACATAAAAATGTGTCTAGCCAAAACTTCAGCTAAAATTACACAATACATCTTGTTGGTTTCTGAATCCTTAAGACCTGTCATGTCATCCTTCACATGGCATGAATGAAGATTTATTATAATTGGTTATTGATCAAATTAAGTCATAAAAAGGACAGTTGCCTTTCACCTGCTCAAACAAGGAGCAAAAGTTCATCCTTAACTGATCTGCACACCTTGCACAATCCACATGAATATATTAATGGTACTAAAATTTTGGGTGTAAGATTCATATATTGGAGAATGTTGACAACATTCATCCTCAGGGATGCTGAAATGACCTGCTGTTCCAGTTCCCTGACTGCTGAAGCTGTTTCCAGAGTCTTGCTCCCAGAACAGCTTCAGAATAGCTGGTGATTCCCGATGACCTCTGTTCATCCAGCCTTTCAGATGGTACCTGTCAGAACTTCAGTTAAGCCCTGAAGCTTCTGAATAGCATCTGTTATCCAGTCTCTGAATGCTTAGAAATCTTTATATTTGATGCAAAATTGAAGTTATAATTTCATACATTGGTACAGAATTTATATATTGATACAGGTTTAAGGTTTTTGTTGGTATACATCTTTGTATATTGATACAAAATTTAAAATTAATTTTGTTACTCTTAGATAGGCATTGTGCCCATGCAATCATTTAAGAACACAAGGCTTAGACCCAGCTCTTCTAATAGCTGATATTGCAAACTGTTTAGGATGATGAAGTAATGCAAGTTAAGGGCCAGAAAATAAACTCATGGTTGTATTAGATTCTGATTTAATTATAATAAAGTATTTTCAATATTATTCAAATAGAAATAACTAAGGGTAGTCAAAGTTCATCAGTTCATATATATACATATATATGAACTTTCTTATACATATATAAGAAAGACTTCAAAAGCATCAGAATCCATAGAATATAGCATATAAAATCATTTCATTGTTAATAGATCTTTTGGCTAGGAGACATGTCTGCTCCTGACAGTACCCCTTCATGGTTCAATGAAGATATCGAGCATCATAACCTCCATGTAGAGTTGCTCCAGTTGTCGCAAGGTAGCCACTGGGAAAGAGTTGTCCTTATTCATCTGCAGACAAAAAAAAATTGCTGCCCAGGAAAGAACACGGGACGCGGGATAGTCAACAGCTTAGCTGACACAGTAAGCTAGTCCTTCATAATTCCTGCCTTACTTAATGTCTGTCAGATGTTTCAGGGCCAGAAAGCTGAAGACAGATGCTATGACGTTTTGAGAAATAGGGGACTGTCCAGGTAGTCAGCTGTCTCTACAAATTGTTTAAGTTCTGGAAGCTATGTTTTTGTGCTTCCTATGTATTCAGATAATATTTAATTCATTCGCATATCTCTGATAAACAACTTAAGTTGTTTAGCATTAAAGCAGATGATCTAGATTTGAAAGGATGGTTTTCAGATGGTAATGCAAGTTAAAATCAAAATATAACTCAGGTATAGAATGTTTAAACTCTTTAAATTAGGGTAGATATTAGAGTAATATACCTAAATTGGCAAAATTGATGGACTGGACATCATTGGTGTATGTCATACCTTATAGTTTACATAACTGTTATAACTATGTTCAATGTATATCTGAGAGAAAAGGCCTTTTTCAGTGAACAAAAAGGGGAAAAGTGGATTGGTCTAATGCTATAGATATTATGTTAATTGGTCCTCCAAAATTGCACGAGAATCTGCATGTCCACATGGAAGTCCCTGAGGGACCCTGCCCCCAGCTGGTTTTGATTGATAAATAAAGTTGCCTGCAGCTAATGGCTGAACAAAGAGACAGAGGTGGGACTTTAGGATTCCTGGGCAAGGGACTGAGGAGGGAGCAGGAAGAGAGATAGCCACCATCGCGGGAAAGGAGTAGAAACTACTCCTGAAGTGTGGTGGACAGAGAACATTGCTGTCACGTAGGTGATGGGGAACTGAGAGGGCTACAGGTCTGGGTCTGGGGCAGACAAGATGGAATATAGATTTTAGTAAGTAATAACTCAGGAATATCGAGAGGAGTGTATTAGCCACGTGGAGGTTTGGAAGTGGCAAGCCATTGTGTTGTTTGAGGCGTATTAAAAATAAGGCTCTCTCTCTCTCTCTCTCTCTCTCTCTCTCTCTCTCTCTCTCTCTCTCTCTCTCTCT
>CM052712.1:11800110-11831048 GCA_028551405.1 Uromys caudimaculatus | reverse complement strand
ATGACTCTCTCCACCCTAACCCTAACCCTAGCCCTAGCCCTAGCCCTAACCCTAACCCTAACCCTAACCCTAACCCTAACCCTAACCCTAACCCTAACTCTAACTCTAACCCTAACCCATCCCGGATGGCCATCCGGGAGAGAGGAGAGGCCCTTGGGCCTGAGGGTGCTAGAGGCCCCAGTAAAGGGGAATGTCAAGGTGGGAATATGGGGATGGGTGGGCAGGTGGCTGGGAGGTGGAATTCCCTCACAGAGGCGGGGATGGAGAGGGGAAAAGGGGGTTTCCAAAGAGGAGACCCAGAAAAGGGGAAACATTGGAAATGTAAATAAAGTATCAAAAATAAAAAAATAAAAACAAAACAAAACAAAAAAACCACACAGTTATCAAAAAATTCCGTTGGTTTTTTTTGTTTGTTTTTTTTTTTTTAGGTAATTCAGAAACTCAGGAAATCATTTATTATCATTACCAAGCATTGTGTGTTATATACAACTGCATGCTGTATGCATTGATATAACTGGCAGCACAGTAGCTTACTCATAGTATTGTTGCCACAAACACAGGAGTAAGACGGAAGCAGATCCATTATGAGACTTAGGAAGGCAAGAGCAGTTCTTCAGCTGCAGTATATTCATATCAGACTACCACTGTGTGTTTATTGTGCCATTGCCAAAACATTCTTACATGGCCCACGACTTCACTTTCTTTTTCATTTATTGTAAATAGATTTTTTCCCACACACTATATTCTGATTATGGTTTCCCCTCTCTCTGTTCCTCCCAGTTCCTCTCAGCCTCCTCTCTTATCTGGATCTACCCCTTTCTGTCTCTCATTGGAAAACAGGCATCTAAGGGATCATAACCTAACATAACAACATAAAACAGAAACAAACAGGTAGGGATGGCACAAAACAAACAGAAGAAAAAGAGCCCAAGAGAAGGTACAAGAAACAGATCTAGACCCAGAGAAACACTCGATAGCACATTCAGGAAACCCAAAAGAACATAAAACCAGAGCCATGATTTACATGCAAAACCTGTAGGGTTAAAAAACAAAAACAAAACAACAACAACAAAGCAGCCCTGATACAATATGATAAGATAAAAAAAACCTCCAAAACTGCTGTTAAATTTGTTTTCTATTGACTATCTGCTGCTGGGCATGTGGTCCACACTTAAGAGTAATTTGTTTCTCTTGTGAGATTTCCTTGGAGAAAACTAATTTTTTATTTGAAAGTGGTTATCAACTGAAGATAGCTTCTGGGTTTAGCGGGAAGTGTTCTGAGGTCTCTCATCATTATGCATTGACTGGCTGTGGATCTCTGTCTTTATACGTATCTGCTGCAGGACGAAGCTTCTCTGATGGTGGCTGAGCAAGGCACTGATGTAGGAGTATAGTACAGACTTTAGAAGTCATTTTATTACTACGTTCCTTTTGTAGAATAGTAGTATTTTGACCTGCTAAGCCCTTGGTCTATCTAGTCTCAGATTCTTGTTCACCTAAGCAGTACTGGGTAAGGGTTCTATCTCAAGGAATGCACCTTAAATCAAGTGAAGACTATTGCTATTAACTCTTCTTTGAAAGTCTGGTAGAATACTGTGCTAAAACCACCTGGCCTGGACTCTTATTTCTCTTGGAAGACTGTTAATGGTTGCTTCTATTTCACTAAGGCAGCAGTTTTCAACCTATGGGTAGCAACCCTTTCATGGGGGTCTCCCTAACATGGAAAACAGATATCTACATTACTATTCATAACAGTAGCAAAATTACAGTTATGAAGTAGTATCTTTGGTGGTGGTAGTTAGCCTCTTCAGATTAAATTTTTCCTTCAAGCACCTTCTGTAGGGCTAGGTTTGCGCATATATATTGCTTAAATTTGCTTTTATCTTGCAATGTTTTTGTAATGTCTATTATGATGGAAAGTTTTGCTCTATGTAGTCTGGGTCAGTATCTCTGGTCTCTTAAGTTTGCAGAACATCTGTCCCGGTCTTTCTGGATTTTAGAATCTCCGCTGAGACATCAGGTGTTATTCTAATAGGTCTGCATTTATATACTACTCCTTTTATTACTTTCTTGTTCTATATATTTTTTATTATTATGTGCCTAGGGTACTTTCTTTTCTGGTCCAGTCTATTTGCTGCTCTGCATGCTTCTTGTATCTTTATACATATCTCCTTTTTTAGGTATGGGCAAAGAAAAAAGTCCCCAAAAGTCAGAGATGCACCTGATCCCACTGTTAGGAGTCCAACAAAAACACCAATCTAAGAGCCATGACATATGCAGGGGACCCAGTGGAAAGTCACTCACGCCCTGCTTTTGCTGCTTCAGTCTGTGTGAAACCATATGATCTCTGCTTAGTTGATTCAGTAGGCCATGTTCTCCTGATGCCATCATCAGAGAAGCTTCCTCTGGCAGCAGATGGGAAAAGATGCAGAAATTCATCAGCAGGCACTATGTGGAGAGAGTGTACTTTGGAGGTCTCCATCAGGTTTCTCCCCCCCCCCCCCCGACATCTGGGAACCCTGTGGAAAAGGAGGGAAGACTGCAGGAGTCAGAGGAGACAAAGGACAACAAGAAAGCAAGATCTTTTCTTGTACAAGAGTGATTTTCCCTAAGATGGGGTTCAAGAAATCAACCCCGGACATGTGGAAGATAACATTTTTACATCTCAAGTGTAGGTGGTTTGCAAATGAGGTTTTGTATAAGCAAATAGTGGGTTACAGAAGCAGAACACAATCATAAAAAGTTGGCCACAACAATGTCCTGAAACAAGGATATAGTTGCAAGGTGGTCATCACAAGATGGTCTTCGCCATCTCCTGAAATAAAAGCGTGGTTGTCATTTCCTGGAAAAGATGGTACAGAATCATTTGTAGTTAAGGTTATAGGTGGGGACATAGCTTAATCCTTGAAAAACAGGGATTTAATCAGAAACAGAAATGAACCTAGTTTGACTTTGCTATAACATGGCTCTCAAGCTCAATATATAAAGTTGGTTTATCAGTCTGAGGAGAGGCCCCAGCAGATCGTCTGCTACAGAGCTGAGGTTGAGAGAGGGAAATTGGATTTAGATCAAAGAGTGGAGAGTGAAGATCTGAGTTTTGCCTGTGAGCTCAATGGTCCCATTTGCTTCTCTGGTTGGGCTTGGCCACAGGGGTCCCAGGGAATGCCCGCTTGAGTTGGTGGCTGAGACAAAGGGATGAGTGGGGAGAAAATTCATTCAGAGGAAATGATATGTGTGATCCATGGAGACGGAGAAAAGAGAGGGAGTGGAGACCATAGCAGGCAATGCTGATCTGGGTGTGAGACTGGGGAATGGGATTCCGAGTACGAGAGGCAAAGATCAGCAGTTAGACTACCTGTGTCCCTAGCAAGTGTAGCCAGCGGGTTTCCAGCAAATCCTGTAGAGAGCTTTAAAGTGTTATATTTGTAGTTTCTAGTATAATTGTTTTGGGAACCTATTTAAAACATGGAGCACATTTCCTTGGATATCTCATCCCAGAGCGAATTTCTTTTGGAAGCAGTACTGGATATGATGTTAGGAACAATGGAATCTCAGGTTGCTATATAAGGCTGCTGTGCATTTGTGTGGTAGGTAATGAGCGCACTAGACATCAGCAGTGACACAGCCCTCATGTAGTCAGCATCGAGCTGTGCAAAGCTGGAAGTGAAGGCACTGGGTTGTTTCCACGCTCCCCTTCAGAAGTTACCCTCATCAGAGCTCAGCATGCTCCGAAGGCTTCCTTTGCACAGAACACTCAAGCCTGGCTTTGACAGATGATTCTGCAAGTAAATATCTCTGACAGGGCTTGGGGAAAATGCAGAGATAGGACAGAGAGGCCCTAAACTGCAAGATCGTGTGCATGGGCCTTATTCCAGTAGTTCCCCCAGGCATATTAAGATGAGAAGAAAGGCTGGATATAGAATGGCAGAAGAGAGCTATCAGGGTTTACGTTGGAACTAGACTGACCCACTGTAATAAAAGGCTTCTACACTAATATTTTTGCGGATGGAGGACTAACAGGGTTGAGTATCCTGATTTTAATACTGATTATTATCATGGTAAAATACATACAACAAGAGGCCCTAAACAGTAGCAGTTTAAATAGAACAGGGTGTATTTTTCTTTCTTATAATAACCAGGATACAGGAGAGAGAAGACATTGTGCTCTGTTCTGCATAGATGTCTTGAAATCCCACTTCTTACTGTTTTATTACATTTTAAGGACATCAGCTTTATATGTGTGTTTCAAAATGGCTCCTATGTCAATGAAAGGAAAACTGGATGCTAAAACAGGGGAAAGGAGGTACCCACCATTAAATAAGAGAGTTTGAAGTTGACTGGATCATTTATGTTTGCATTATCTTGCCTAGACTTGGGAATGTGGCTATTCATAGTCGTTAGGATATCTGGAAACACTAATTTTCTCTTTTTCTTTGGAAAAGGGTCTTGGTATATAGCTTAGAGCATCCCTGACCTGAAGCTTCACCCGGCTTATCTCTCAAAGTGATGCAGGTAGAGGCATTTGGCACTGCATCCAGCTTAGAAGTACAGTTCTTATTTGGTATCCATGTAAAAACAATGGGAGAGTGGATATTGATGTAAAAGCTCCTGACCTGGTTAGAGTTTTTAATAAAGCAAACAGATCTTCTGGTACTGTGCTGTACTCTGCAAACCTGCTTTCCTTCACAGAGCTAGATGGTCATGTTGATAGGTGTTGAGTCCAGAAGGGGGCTCATGGTGGAACCAGGTCTAATGTCTTTCACATGGACACCATCTTGTCTGTACTCACTTTCTTAGGTGAGAGACTCAAATTTTTATAGATTATGGCAAGTGCTTAAGTATATGAAGTTGTAAAAGTTTGGTCTAGATGCCTAAATCACCCCCAAAAGGTGATGTGAAGACTAGAGGATTTCAAACCATATGCAAACTGTCCCAGACTTTGCTTACAGTTCTAGGAACAGGAGGTAGAAATGGAAAAATCCAGGCTTTTAATTTGAAACTCCATTCTCTACTTGACAATACAACCAGAATGTCTAATTTTTATATATTTTATTTCTTTAAGTAACATTTTTGGCTAAAATACAGAGTTTACATCTCCAAGGGCTTACCAGAATTGAAGTGCTTATGATTTAGAAAACAGATTCAATGATGTATTAAGTACTAATATCATAAAGTATCATTTTCCAATGTTATGAGAAATGAACTTGACTATTTCTGCCAGGAAACAATTTACAATGAAAATGAGAAAAAAATGCCACAATTCAAAAGCAAGAAGTATCAGTGGGGTCTAGGATCTAGTCATGCTAAAGAAGCAATTGTATACCATTTATTTATTATTTATTTCCCCCATGTCTTCCCCATGTGAAGTGTGTGTGTGAGTGAGTGAGTGAGTATGTGTGTGTGTGTGTGTGTGTGTGTGTGTGTGTGTGTGTGTGTGTGTGTGTGTGTGTGTGTGTGGTTTTATGCCATGCAAGTACATGGAGACCAGAGGATGTGGACTGTCCTGCCCTGTCATTCTGTGCTTTGGTTCCTTTTAAGACAAGGTCTCTCACAGAGGTGAGAACTGGCTCCTTTTCTTTATCTGCTTACACTCTAGCTGCCAAATCAAGATGTCCTCAGGGAACCAAAACATTGCATCAAATGACTCTGATGGTTATACAGCCAGACCTCTGTGCTGGACGCTTTTCTTCTCACTCTCATCTCCTATTGAACATTTATCATAAATCAGTCACTGCCAAACCTTGGAGAGACTCCAGTAAATCCAACCCATAGTACCTCCAGGGAACTTAGTAGAATCTGACCGGAGCTATAAATCAACCAAATCAGAAGGAAACATAACCAGTATTTTTAAAGTAACAATTCCCTTGAAGAAACTCAATTGGAGGAATGGCAATCTGGAAGCACTATGTATGTTCAGGAGGTGATTCGTACTAAATGAGAAGAGACCTGAATGAAGACAAGGGTGAGCCATACAAACCTCTTGAGGAAAAACATCCCAAGATAATCTGAGAGCAAATGAATGTGGTGCTCAGTGGCCACAGCACTGCAGGATCAGCAGGGCTGTAAGCATAAGCAAGGCTTTAAAATGCATTATGTTTTATGATACAGAAGAATGAACAGAAGACTGAAGGAGGTGGAGCTACAAACTGCCTTGAGTAGGTGGCTGCACAGCTTATCCCCGGAAGGGAAAGTAGGTTGAAAAGATGTGCGAGGCTCCGTAGGTTTGATGGGAAAATTAGGTCTTTTCTACTTGGTTCTACTTGTCAGTAAACCCATCAGGTGAAGTCTGAAGTAGGATGAGGTCAGGAAGAGAGTAATGATTTCCTGAGATCATCAGAAAGTGAACTTATCAGTTGGTGTGCTAGGGACTCTGGGTGGTTCTGTGGGTCTCCTTAAAATCCATAGCATTTGGCCTATGTGAGGTCATTCTGCATAACTGTGTAATTTTCTCAGCTATGCTTGAAACCAGGAAGGCTGAAGCAGAACGGTGACTTCACTCATGTCAAAGACCTTTTCTAGCTCACCAGGACCCTTTCTCCATCCTTCACTGAATGTGACACCTTTATGGACAACTCCATGGATCTCTTGGCCTCTGGATTGGGTTTGGCTGGTGACTGGCAGGGAGGAGACTGTATTGGTGGAGACAGATAGGTACTTTTGTTTAGTTTATTTTTTCCCTCCTCTCACAATGGTCTCTGGCCAGCCATGCTCCACTTCTCTGTAAAGGCTCAGCTCTATTGATCCCACGTATAGCTTTAGGTTTTCTGGGAAGAGGTTATGTCTAGTTCTTACTCCCAGCTCCATGCTCCCAGAAATAAAACTCAGACTCCAAAAATATTTGCAAATACCTTGTCCAAATAGCTAGGCTCTTCTCTTACTAGACCATTACTTAAAATAACCCATTTACTCTAACCTATATTCTGCCACGTGGCTGGTTGCCTGTGCTCAGGTATAATGTGTCTCTCTCATCACATCTTCCCAGACGAATCTCCTGTGCCTGGTTCTATCCCATAATTCTTTCTGCCTTCTAGATGTCCCACCTTATATTTTATAGGTGGCTGCACCTATAGGTGATAGGCTTTTTTTTTTTTTTTGATTGACAGGTGAAGGATCCAAACAAAACACAAGATATTCTTGCTACATTTCTCAGTTCCTAGAAGCCACCTTTTCTTATTTCTGCAAGTTTATATGAGGTGCTTGATCTTCTTTCCTGTCATCTTGGTGCTATGTCAGTGCTTGGTTCCAACACCTCCTTGTTTTCCCTCTCTGTGTCATCAGGTTCTTAGTTAATTACTAACTCATACATACCTGTCTTGGGCTTTTGTGATGGAAGACTGGCAAAAGGGCAGACAAACATGACGTTTGTGGGTACAAAGGGAAGAGGTACTGTAGAAAGAAAATCTAAGCCTAGTATAGAGGGAAATTAAGGGCATGGGGAGGGTGGAGAGACTAGAAAAGAAGCAAAGTAGGTCTATGAAAATTCCAGGAATGTCAGTGATTTGGGGAACTGAAGTAAGCTGAAAATTAGGAGGTCATCTTCAAAGAATAGAGTGCTTTATTGAGAATAGCAATATTCAGGTTAATGGTTCACAGCTCTGTCCCATATATTAAAATTATCAGGGACAATGGCCAAAAACACCAATGGCTGATTTCACTCCAGAGAGTCTGGGTACAGTGGCTCTGATATAGGCCCTTCACATTACTATCTTTATAAAACTGTCTCAAATAATTCAAATGTATGGCTGAATTCAAGGACCACCAGTCTGGGGCTTGGAAGCATCTTTTGTGTTTTCCCAGAGCTGAAACAGGAGGAGGAGATGAAGGGTGGGGTAGCGAATCCAGCACAGCTCTTCTGTTGTTATTGCTAGGACTGAGAAGCTGATGGAAGTTAGAAGAGTGGAGTTTTATACATTTTCTGGGCCAAGGGTCTCTCCAGTAAGTAACAGTCAACACCTAGGGTTGCATTGTGTCTTGGTCAATTGGTCTTGGGTCCCCCTCTCTCAGTCTCATTTGCATCTTTGGTTTTCATCATTTGCTCTTAGGATTGCTTTGTCTCCATCAGTGATGCTTGCAGACCCATATGTGAATGAGGACTTCTGCTGTGTCTCTCCTGGCTCTGAGTCTTTTGATCTTCATCAACCTTTAACTCTCTTCCTTTACTCATCAATGATTTCTATTCCTCTGTCCTACTCCCTTAGGGATCTCTTCCGGACGGATAAATTCCCAAGGCCCATTCAGAGACCACACCAGTGTGTACTGATAGGTAGGATGGGCAGAATTATTCAAATCTCCCCAGGAGAGTGCATGCAAAACTCCTTGGTTTGTAAAAAGAATAGGTCATTGAAACTCAAAAGTTTTACACTCTCTTTGGCTTTCTGTAAGCATGCCACATTGTAGGGCCATTGAAATAAAATTCTTCTCTATAGCTGAACAGAAAACCTGCACATTTCTGATTTTGCTCTTTCCTGAGTTAATTTCTGCTGTTTAATGAGATTTGAGAATGAAGTCAGGCATGAGGAGGAGAAAGGTCACAGTGTATGCTCAAAGGTACATTAACGACTGCTGGAGCAGACATCGCTCTCTTTCCAAGAGGACAAAATTAAGCAGCAAATAGTAAATACGTCCAACAGCACTTTATTGCAAGTAGGACCATTTACAATGAAATAAGAATATGAGAATGGTTTCACAGAGAAGATGGAGCTGCAAATAGAACACATCTTTCCAGTTAGCCTGTGAATGTGATTCCCACCAAGGTTAATGGGGAAGTGGGTAATGAAGGACACAGATTCCAAAGCTGCACGATGCCATATTGTATCTCACGAAGGTAATTAATACTAGACACTCTGGCTAAATAGAAACATTCTGCACTGCAGACAACCTAGCATTATGCACGGTGCTTTATGACTTATCTCAGTCCTGACAGGGTGACATTAGAGGCCATGTGCTCCCTCCCTTTTCATTAGGAAGTCTGGGTAGCAAAGGAAGAATGCCAAGCAGAAAAAGGCTAAGGGAGGAGAGCTGCAGTCTGTGTCTGGGCGTGGGCAGAGGTGTGTGTGTGAGCCTGGGCAAGTTATGTCTTTCTTCTCTTAGGCTTAATTTCCTTATTTGTAAAATGAAGGAGTCAAAATGTATAATCTTGAACTCTATAAATTTTAAGTTTGGGTGCTGTCTGTACTTGCTGACATGCTACCATTGTTGCTTAACGACAGTCTGGTTATAAACAAAGGTATATCTGGATGAAAGATTGCATCTTTAAATACAGGTACAAAAAGTCCCTGGTTTACTCTTCCCTGTTTGTGTATAAATGTGAAAAGTATGGCTATGTGCACCTTTAGGAATTAAAAAATATTATTATTCTCTAAATTTTTTGTTTAATTGAAGATATCAGTGCTGGAAACCATACTCAGAACCTTCACACAAGCTAGACAAGCACCAGACCACTGAGCTATACGCCCAGAATTCATGGTTTTGTGACAGCAAACCATAGCTTCCTCACTATTCTGTCATCAATATTCAATGTTTTCTCCAATTTTTTCCTTCCAAAAGTGAGGTTCCTTATAGACTTAGAAACCCAGGATTATGATGAATGTGTCTGGCTTGCTGGCCGCAGTGCTCTCTGACCCTAGGAAGCAACCTCCTTGTCTTATTCTTTCTCTGACCAGTTCAAGAAGAGAAAAAGGCTAAAGTGGAAAATGTTGCTGTAAGATGACAGGTGGGTGGGGATCACATTATGTCTTTTACATATTTATATCTCTGTCTACATGGTGTCTGCAGAATCCTCTCATCCTGAACTATATAAATGGGCTTAAAACCAGAAGCTTTGGACAAATGTTGTGTCCAGGGATCACCATGTTGGAAAGCATTGCCTCAGCTGAAAAGTTTTTTGCCTATGTCCAGGCCTGTTTGTAGATAGAATCCTGAGGGCAGATTTCATTCGGAGCCCAGTCTTAGAACTTAATGACTGATATTTTTTTTTACAAATCCCAGGGATTCTGTGTATCTCTCGGTTCTACCTTGAACTCTCCTGATGTGTTCTATCTTTGCCCCCGAATAAAGAAAATCAACGACAATAACATAACCCCTCCAACTATTTCTGGATGTAGATGTCAGATTCTAGAGGCTAGTTTGGTCCTTACGGAAGGTTTGGAATATCACTTGGATATACCTGCTTCAAAAGACCTGTTTGGAGTAGAAGGAAAGAATGCAATAAGTTAGTTACAGCTTTCTAAGCTAAATCTGCATCTCTCAAGACCTCGTTCCCTCCTCAAACAACGGGGGGAAAAGAACCATGGACGGTTAGCAGCTTCTGAACCAAGTTACCAAGGATATTGGCAGATGGAGCATTGTAGCTATTGATTGTGGTGTAGAAGTGAATGTTTCATCAGCTTTTAATTGAGCTGTTTCCTAAATAGAGCTAGGCCAGCCTCCACTGTGCTTAGTTTAAGGAGCTGTATTTAAGCCTTAGCTGAAACTTCCTTAATAGACTTTTAAATTGGTTCTAGAACTTTGCTCCTCTGCAGAGAGTATTTATTAGCATCCTCTTCAAGTCGAGGTAAAATTAGTACTTCATCCCCATCAACTGATTCACCACAACTGGGGAGGAGCTGGGTAACTGTATTTTTAAATTAAAAAAAAAGTCCTTTTTAAAATGATGCTAGCTAGCAGGAATGTACACGGAGGAATCCACACAGCGTGGTAATCAAATTAACAAATTAAGTGAAGAAAAGGGAAAACCCTGGAATTCTGAAATAATTGAACCATATCACTTCTTTGCCAAGGGAGGGGATGTGGTTTCATGTATATGGAGAGGAAATATCAGCACTGAGTAATTTTCTAGTATAAGAATATCATTATTTTCCTGTTGTTGCTCGGTTGCTCGCTTTATTTCAAGAAACAATTATTCTTTCTTGGATAAACCCATAATTTGGATGCAGCTTCTCTTCTGATTCCTTGGTGGGGACCCTCCCCAGTTATGGAGATGGGTATGTTGGTGAACTGGGTATTCACCGAAAGAATAAGTTGTATTTCTTTGCATGATACTGTTTAATGTGAGGTGACCTCTTTCTATTATTAGGTTGGCTGGATGCTCGGGCAGTTTTGAATTTTATTTCCTGGTATTAATATCCTCACGAACTTATTTTGGGGGGAAGAGAGGAAACTCTCCCCGGAAACATGACTCATCTGATCCTGTATTGCCATTCTTCCGTCTCCATCAAGGCACGACACGTCCCTTAATGAAACCACAGCATACTGTGCTGTGGCCAATGAAAATCAAGAGGCCATTCTGTTACAGACCGGTGATGGAAAAGCCTATTCTCATTTTGAACTCGTTTCCTTTCTGTTGCTCTTTACCTGGAGGGATCTGCAAGGGGGTGACTGGAAATCAGTCAAAGGCAAAGACTCCACTGTTAAAAGCTGCTCCTTTCTTCACATCTTTGGGCTGCCTTGACTTTGAAGCCACTTCTCATTGGTGGACAGCAGAGCCCTATGGCTCCTAGAGGCTTTAAGATGCATTAAGCGGAGATCATCCTGGCTACAGAGACCTGCACTTTGCCTCTTAAGCAGATAAAAAGAGGGGTCAGTCAGAAGTAATTCTCCCACTCCTCGTATAAACAGTTTAACGGCTGCAGCAACATACTTGCTTGGAATTACTCCCTCAGATTCAATTCTCTTTTCCTGTTCCACTTGTAAAAATGGTTAGTGTCCTCTATAAACTGCGGCTCACGAAGGTACAGGGCTTGCTGTGCCGTCGTAGAATAAATGTTAATCTAATACAGGTTACTAGGTCAAATGCAATCACAGGCTTGTGGGAAAAGCACAATATAGCTCTGCTTCTTCTAACACAGTAAACCCGGATATTATATGATAGGTTAAACACCAGTGAGTCATAGCAGGAATTTTCTTGAAAGTAAGATTTAGTTGAAAGGAGACTACACTGAAATAGTGACCTAGGATGGACTTTGCTCTCCAAGAGAGCATTCTGAGACACTGATGTGCACTGAGAAAATGGACTTCTTGAAAATGTGTTGATCCAGAATTCCTTGATTGTGGGATTAATGCCAGCTGCAGCAGCTGTGGCACATCTGAAGGCTTCGTATGTTGTCAACTATGGCTTCAATTTCTCCTTATTGCTCCCAAATCCACAAATGCATGAACACATGCACACGCACACGCACACGCACACGCGCACACACACACACACACACACACACACATGCACACACAACACAGGAAAGACAGGAGTTCTTACAAGAAGTTAATGCAGCAGTGGGTGGCCTGTAAGAATTCAGATCCCAACTTGAATCTCAAGTAAATGTGGTATGGAGCCTTTGCGCCAGTGTGGACCAATTGCATCAGGATGACTGCGTACACGTAGTGGACTCCTCACCATTTATATAGATGCTGGTGTGGTTTAGTGTTTCCAGCATATAGTAGCGCTTAGGGGCCAAAGCTAAGATGTGCTAGCGTATGTATGACAAATGCCTAAGTGACTAAGTGTCAGATATCGTGGGGGTTGCACACATTTCTTTGCATGGCCACTTAGGTTGTGTCTGTGGTCAGGGTTGTTTTCAGCCTCATAGGTACAAAAGGGGGCTCTCAGACTCTTACAGTAAGTGTGGCAGATCCGAGGCCTTTTTATCTGCTGAGATTATATTTAACAAGGTGCTGTAGCACAGAAAGGAGCCTTGAGACACAAGGTTCCTTTATATTTATAAATATACTTATAAATATAACATTATATTTATTATTATATATTTATAATAGATAATATAAATACATTGTATATTTAATATATTATATAATATAATATTATATCTAAAATATTAAATAAAATTATATTTTATACTTAAAATATATAATATATATGTGCCTTAACTAATTGAACAAAGCTCTGTAGTTATGCCTGCTTCAGCTTCATCTCTATATGTGTTACCCAAATTAGAGTATACAGATCTTAGATAAAACTCTGTTTGCATTTCTTGTAAAGTGGCAGAATTAACCAGGCCTCTAATTTGCTCATAATTTTAAAACTATTAATGAAGTTTGCCCTAGATATGTCAGTGACACTCCAGGAAGACAACAAAAGAATATGTACAAGCTAAATATAGCTTGTGGTGAAATGCATCTTTTAATTCCAGGAGAATTTAGAGAAATAACCCAACAAATTCAATTTCATTTTTAAAGTTGGCCCTGTGTAAGAATAAAAATAAAAAGATATGCAGCTATTTCTCATGCTGTGGCCATGCACGGCCATCATTTCTGAGCGAGCCCTGACCACTGCCCCTGCAGTACTTAGCCTGTGTTCAGCAGCAGACCCACCCTTTCCCACCCTTTCCCATTACCCTTTACCCCGTCTCGGTGTACTTCCTATCTGGCTTGAGGTCCTTGACTTTGTCTCTTCTTTGGAGCCTTGGTCTGATCTTTGTATTATCAGGTTTTCTTAGACTTTTCAATTATGTGTTTTCCCCTTGACTGCCCTGTCACCTCTCTTACTGCTCCTACTAAATTCTTTATTAACTAGTCAGCTTAAATGGAAGACTAGCCCACAAAGTTTCTGGGAATCCCATGATGGATTCTATGGGAAGTGCCTAAAATAGTTGGTTTGTGTTCTTTCCCTTTTCTGAGAAGCACTGTCTGTGGTAGTTTAAATAACAATGGTCCTCATAGGCTCATAAAGAGTGGCACTATTAGGAGATGTGGCCATGCTGGAGTGGCTGTGACTGTGTTGGAAGGTGTATGTCGCTGGGGGGTGGGATTTGAAATCTCGGAAACTCTAGCCTGGCCACTGTCACTTTCTGCTGCCTGTGGGTCCAGATGTAGAACTTTCAGCTCCTTCTCCAGCACCATGTCTGCCTGCATGATGCTATGCTTCCCCACTGTGATGACAATTGACTGAACCTTGGACTAAGCCCCAATTAAATGTCTCCTTTATCTAAAAGTTGCCATGGTCATGGTGTCTCTTCCCAACAATAAAACCCTAACTAAGACAGTATTGCAGCTATCACCTGCAACAATGGGAGACAATCTCAAAAACTGGAAAATCAAGGAAAATGGCATCCCACTGGGTCATAGGGAGGGCCAACAAGATAATGATGATGCTTCATTGGGTCATAGCGAGGGTCAACAACATACCGATGACATTTCATTGGATCATAGGAAGGGCCAAAGAGACAATGATGACATTCCATTGGGTCACAAGGAGGGTCAACAAGAGAATGATGACATTTCATTGGGTCATAAGGAGGGACAAGATAAATGATGACATTACTTTTGTTATAGAAAGGACCAACCAGAAAAGGCAGATTAGGAAGTCCAAATCCTGTCATCTCCACTTGAAAGAAATGGAGGGACCACCCAGCCAAAACCAGACGTGGGAGTTGAGAATCAGAACCATCCAAGAGGTTGGAATTATGTCATGAGAGCCACATGCTTCACAGACACACTAAGCACAGTGATTAGCCTGGTGATGCTTCTAAAAAATCATGTAAATATCTGAGTTTTTTAAAATGAGACAAAAAGCAAACTTTTAGTTAGAAGAAAGTATTTTAATATAAACTTAATATATTAATGCCTATAGTAATTCAGTTCCAAATATGAGCAAAAATATGCACACATATGTGAACACACAAGGACATTAAACAAAGGCAAAAGTTTCTAATGGCTCAGGAAAGTCATACACATACATGTCCCTGTTTGCAATGACTTTATGATCATTGCCTTGGAAATGCTAACTGCTAAAGACATAGCAGCATCTAAAACACGGTCCTTTCTTCTTCCATCCATTAGTGAGGAAAGTCTTGTGAGTAGACTCACTTCAGCTGCTAAATTCTAAGAAAGAGAAAAGGATTGTAGATACTACAATTAAAACGTGATTCTTCTCCAAGCAGGGAGCCAACTGCGGTTAGGAGACCCAGCCTTAGAACTGGGGAAAATCTCAAAGGTATTTCCATGCACACCTTTCCTATGACCTCAGAATTGAAATGCATCTTGTTACCAGGTGGTGGAAGTTTTAGAACAAACTGAAGTACCAGGCAAGAGCCTTGTCAGATGTTAAGTTACATTGGTCTTCCTAGGCACCATGCATTGATTCTTCAGCCTTAAAGCTTCTTACATACATGGAATGCAAATGCTTTTGCCTCCCATTTAATAAAAAGATAGAAAGCCATGTGTTTTTCACCAAAACTACTTCGAGTACCAGAGTCAAAAGAGGACTCACAGTGGGGGAGTCAAAATCCCTTGGAACCTGTGAATTATTGCAAGGGTCAAATGCCTGCTCTTATTTGGTGACTTCTATGCCCCATTTTATATTGTTTGTAGAGCTAAAGTCCACAGGAGTAATTTGAGCCAATCTGTAAGAAGAGAGCTACTGTGTGACCCAGTGTGGCTTCTAATTTCTTCACAACTTTATGAAACTGATCAGTTTCTTTGCATAAAATCTTAAAAAGTCTCCAGCGACTCTCTAAGCCACAGAAAGGCTTTGAAAGCAGTTCGGGAAATTACCATCGTGAAGCGATTTCCACGTGTGTCTCTCAGTATTACAACCTCCCCCTTCAGGTTCTGGCCTTTTCTAGACTGTAATAAGAAATGAAAGAACAGCTTATTTTATTTTTAAAACTTGGCATGATTTGGCAGTGGGGGGTTGGGGGGGGGAGAGTTCTCCAAAATCTTACGTATGAGGATCCTGTGCAGACCATTTGAATTCTTTGACTTCAGGACACAATGTGTATTCTCAATTTGCTATGACAATCCCATTCCATCTAGGTCAGGAAGAATTATGTGTGTGTAACTGAAGTGCAGTGTGCATTTTAAACAGAGCATATCCTAGGAATGCAGATAGTCAGTAGACTGGCACCTTCCTAAGAAGGAACCTCTTCACGAATTGAAATGACACCATTTTCGTCCAATAAAATTGAAAGGGAGGGAGTGGAAGTGACACAGAAGACTTCACACAACCTTTTATTTTCTCTAGAAAAAAGAATTACGAAATCATCTGTCTACCTGGGAAATGTCCTTCCGGGTCTCTTCATTGTTGTGAGTACTCAGTGCCATGCCCTGTAGACCAGAGTGGCTACCATTTCTGTGGAGTGACTCATAACTTTCTTCTTAAGGTCTGAAAGGAGTGAGACTTGAAGCTGACTTTGGGGAGAAAGAACACACAGCACGTAAGTTTGCTCCTGAACGTGATCCTGAAACTTCTAGATAGTTCCTTTTACACAGTTTCTGAGTGCTGCTGTGTGACCAGGTCTACTATAGTAGGTGTAAGGCAGGGGAGGATGACAATTCAGTTTTGTGTCATTTCAAAGTCTGGTAAGGACCATATGGCACGAAGGTCAACGTGGGCCACTCACTGGTCTGTCATGTAGGCAATGAAATCCTGTATGGGTGGGATTTGAAAGGGGACAGGAGCTAGGGTTTGAAAAATAAGGAAGAGTTTTAATTGGTAGAGAATGTCGTGAAGCCAAAGGAACACCAACAGAAAAGGTTTGGTACGTGCATTTGGAGTGCAGGTAGGTCTGGAGAGTACAGAGGTTTTAGGCTTAGCACAGTAGACATTCCTAGGAATATAAAGGCAAATCAGCTCCTAGGGGCTCCTCGAAGCCCGAAATACCGAGGGTGGAAGATGCATGTTCGTGACTAGCAGTATCATGCAGCAGCTGTGAGGAATGCCCAACTGTATCTCGGAAGAGCTGATAGGATTTGGCATAATTACAGCCCGAGCATAAGATGACTAGAAAAGCAAAGATGATGAAATCACAGCCACCGTATGCTTGCTTCTTGTTCAATAGATGGTTTGTAACATTTTCCCTCTAATTCAAGACAATGATGAAGTGTGACGGTTTAACTCATACTTTAGGAGTGTTAAGTTTAGGATTCTGGCTCAGTAGTAGAGTACTTGCCTGGCAGGCATGAAGCCCCAGTATTGTGCATAAAACAAAATATGAGCATAATGTACATGCTGGTATACTAATTTAACAGATGTCTGCATAAATACATATTAAACCAAAGTTGATATCAAATGTATACAATCGACTTCCTTACATTCTAAAATCCCCTCTGTAAAAAGGGAACAGAGACTAAGTTTAAAACCCAAAGAAGTTCTAGAAAGCCCTCCTTTCTTTTTTCTTTTTAGTTCCCAGTAACTATTAAAGTAGAAGACAATTTGTTGGGATTGTGGCATTCTGGAGTAAGGAATAATGTCTATGTCCAGTCAAATCACAGCTAGAGGAATAGGGGGCCAGGAAATGTCTACACTTTGATGGAGAAAAATGAGTTGATTTAGAGACAGAAGGCAAATGGCAGCTAGTCCCTGAGCACTGCCAAGGTAGTCCACAGAGCCGAAGCATTGTACAGCTGTGAACTCGTTTGAAACTCATAACAGTACTATGAAGAAGAGAAATGTTTCTGTACTTATTTGTGGCTGACTAAACCGAGCTTTTATGCTTAACTAAGATGTCATGATTCGCAGTAAGTGATACCCAGGCCTGTGCACTAAGTCCTTTTACCAAAATAAAATCCTGATAAGAAAAGGTGAGAAAGAAAAGAAATTTGTGAAACCTTACTATATCCTCTGAGTTAAAGAAACTGGATCACACAATCATATAATTTTAGAATTCTGAAGGAACATGATCTATCTCTAATTCAGTCTAAGTTCTTGTTCTGCAGATAAGAAAGTAGAGACTAAGAATGAAAAAATGCATTTTGCTGGAATTCAAGGCATAGAGTTGGGAAAACTGGGGTTAGACAGGCTAACAACTTGCTGGCCGTGTTCTTGACATAGCCACACATCAGGATGGACCACTAAGCAAAGGTAGGAATGCATTCTCTTGAGAATCTTGCATCAATGGGGATATTATTTGCTTGACTTTTTAAGGGAGCAGTGTGGATGTTCAGTGGACTTCTGATCCAACCTTCAAATGAGGGTCTTACTGTCATACCCTGGCTGGCACTTCGGGTTCAGCTGCTTGAAGACCTTTTTTTCTCATAGAATTACGTGTAATAAACTCTCCTGCATAATACAGAATGTGAGCAAAGTGACAGCTAGCTTCTCTGCACATCCAGGATGCTTGCTTTTGCACTAGGTGGGTATGTGACGTCATTGTATGGTCTGTCTAGGAGCTTGTGGGCAGGTTTGTATAGTGGTGAGGAGTCAGGCGGATCATCCAAGTTGAAGTCAAGTTCATGGATCTCAATAGATTGTAAATTGTGGAATCTTGATCAAAATTCTTTACCTCTCTAAGTCTCAGTCTTTTCATGTTCAAAATGAGCGGAATAATAATCCTTCTGTATCAGGATTTGGGAGAAGGTTAAAGCCAATGCAGACAAAGGGCCCAGTAGTTTCTTAGCTCATAATAAAAAGTCAATAAAATTTAGTAATTTTCCCCTTGATATTATGAATTGAATACAGGATTTGAGCATGACAGAAAAATACTTTACCATTAGGCTAATTACAGTGAACGAGGTAATATCATATAAAATTTGTGTTGCATAAGTTTATAGTTTTTGAAAATACCAGTTCCGTTAAGAGAAAGGATGACTCAAACATTACCGAGATTTAATTGCACATAACAAATCTCCTTGTGTAATTAAATTTGGGACCCCAATTGATAGCAAGGAGTCGGGTTTAGAATATATTTTATGGAGACTATCTGGTTCAAAATCTCTCATGTGAAGACTCATGTGGCCAAAATGCTCCTGCAGAATTGAAATTAAAAGATCCAATCTCTGATTTTTCTTATAAATTACCTTATGCTAATTTTGATGTGCTGTCTTGAAACAGCCTTTATTTATTTTTTTTTACCAAAAATGCAATAAAATGCCAAAATTGATTCACGCAAATATTTCTTTCTTTCTTTCTTTTATTTTAAATAGACGCTACATGTGAGCATCTTATAGTGCCAGGCAGTTTAATTGCAATGAGAGAGGAATTATGGGACTTTGGTCCCAGGCTGTTGTGTGTGCTGATCAGCTAGAGACATCTCTTTGCTAGTCACCCCAGTTAATGGTCGTAAACCTAAGCCAAAGCAAACAAACTGAACAGCAGCTCCAATGAACAGAACACTTTATCAGGAGAACATCCTAATAAACTTACTTATTTTAGTTCTTACACCAGCCCTGCAAAGTGAGAAGTATTATTTTCAGCTCCATTTTATATAAGAACCATGGTAGGAGTCATGCCCTGGTCTCAGAGGGAGTAACCATTTTTTGGCAAGAATTTAAAGTCTGTCTTAACATCCTGACAACCATTTCAGGCTATTTCCTTAAAACTTAATCTCAGGAATGTAACAGGCAAAGGTCCTCTTTAATTATGGCCTGACATCTGAAGGCTGTCTGGCTAAGGAAGGATAGACAAGGGCAGAGGGCTTCACTTAAGTAAGACTTGTTTGGGAGTCTATTCCTGGTGGAAATTTTTCTTTTCCTAAAGTTAATGTGTTTCTTAGAATCAACAACCTCATAGTAAGAGATTGTGTTAGAAAAGAATTTCACAAAAATAGGCAACTCCACCAAAGTTGGCTGAGGGTGGCAGGGTCTGAAACCACTGTGTCTGTGTAGATCTGTGCTCCCAACACTGGGGATGAACAGTAGAAGTCCCTCAGTGGGAAAATTCAGTATAATGTAAATAATGAATTTTATTCGCTTTGAATTATGTCAACCCATAGTCTTTTCTGTTAGAAGAAAAGGAAAGTAACCAGACTGTGAGTGTGGGGTAGAGAGGGAGAGTCATCCAGTAAAGAAGGGACTTTGTGGGAACCTGGATAGCCACCAGGTAAAAGTTGGTTTGTTTTCCCCATAACATCTGATGACATTTATCCTCCGAAATGTAGGTCTGCAGCAGACAATGCTTTTGTCAACAGGACAATTAGCTCAACTAGAAATACACTTTATTCAGACTTGAATCTTCAAACTCATCCAGTGTTCCCACGTGCCCAGCAACAAGCTGGGCTGAGTCTTTTGTTCTCACTCTGGACACTTCTTGACTTTTTAATATGGATCTAAATAAGCAGATAAGCCTTGTAGTTCAAGGTCTTAGAAGTTATCCTAAATGGAAAGCCTCTGCCTCATAGTGTCCTTCACAGTGCTGAAGCTCCCTCCATCTGGAAAGGCAGATATACCCAGTTCACCACTGAAGCGAGGTAGTTTCTCATGGGGCATCAGTCCGTTTCAAGTGGTGATTGGTTGGAACTAAAGGTGTGTGATTGCTTTCTTCCATGGCAAAGCCCTCTGGGTTTTTGCATTTAGCAGGAAGGATTCACCTCACTGTAGTTTGGTGGTAATTTCCTTCTCACCCTGATGCCAGCTCCTGCTGACTTTTATGGAGCATCCAAGGACTGCGCTTCTTCAGGAATGGCAGCAGCTGTTGTCAGATGATAACTGTCTTTGCTTGGTGTGGACAAACCTACGCTGGCATGCTAAGGTCATTCGACATGAACTCTCCTTGTTGGTGGCATCAAATTCAGTCTTCCTCCTTGATACCTTCTGTGCACTTAACATCGTGACTCCTTCTGGGATGTCATCTCCCAGGTTTCAACATCCCAGTACTAGTGCCTCTTACTGAATTCTACTGCATGGTAGCTGTAGCATAGAATCCGGTCGCATCATATAGTTGGTATAGTAACCAAACATCACAGTCCTGTATTGCTTAGAAATATAAACATCTGAGGAGGAGGAATGGGTGACCAGTTAGCACTCAACTTATGACTGCTTCTACCTATATATGAGTTGCATTTTTTATGTAAACTGTAATGGGCTGAGGTGCAGTTTGTCTCATTGTATGAGTTTGGTTCTTTGGGTCTCTTCCTGTGGCAATCATTATCAATGCCAGTTCTAAGTCACCTCTTCTCTAGTGTTCATAGGATGTCACCAATTTGTGGGGACCCCACTTGCCCTTACTCTCACCAGTCTGTTGCTTCTGTGGTGGGGAGTGTTGAGACCTATGAACTCTTCCATTTTCAACACTGCTCTGCTCAAATGTGCCACGCCTTACTAACAAAAAGCTTCTGGGAGGATTCTTCAGCCCATTTCTTCTAGCGATCACATCCCTTTCCTGCCTAGATCTGGCATATCTGTGTGCTCCCTCTTCCCAAGTCTTGAATTTCAGAATTTGAACATTTAAGTGCTTGGTTTGAAAGCCACTCTCATTTCCTACATAGGCAAAGAGAAATTTAGGCAGTATGAATTTGAACATCTCTGGTTGCCTACTTTACTGTTTTGCTTTTCCTGCTTCAGGCACACCCCTTACGAAACTGCATTTTTCTCCCTATTTAATTTGTGAGAGAGCAAAAGTCACACCAGGAGTCACACAAAATACCTGAACCATTCTTTTCTTATTTCTAGAAATACTTTATGGGGCCAGTGAAAGATGCTGATGCTATCTTTTTAATATTCTGAAGAATAATCCTATTAAATAAAAAACAAGGAAACTGTTATACCCACAAGGCAGAATTAGCCAAAGCCAACTGGCAGGGGTCAAGTTACTTTACAAAACCCTAGCTGTGTGCTGCTCCTATCATTCCATCAAGGGCTTGGTGAATGAGAAATAATTTGTGGGTTCTGCTCATCTCTCTTTGCAAACTTTGTTCTGTGGAATTAGATACAACTTTGACAAATTAGAAAAGGCTCTTGGGTGCCCCACTGTCCCCAGAGAAGTACAGTCTACTGATTGTGTGCTGCCCTTCTGCAGGCCTACCATGTCAGGCCATCAGCCTCAGTCAGTCCATTGAGTGTGCTTTTTAATAAGCAAGTCTGTCAGCACCAAGTTCTTCCGATCTTCCGACCTCGCCTTAATCCTCGGGACATGCTGCTTTCTTCTTTGTTTCATTTGTGGCAAGAGGCCCTCTACAGAGAAAGAAATATCTTCTTTGTTTGTAGATCACAGACAACAAAATTAACCTTTAAGATTAACTGTGGGTGCAGATCGTGTTTTATCATTTTGCCAAGACAGTGGGGTAGGATTAATATTGGCATAAGGAACTGAGCACATGCTGCATTCTCTCTTCTGAGTGGATATAGCTAATGAAGGGTGTTCTTTCATTTTTTCCTCTCTTTCAAGTTGATTCAGGTCTTAGAGAAATGACAGATATAAAATATCAACATATAATTGATTCCTGATAAGTCTAAAGATAAAATATCTCGGCTTTGTCTAAAACCACATAATCATCCTTGCCTGGTGCAAGTCTTAGATCCAACATTGTCAAGCCAGGACCATGAGTGGTTCCATATTTAGGGAAAGTGTGTCTCTTCTTTGGTTTACACAACCGATATTCTCATGGCTGACTGTGTCAGGTAGAAAGTTATTGTCCTGTAGGATATAGGTAATAACAGGAGGGTGTGCAATGTTTTTATTGATTTTTATCTTTAAACACAAGCTACTATATAAGATGAGGAAGACAATTATGTGTTTATTTTTAAGTGGCACAATCAAGATGCAGCTAGACTCATATGTACAGTTATTTCCAATGTAAAAATGACACAAACATCAAAGTGTGTTGGTAGACACGTTTGTAGTGATACCCACTGTTTGCTGCTCAAAGCACTGGCTACTCTGCTCTGAGTTCTTTCCTTGTAATCTATGATAAGATACCACTGCCACTAGGAGCCAAACTTAGGCACCCAGTTTCATGCCCAGTCCTTCTTAAGTTGCTGAAATGGGTCTGGAACTTGGGACAATGATCTATCATGGCCTTAATCACTTCTTGAAGTCAAATGGTTCTTCTATTAGAAATGGATTCTGATTCTCTTATCCTAAGACTTGAGTAGATTCTGGGTAACTGACCTTTTAGTATTGGGTTCCCTTTCATCACATAGGATCATTCTCTTTCTCTCTCTCTCTCTCTCTCTCTCTCTCTCTCTCTCTCTCTCTCTCTCTCTCTCTCTCTCCCTCTCAATGTACCTTTTCCTCAATAGGAGCAATTACCATAACAAATAGTAGAAAAAAGGGACTGTGCTCATAGGTGAGAGACTAGGGTTATACAGAGCAGAAAAGTGACCACAAGAGTCCCCATGAGCCCATCACATAATGCTCAAAGTTTCAGAGTAATGAAAGAAAGATGTGTTGGGATCCCCAGCTCCTCAGTATCACCATTTTGAGTTAAGCACTTTTTGTATATTGTGCTGGTTTGGACTAAAGAAAGTGATTCAATGAAGCAGTTTTTAAGGCTCACTTGATGTCTCTGGAAGGCTATAAAGATTTCTATTTGCAAGTAGCAGCACCCCTATCCTATGGAGTGTCTTGTGTCAGCATTGTCAAGTCCAGTGAAATAATAGGTTCTTTATTTGCTTGAGTGGGAAGAATAGCAGGTCTATTTCAGAGACCTGGTTTGAACGTGGACATTTTACTTTCTGGGTGTGTGACCTGTTGAGGTCACTTCACCGCCTTCTCAATAGTCACATTAGCTAAGTGGAGTTAATACTGCCTGTTAAACACTTCTAAAGAGCTGCCGTAAGGGCCAATGAGGAGCAAGTGATGAAAGGCTCTATTGGGTTTCCAAAGAGAAGACCTAGAAAGGGGGAAACACTGGAAATGTAAATAAAGTATCAAAAAAAAAAAAAAAAAAAGAAAAGAAAAGAAAAGAAAAGAAAAGAAAAGAAAAGAAAAGAAAAGAAAAGAAAGAAAGGCTCTATTTTACTATTCTGCATGGAACCTTGTTTTTGAAGTACATTTACAGCCTAAGCAGATGCCTGAGATAATCGCATGTTTCAGAATACTATGTGAAGACTTGAGTTTCCCTATTTACCACTTATCTGGAAGACCCTTGAGGATGAAAACATAATCAGTATCTTCTAGTTTTAAAATTTATTGTATTTTATGTGTATGGGTGCTTTGCCTGTATGTATGCCTGTGTACCATGTGCATGTAGTAACGCTGGACCCCCTAGACCTGGAGTCACAGAGGGTTGTAAGTTGTTTCTGGGTACTGGGACTTGGACTGAGGCCCTTTGGAACAGCAGTCAGTGATCTCAAACCCCGAGCAATCCAGTCATCTTGTTCTAACGAAGCTTAAAGCCCAGCTCAATGGCTCCATTGTAATAGGTAACCAGTCAAGAAAATCAGATGAGCTACTCAAATGGATGAGAGATTTGTGAATGCCTATATATCTGCTCCTCAAGAAAATATATCTTAAGATGAAATTTTGATCAGTTTTTAAAACTTCATACCTCCATAGATGGGAATTCCCCTCAAAGTCTTATGAAGTTCAAGAAAAGTAAAAATAAATTATCAGTTGAAAAAAATAGGATTGCCATTATGCTCCCTACATTCATTGTATGAAATGTGAGAGGGGATGTTTGCATGATGGCACGCTCTGTTAAGACACTTGATTGTATGATCACACCAACTACGTCCAACCCTCTCATGTGACCAGAAAAACACTTGTGTAAGGTAAAGTCGAGAATTACAGCTGTGGCAGGTCAGTAGGCAAAATAACCCAAGAAAATGTGTTCTAGGTCCTTCAGGAGTGGGAACAAATCTATAAAAGCACACTGATTTCCCTCCACACACAAGGCTACTTTGATGGCACTGTTTTGAGGAAGAGGTGGCATGGATTTTCTCTCTTTTCTCCTCCATCTTCACTTCACATCTGGATTTTTACAAAGAAATTTCCAACAGATATGGGTTACTCAAAAGGCAAGGGCATTGATTGTGTGCACCAGACTTTCAGTATACAAGTAAACTAAACCAAACCCCAATAAACTAACAGGTATAATTTGACTTTAAGACATAGAAACAAGAAAACTGAATGAAAACCTTCTCTGTATCACTCACTTCAGTATTACATAGAAGAAGACGTATAATCATATCGATAAATCACAGTGGGCATCATAGAAAGGAGCAGGGAGGAAGTTATTAGGAATTCTGATTTGCAGAACTTTCAAAAGTAGAAGCTGAGGTCAGTGACGTTTTCTACAGAAGCCAAACGTTCTTCAGTTATAAAATATAACAGGAAAAAATCTTTATATAAGCAAACCTCCTCTCCAGGCACCAATGTCGAGGCTCAAACCAGACTCTGTTTAGTAATGACTATTTATTAAGTTATTTTATTTTCTTAAGTATGATCTAGATATGACATATTTACATTGTTTCTAAACTATTCCGTGTTGACCTGTGTCTATTCTCTCAAAAAAACAATTTCAGAAAACAAAATATTTTTCCCAGCTATAAAAATGGAATACATTTTTTGTATTATTTTTCTGTTAGTTATAAAAGTGGAATTTATTTACTATGAGAAAATTATGAAAATACAAAAAGGTCCGTAAAAAGGGAAGCAAGCCCCATTTATATTCCCTCCCTTTGAGAATTTCTATTTGGCTATCATCTTTTCATACTGTCGTTTGGAGGGCTGAGGATTATATTCTGTTTCTGATATCACTTGATAGCGTTTCATAACATTATAGTACTTCCTAAAATAAGACTCGAAATTACTTAATATAATCCTGCCAGATGGATAAATCATGCAGTGTCTAACAAGGTTAAAATTTTAAGATTCACTTGTCTCCAGTGCTTAATTATTATTTTCCAAATAAAATACATGAGTGAACAACAAACATTCTGCACACACATTCTACACAGATTACTGACTTTGTTTCTTGTGCTGAATTCCATTTCTGCAATACAGGGAATAGACAGCTTCACTGTCCCATTGCCTCACAAGAGAGAGATTCATCCTGAAGGGCAGGAGCAGTGAGCCACAGGTCCCCTGGTCACCAAGAGATAAACACTGTGTCTACTCTGGAAGAAGTACTATTCACAGGATTATAGCAAGGCCTCAGGATGAAGGGGCAAAGTCATAAAATGAATGAATCTAAACATTTTCCATGCTTCTATGTGAACAAATGAGAACAGAAGAAAAATTGTTGGAACTGTAAAATGACATTGTGGTGGTTTGAATGAGAATGGTCCCCATAGGATTAAAGATTTGAATACTTGGTTACCAGAGCATGGCACTATTTGAAAGGATTAGAAGGTGGGGCCTTGTTGGAGGAAATGTGTCATTGGGGACAGGCTTTGAAGGTTTCAAAAGCCCACTCCAAGCCCAGGTTTTCTCTCTTTCTGCTGCCTGTGGATCAGGATGTAGCTCTCAGCTACTGTGCCAGCACCATGTCTGCCTCCTCGCTGTCAAGCTCCCTACCACCATGACAATGGACTAAATCTCTGAAATTGGAAGCAGGCCCCAGTTTAATACTTTTCTTTATAAGAGTTAACCATTGTCATGGTGTTTCTTCACAGCAATAGAACAATGACTAAGACAGCCATTATGTACAGAAGCCAGCTTTAAAAAGACAACAGAGCACAGTAGAGAAAGCTGTCTATCCATATTGTGTATATTCACTGACAATAACTGCATCCAAAGTCCTGTCCACTCTTCTTCCAAGAGCAGAATCTCACTCAGACTCTCAGATCTGATCCCTCACTTCTGTGATTGACACTTTCCCTAACTACTTAGTGTGACTGGTGTAAGCTAGGTCAGCGGGAGATTTCCTCAAAGTCTGTAAAATTGTCTTTTGTATTAATCAAATATTCCTTTGGTTATAAGAAATTGAAAACTCTGACTTATATTGGCCTTGGCAAAAGGGTTTTTGTTGGCCCATATACCTAAAGTGTTTTGGGAGAGATATAGGCTACAGATATGATTTGATCAGAAACTTAGTATCATCAGGACCCAAGTCTTGATTTCTCTTCCTCTGAGTGGGCTCACACTGGCTAATGTGATTAGCAACTCCAATCTCAAATTCACTTTGCACTGAGTTATGCCCAGGGGTAAAGAGTGAGCTAGTGTCAAATATTCCAGACATATTGTCCCCTGGTTCACTCTCACTGGACTTGTTTAGGTTCCATACCTGTTATTGATTCTTTAGTCACTGGCCTTGATAACAGACTCCCTTAGTCTTTTAAGTTTTGAATTTTTCTTAGCTAGAGTAGAAGTCTATATAAGGCAGGGCAACAACTGGAACACTATCACACCATATATATATATATATATTCCTACCTCAGTTGGAGGCTTTAAACACTGTGTTGTTGTAGAGGTAAATTCTACTAAGTGAGGGACAAAGGGACAGATAGTAGAGAGGGAAGTAGAAAGCAGAGGAAAGATATAGGAAGATGCTGATAGACTTGTAGTTGCTACTTCTAGTTCTTTCCCAAGGCCTATTCTATAGCTGCCCCTGATCCCTGCAAAGTCCCCATGTATTTACAATAAACTCTCTCTCTTATTTAGATCACTCTCGGTTGTGACTTCTACATTTGCATCCATAAATATGTAGAAAACATTTCTAACCTTCCTCTGAGGCTCTATGAAATATGTTGCCTTTTTTTTTTTTTTTTTTTTAAACAAAGCACATGAAAGTGTCCTGGTTGACATGAAACGTTGTGACAAACCCTAGTGTATTGCATCAATCATATTTCTCCATGTTCCATTAAGTGACACACTGTAATGTGATTGATACACCACAGGACACAATGGGAAAGATCTCCGGGCTACAGAAACAACAGGGGATTTAAAGTCCCAGCTGGGAATTGCTCAAGTGCTCTTGGCTCACGCACATTGCACCTTTCATCTGTAATTAGCCAGGAATGTGGAAGGCAGCACCATTCTTCACAGCTGGGTGGACTCGGAGTTTCACTGAATATCTTTGAATCTCTTTCAGTGTTCTTAGTGGTAACATTTTTCTGCGCTTTGAAATTGCTTTCAGAACCTTTATATCAAAAAGATACGATGCCTTGATCAATGTTTTCTGTCTCTTATTTTTCTAAACCTGGAGGCAGAAAAAGAACCTAAATAAATGAAAGAACACCTTTTTTTTTTACATTTTATTATAAGGTCCATGAGAATCACACCTAATGAGAGTTTGTTGAAGGAGTTGCTGGTCAATATTCATCCTTGTGACTTGCTATGTGTTCTGTGTGGCATTTAATAAAACACAGTCAAGCATCGTGTATCGACTTCTTAAGGTTTCCCTAGCAAATAATTACAAATATGGAGAGATAATAGAGATATAACCCTGCCCCATACTTGAGACAACAGAAGTCCAAATTCAAAGTGCTGAAAAGACTGTGCTCCCACGGCAGTTTTAAGAGGGGAGTCTGTCCAGCGTCTTCCAGCATTCCCCAGAGAGATGCTGCATAGCCGAAATCTCTGCCTGCAGAATTGGCCTACCTTTTATGTCTTACGTTTCTATGTCATTTCCTCTTCTTTTAAGGACACTGGTCTTTGGAGTTAGAACCCATTTGAGGGATCCAATATGATCCCCTTTCAGGGTCCTTAATTGTATTTGCATACTTCAGTTTTCCCCAAATAGGAAAAAAATCCTAGAAAACAGAAATTTAGGATACACTAAGCTGGCCAAAGTAAGAAAGAAATGAGAGATTCTGAGAAATTAGCAGGTTGCATACTTGGTTACATATTCTGTTTACTTTCGTGTCTTATTGATGATAGTAGTAAGAAGGTAAATATAATTTACATATACCATCATAGGAGTTCCAATTGGAATAAAATTTTTTATTATATAAAGAATTTTTAAAAATTCAAATGAGCTTACACAGGCTCTAAATTCCCTCAGAATAAAGAAAACAGACTTTATATCCTCCCTAGATGTGCTGCTGAGGAAGGCATGGGCTGTATTTTGTTCAAATAGAATGTGGGGAGAGGGAGACCCGTTCGATCCCATTGTGACTCTTCAGCATGGATTCTCCCTTTACTCCACGCCCTTCATCTCTAGCCACTACAGACAGGAGTTCAGAAAAGAAAGAAAAGAATGTTTGAGGTGAAAAAGTTTAGGAAGGAACATTAGCCTATAAAGAGAGCCTAGCACTACCACTTCAAGGCAGCCAACCATTCCCCTTAAAGTAGACTTAAACGGGTTAGAGTTAGTGCGAGGAGGAGTGAGAGGGAGTGGTGGAGATCCTGGAAATACGTTATTATGTATTTGAAAATGTTATGAGTTTCATCATTAAATACTTAATTTATGCTATTCAGTGGGGTTTATTATTAATAAAGAGAGGCCAGACTTGTGTAGCCAGCATCTGCTACTCAGGCAGTGGAGGGTGTGCTGTCATATCTTCTAAACAGCATGACAGCATGACTCTGGGTTGATTGCTTGCTTTAGTTAATGTTTCTGGGTACATAGAATTGTTTGTTTGTTTCTTGAGACTCAGTCTCATGTGGTCCAGATTGGCCTTGGACTCCTGATCCTCTTGCCTCCACCTCCCAGGTGCAGAGATTTCAGACCCAAGTCATCGTGCTTGGTGCACAATTTATTAAGTCAAAATGATTGTTTTCAGCTTTTATTTAAGCTGTATGTTTCTGTGAGTGGAGTTTATTGGACCCATTGCTTTAAATAATTTTACAGCTCAATCAACATATAAAGCTTCATAATAAATATTGGTGCCCCTTGAGTGATCATATCATCACCCTGTTCATTTATCATGGCTGGTATGATTCAGGCAGCTTTGGTGATTAATATTTTTATTTTATTCCTAACATTGAGCTCTGTCATATACCTCTAAATGTGTCTTCCTCAGAAAGGCTGGGAAATTCTGAAGCAAATGATACCATCTAGAATTCATTATATTAGAAACTCTTCAACAAGTAGGGTGATATCTGAAGTTGGTTGCAAAAGTACCTTTATGTAAAATAGCCAGACTCTGTTCATTAAAGAAATTCAGTAGCTCAACTTCCCTGAGTCATAGGAAATGACCACTTTAGAAGAAATAGATTTTTCTTAGTATGTCTGCAAAACAGAATATCTTAATTTGTCTAAATCTAGTTAAGAAATATAAAAGGCTTCAAGGGAGGTAAATAAGGTACTTTCTGAGTATCCTTTGGAGGTCCAATAAAAATCAAATTTTTGATGGCTCAAATGTCATGCTACATTACTTAAACAACTTTTTTTAAATGTAATTGATTATATTCTTATAATCAGATACAATCAATAATTTACCTTAAAATTCAATACATGGTGACTTTCTGTTGAGCACATGGTGGTATGTCTAAAGTTTAAAAATATTCTGGTTTTTAATTAGAGCTCAAGCTTCATTTTTTATGTCTATAATAAAATATAAGTCTCATCTACATCTTTACAAATTAAATAGCTGTTCATGAGTTTCCTCTCTAAGGGGTCACACATTTTGGTCCTACACACACACACACACACACACACACACACACACACACACCCACCACACCTTTCTGAAGTCAGGCATATGTGCAGTCCTTCCCATTCTTGTATTTATTAACTCTCTGGAACTCAGAATATTGAAAAAAGAATCTGCTTAGTGGGAGAAGTCAGAGAACAATAGAACAATTTTAAATTAGATCCTGAGGGTAAATTGTGGAATGAGTAGGACTGTATTTGTTCATTTTGTAAGAATAGAGAATTATTCCAAGATTCAAAGGAATGGTTTTGCCTTCCCACTATGTGTTGCATGCTAAAAATGCACTCAGAGGATGATTTTATTTTCTATTTATGTATTTTCTCATGCACGCATATGTGCAAGAGCCTGCATGAGTTTATGTTCACCAGAAGAGTGCATCAAATCACCTTAGAACTAGAGCTACAGTTGGGTGTGAGCAACCTAACATGGAGCCTTCGACAAGAGCACCAAGTGCTCCTCACCTTTAAGAGATAACAGTGCCTTCTGCATCCCCTTGTATCAGGAATTATGAAATCGAGTTCTTGAGTGTGACGTCAGTGCTGATTCATGACTCCGGTATATTCTTTTTTTTTTTTTTTTTTTTATTTTTTGATACTTTATTTACATTTCCGATGATTCCCCTTTTCTTTAGAAACCCCGTGTCCCCTCCCCCTCCCCGCCTCTGTGAGGGAATTCCTCCTCCCACCTACCCGCCCACCCATTCCCATATTCCCACCTTGACATTCCCTTTTACTGGTGCCCCTAGCACCCTCAGGCCCAAAGTCCTCTCCTTTCTCCCTGGTGGCCATCGAGGT
>CM052712.1:11723461-11800010 GCA_028551405.1 Uromys caudimaculatus | reverse complement strand
CCAAATCATGGGTCAATAGATGTGTATTCTTTGGTTAGTGGTCTGAACTAGAGGACCGGTATATTCTTACTGGGTGTTTCAGAAGGAAAGCCAAGGCCTCCTCATAGCCAGCAACAGCAGGATAGCATCACCCCAACTTTGGTATCCTGAAATTTGCATCACGGGGTCTAATTTTGTCTACTCATCTACAATCCATTTAAAATCTTTTCCACACCAAGATGTGTACACATTTTGCATTTTCATGTCCTTACTCGTTTTTATGTCTTTTAGTCTCAAAATTATAGAGCAGCATCGTACAAAATGAGAAATTTTGACATAAATGAGATCCGTGGGCATAGATTGAAGGCATCGGAGTCACTGTATTTCCGTGTATGTATTTGACAGGAGCATGGAATGGGCAAAGTGAAGAACGAACACCGTATGAGGGGGTACTCATGGCACATTCAACCCTTATCAGGCCTGCGATCAGTTATCTGTTGAAGAAAATTACATTGCATCTGTCAATAGACTTAATAACTCGGGGCCTGTGATTTCATAATGGATAATCACACAAATTCAGGAAGCTATACCATATGCCATTCCAGTTGTCTACTCTCTTATTCACCTTAATTTTCTAGATGACTGAAATTATCTATCCCTGCACTGGAGATGGTCCACATGGCAATAGGGCCCTGCAGGAATCCAGCCCCTCCCACCTCAGGCCTGTGCAGGTTGAGGCTGCTGGGTTTTGTCTGAGACTCAGGCATCTAATTGAAATGAGCAGAACTTGGAAACTGTAAACCTGGACAATGCAAGTGATTAATGAATGGGAAACAGAACACAGAGGATATGGAACAGCTGAGGGAACTAAGGAGGGAGATGTAGGGTGGTGAAGGCAAACGACTCAGTAACTGATGAAGAATTGTCTGCATGTGAACTGAGGCAGATAGGCTAAACGGTACAGACTGTGCTATGAAACTTCCCCAAAGCAGGGACTGTCAAAGAAACTTCATTTTCATTTATTAAAGATGCCGTTTCTATTTATAGAACCATTTCTCCACTTCCATAAAATATGGTCACTGTGTCGGTAAGTAATGGTATTGACTACAAGTACTGAATGACTCAAGTTCAAGCCATCTTAGCACATCAGGTGAGATCTGATGAAGGAGTTCCTAGTGTGTCCGAGGCTGCTCCGCGAAGTCATCAGGATCTGAAACTCCTTCTATCTCTCTCTTGTATCCCTACCACAGCTCTCGTCCTCCCTCAGGCTTGTTTACAGGATATTGCCAGTGGTCACTGACTGCAGAGCATTTCCTCTTTTTGAAGGACAGATGTCCTTAACATGTGCAAACCTGCCCAGAAACTCCGAATAGATGCTCGCTCCCATGACAACAATCCAAATTGCTTCTCACAGAGAAGGAAGCTTTCAAAGAAGCTGGGTGAGTCACTATGTCACTTGGGGCTGGCTTGTTGTTGCTTACAAACACCTAGAGACTTGTGAACAAGGAGGGAGAGAAGGACACATGACAGTTAAGTAATGACCAGAGACCGCCGCTACCATTTGCTTAAGCGTCTAAATAAAGGTAACAGGATACACTTTTGACAACTGTGCTATTACTGGAATGTGGTGGTCCAAGTAAAGCCAAAGGGGAAGGTCATCAGGACACTACTGTTGCCTGCCTTTGCATGATTTCTTTCTTTCTTTTCAATTAATTAATAATTTAACAATTTAACATATAAATGATTTATATACTGACCATTCTCATCTTCCCACCTTGCTACCAACCTGTCCACTTCCATCTTTCCTACAAAGCTCTCCGATGCATTCTTGTCCATTTGTTTTGTTTTGTGACCTACCAAGATTCACCAGGACCATGTGTGTAACAGTGGGTTTGGAGCATCTACTGCAGCCCAGAGGGTTCAGCAGAAGGAGTACAGCAGAAAGCGCTGATTCTCCCTTTCCCAGAATCTATCAATAGCCAATGTTCAGAAAAGTAAAGGCTAGGGCCCCTGACCCCCGCCCTCTTTTCTCGGATTGTGTGGACCCAGTGCAGATAACTATAGTTATTGTGAGTTAATGACTGCAATAGTTGTGTTGAGTCTAAAGAATGACATTTCACAGCCCTTCCCCCAATCTTCTGGCTCTTATATACTTCCTGTCCCTGTCTGGCACATATTATAATTGAGTGCTTGTGTGTATATGCACACGTTTTAAAAACAGAGTCATTTGTTTTCTTGATGTTTAGGTTTTAGTTGTTTATTTTTGTTACTAATCCTCTGTTGGATGCACAGTTGGCAAGGAAGCTTTTCTTCATCCTGTAGTCTGCCTCATCACTTGACTGACAGGTTCTTCTGCTGGGCTAAAGATTTTCTAAATTCTACGAAGTCCTATTTGTCAATTGCTGGCCTTATTTCCCACATCCCAGCTCTTGAATACTTCCTGCCTATCTTTATGTCTCCTGAGCCTCAGAAGGGGAGGTATAAATGACTTAAGTGGTGGGCCCAACATCTGTCACTTATTTTCTGCATCTTGGGTAGCCACTGAGTCTCTGAATTTAACTTCTTTTGTTGTAAAGAGAAGTTTCTCTAAGACCAAGAGCTGCTTTTGTCTCTGCGTATAAGCATTGGTACTGAGAAGGCAGTTTGCTGCAAAATCAATTTAGTTAATTATTAGAAATATGCTCCCCCAATGGACTTACAACTCCTTCATTTGGTAGTTTTCTAGGCTTCCAATACCAGGCATTGCTTACCTGTCCCTGGTGTTGTCTTGAATCCACTCAAGGGGCAGCTGGATTCCTCCATGACAGTCAAAACACTATGGCCCAGATGGGCACATCTTGCTTTACATATGGTTTCATGATACCACCTTTATCATAATTAATTCTCATCCCATCCTGAACCCTCTCCTCCGTAATCTTTTCACCATTTTCCCTGCCTTGCTTTTCCACTTTCAGTTCTCTCCCCTTTACTTTCTTCTTACCTATATTCTACTGTCTCTCCCCTATCCCTTAAGATAACCCCTCCCCCTTCCCTCTCCTGCTCTCCCCTCCTCTCCCCTCCCCGGTTCCCTTCCTTGCTTTCTGACTCCCACAGATATTCTCTATTAGACACATGGAACTAAAGAGTCAGAACTAATGTCTTCACATGAGGGAATATGTAGCATTTATCTTTGGGCCTTGGGTTACCTCACCGAGAATGTCTATTTCAGCTCCATCCATTTCCCTGAAAATTTTTTTTTCTTTATAGGTGAACAATATTCCATTTGTGTATATGTACTGCATCTTCATTATTCACCGATCAAGTGAAGGGCATTTGGGCTGTGTATAGCCTAGTTGCTATAGTGGTATAATTGGTTCATATGGTAGATTGATTGATTGATTGATTGATTCGTTGTTGTTCGGTTTGTTTTGAGAAACCTCCAAACTGATTTCCAAAGTGGCTGTACACTCCCACGAACAGTGTATAAAGATGCTTTTCCACACATCTGCACAAGCATTTGTTGTTATTGGGGTTCTTGATGATAGACATTCGGAGTGTGATGAGGCAGGATCTTAAAGTGTGTGTGTGTGTGTGTGTGTGCGCGCGTGCGTAGCCAAGAACCGGGTAGAGGTGTCTCTCTATGAAACCTGGGCTATTGTACAGCTCATTATGTAGACCAGGCTGGACTTGAACTCACAGAGAGCTGCCTGCCTCTGCTTCCTGAGTGCTGAGATTAAAGGCATGCACCACCAAATCTGGCTTCTTAAAGTGGTTTGAAGATGCAGTTTCCTAATGGATAGGGATGTTGAGCCCTCTTTAAACTGTTTCTTAGCCATTTCTTCCTAAAAAATTCTATTTAGTTGTATAGCCTAACCCCTACCCAGCCATCTCTGCCTTTTGTTAGAAAGGATCTCACTCTGTAGCCCTTGCTGGCCTGGAATTTTCTTTATAGATCAAGCTAGACTTCAATGAGCTCTATCTTCAAGCATTGGAATTGAAATCCTTTGTGTATATGCTGCCCATTTTAAATAGGGTCATTTGTTTCCCTGATGTCTAGGTTTTTAGGATTTGTTGTTGTTGTTTGTTTTGTATATTTTCGTCATTCATCCTCTGTTGGATGTAGAGTTGACAAGACTTTTCTTCATTATGTGGGCTGCCTCTTCATTTGACTGACAGGTTCTTTTGCTGTACAAAAAACTTTTGTAAATTTCATGAAGTCCCCTTTGTCAGTTGTTAGTCTTATTTTCTAGGCTACGAGAGTCCTGTTCAAAATGATCATAAACTATGCTTATAAATTAAAGCATCTGGTCTGATGGTAAAGCACGAGATCCTTCTGAGTTGAATTTTGTATAAAATTAGAGATAGGTATCTAGACATCTCCTTTTCCCCATTGATATTCATGTTTCTCAGCACTGTTAGTTGAAGATGCTGCCCTTTTCCCAATGTACATTTGTGGCGTTGTTGTAAAAACTCAAGTAGCTGTAGTTTCATGGACCGTCGGACTAGATGAGATGCTTGGAATTCCTCTCCATGGACACTTTTCTCATTAGCTTTCAATCCTCACCCTAATATTCATTTTCTGTTGTACTGTAGTTTTCTTGTATTTGAATTTTTTTATGTGTCCTTGCCTTCCTCACCTCTCAGTCTTTTCTCCTTTCTTTTCTTAGCATGGTCTGATTACATTGTTCCTTGGTCACCTTTAACAAACCAAGTGACATAGCCCCCTTCTCTTCTGTATCTCCATGTCCCTGAAGCTGTTGTTATCATTTGAAGGTTGTCATAGATGTGTATTTTCAGGTTAGGGGGATCATTCCAAATGCATAAACAGAGTCAAGACCTCCAGTTTCTCCCCTGGAGAAAATAAAACCATCTATTAGAATGAGGAAAGGAAGAGATTTTATAATGGTAGCAATGTCATAGCCTTGTGGCTTTGGTCAGACATTTTACAATGAAACCAAGTGTGTACGGTCCTTGACTTCATTTCATTATCCAGAGTATACACAACAATGATATTTTTAGTGGTGAGTTCTTTCCAGAAAAACAAGACTCTCAGTAAGTGGGACTTATCTCCCATTTTAAAATGTCTGGGTAAATTGGAACTCAGAAGGGTTCTAATATGATAAGAAAGACCCCAGGTAGTAGATGTGTAGTGTGCCTGTGGCTCTTAGAATATGTTTTTTGTTTTTTGTTTTTTTTATGTTGGAAGAAGGATTTCTGGAGACTTGCTATTATCTCAGAAAGACACTGTTATGAGATGGACTGTGAACTATCTGCTCTTATGCCACCCACTATCTGTCTCTGGTCTCATTGCAGTGGGACCCATTCCCTGCTCTGATACCTGGTTTAGGGAGATGCCGACAATACAACTAGACAGGTGATGCCGAGGGAGGTGATGCCGAGGGAGGTTGTGGGGTGGCCAGCTTTTTAGTCTGCTTGAGAGAAGACTACCTGCTCTCCAGATGAAAAGGTGCTTTGGAAAGTCACTCAAAAGCATCAGGAACCTGTGAGGCTTCTGAGATAGTTTCCCTTTCTTGAAGACTTTCCTTCTCTGCATTGGCCTCTCAAGCCTCTGAATGCACATTCCCCTGGCCAGCTGTTTCTCACAGCCACAGGAAAGGCTGGCCACAGACCCAGCTCCTCTCTGCCTTCTGCCAGTGTGCTACTTGTCTTCCCCCCCCCCCCCCGAATACAGTTTTGTTTTGTTTTGTTTTGTTTTTTCAAGGCAGATGAAACTTCATGGACCATTTCTTCCTACTTTCTTAGAAACAAAGGCTGACCCAAGGGAGGGAGTATGAGACAGGAGACTTACACAGAAAGTCACTTCTCAGCATCCACCAAGGAAAGTGCTGACCTAGTGGAGGGGCGCTGGGATTTCGAGTCAGTGCTCCAAGCAGCTGTGCAAGGGCACGCGCACATTAATCACACAGTGTCCTTAGCACCAGGCAGCTGGGACTTCTGTGATCAAGGGCTCAATATGAAAAACATAGCTCTCTCTCTCTCTCTCTCTCTCTCTCTCTCTCTCTCTCTCTTCTTCCCTCCCTCCCTCCTCAGCTTCATATACCCACTCTACCTTACCAGGACCTTTTTAAGATGAGTAGATTTTTTCATTTCTCCCCCAAATGCTATTATTTTCCTGTTCTTTGACTTTCCCAGTTGAAGTGCAACAGATGTTTCAGAAGGGTTCAGAACAAAATTCCTCATTAGGGACCATGACAAATAAATCACATCTCTAATGGCACAACCCCCATTTGCTCAGATCTTGGTAGATATTTTTCCCGGGGCGAGAAGTGGAAGAAGGATCTATAATAAAATGATAACTAAAAGAATATAATAATAATCACATTTATTAACCGAGCTGGGAGTTGCTGCTTGTCTAAGCACTTTCCCATCTGTTAGTTCATTTCTCACTTGCAGCCCACCCTCTAGGACAGGTATTAGCATTACCGCCTCCACTGAAATCACAAGAAATTGAAATATAAACAGGGTTGGGGAATTAAGAAAAAGAAATGAAACACATGTACAAGTGAAGAGTTTGATTAAAGCATGGACTGCTACAATGTCCACACACATTCATCCTTCAATTCCAGCAATAAAACGAGCTTTCTAAGTGTTAACAGTAAGAGGATTCCTACTATCAAGATGGTTTGGATTTCAACTTTTCCTCCATTCTTTCTAGGAATTTTCAAGGTTGTCTTAAATATATCCATCAACCTTTTTTCTCTCCAGCTGTTTATTAACTGTTTTTTTTTTTTTTCAAACATGAATGATGGCAATATAGCTAGCAGCAGACTCTCAGAATAAAGCAGATTACACTGCAGCTCCTTGTTGTACTTATATGCACAAGTCTGGCTTACCTGATGTCTGACATCAGATGAGCAGTTTCATCAAGTCTCTAAAGCAAACATGTCTTCAATCAGATATAAGCAGATAATAACTATAGCTAAAGTTTATTAGCAGAGGGTGTTAGGGTAAAAAGATAAATGGCGTGGACTCCTTTGTATCCCTCATTTTTCCTGTGCTCCATTCTTTCAGTCTCTCTCTATCAGATCTCTGAAACAAAATCACCTCAACAATAACTTTCCTAACCACTCTATTTGAAATAACTCCACATCAATTAATGAGCCAACTGGTCAACCCATTCATCATGTATTTCTGTCTGTTTTGGAAGGTGAAATGTCCCAAGATCCTAAAACAGGATTTAGACTGAAGCAGACACTTGAAAATATTTTCTGAATAGTTCAGAAGTCAGGAAAAGTCACAACATGGAACAAAATGCTTCGAGGGGGAATAGAATGGTATTAAAGGCTCTCCAAATACAAAATTTTAAGGATACCAATCTTCAGATTGCTTCCTGACAAAGGGGCTGGTCTTTCTTCAAAGGTCAGTTTCCTAAACATGATACTAAAAGTCGTGTGTACCTATGTGAACTTCCTTGCAGAAGATGATGAGCATAAATGTAATAGCCATATTTCTCAGGCCAGCAGCAAAATTTTTCATTATTGTACCAAGCTTAAAGCTGAAGCGTGAAACTTGAAGGAGTCAGGAGAGTAGGAAGGCAGAGAAAAGTTCTTTTCCATGTGATGTCTGGCTCTTGGTGTTATTGTTGTTGCTGCTATTCTACTCATGTATACAGAGTACAGATTGTTAATGATCCAGAATCCAAACAATAAAGAAAACATTCCTAAGTGCCTATTATAGCAATTATTGTTAAACTGAAGCCTGGCATGACTAAAGGTGCCTTTGAAGCCATCAAAAGGGCATTGTTCTTAGACTCTCTAAGAGCATATAGCTGCCATTAATTTTTCTAGAAGCTGATCACATATAGACATTTTACTTTGAGTTGGTCCAGGTAGAAACCACAACAGCAGTGGTATCTAGGAGAATCTTTCTCATTGGTTAGGGATGCAGCCCAGTGTTAGACAGTGTTGGCCCAGCATACTCTGGGACTAAGCCCTGTTGCTGCAAAGAAATACATTTAAAAGGTACTATTGCAGACGTTTCCAGAGTCACTGAATCAGAGTTTGCATTTTAACAAGATCCCCATGGACTCAAGTGCATCCTGAGAATCACTAGCTTACAATATCAATTCAGCTAAATAATGGCATTCTTCCCTCACAGTTAGAGACATTTACCTTTTCTGTAATTGCAGAGGCTTAACTTTTATCTCACTCCATAAAAGTAGTTTAGGAACCTTGATATTTAAATGTGACATCAATTGCTATTTTTCAGTTTCATTTTCTAAAAGGTCTGCTAATTTTCAGACTATGGAAGTAACATTTTGAAATCATGACGTTAGGATAAAGTCTATGCAGTTTACGATTCAGGAGTAAATTTCAGAGAAGAAAAACTTTAAAAAAGATAAATTGTGTGACTGGAGAACTGTTTTTTTGCCAATGAAGGTACTTGTCAAGCCTAAGGACCTGTTTGTGATTTGTAGGACCCACACAGTGCAGGAAGAGAATTTACTCCTTCAGGTTGTCCTCTGACTCCATTTTGTGCCTTGGCTTGCACATGTACACACACACACACACACACACACACACACACACACAAATGTACACTATATTTAATAAAAAACGGATCAAAACTAATAGTAGTTTTTTAATATTAAATAATAATTTTCCATTTTTTTCTTAGAATACTCAAGTCCTGCTTGGGCACTGTTCCTTTAAAGGAAAAAAAGAGCTTAAAGTAGATTAAAGTCTACTATATGTATTCATTTTGTTGGTCTAATCTTAAAGAACGTGAACATCTGTCATGTATCCAAATTCTCTCACTGTATTAAACCCGTCGCTATTATTATTGTTCTCATTCTTATAGTAGAACATGGAGCACAGCTGTCTTTTGGTGATTTTAAATTATTCTTAATTTTCTCCCATTCTGAATTATTAGAAGATTTAAACACACACACACACACACACACACACACACACACACACACACACACACACACACACACATACGCCAAGAGAGTTACCTCTATGGCTCTCAGAAGTCATATCAAATCAACTGAATAATCATCTTAACTTGCTTCTTTTGTTCTTCACTGTGGGAAACATTTCTGTCCCAGCCATTGTTCAGAAAACCTAGCTGGGGTTAATATTTAAGCAACATTTCTCAAGAGGTTATTTACCTTGTTAAAAATGTGGCTACCTTCGTCTTTAAACAAACAAAAATAAAACCTTGCATCTTAAGACATATTTTTGTTCTTTATGTGTGTTTGTGAAGACAGGAGATCTCATGGCACACAACAATCAATATAACATTCGTAGTAGTTTAACCTCTTCCCTTGACTGATGGGGAAACTGCATGTTAGAGAATGTGCTTGGTCCACAGAAGGTCAGAACTCAATGGTGCTTTTCCTTTGTATTAACAGAAAATAGCATGAGGGTGTGGGGGAGGGTGGTGCTGACTGCCAGCCCTGGGGCTGGATGCACTTTATTTAAAAATATAAGCAGGCATGCAGGTATGCCTCCCACTTAACCTGCCGTTTGCTAACTCCTGCTGTGGGAATCATCCAGCACACTATACAAGAAGGCATTTTAGAATAAGCAAATGGTCTTGGAAGTTCATATGTCTAGTAGCATTAACAGTTGGTTAAAATTGGCCTGTGATGTGCTGGTGACCTCTCACTGTCAAGGCCTCTATAATACTTTGATTTCCTGTGAACCACTCTTTCCCATTTCTGCTGCCTTGAAGTCAAAGCATAGAAAAATCATATAGGATGCTTCAATTTGGATCAAATGACCTGTGTAATAGCAGCAGTTACAATTGATTCCAGAGGACACACACTCTTTGCTTCTTCCATTTCTACGTTATGAGGCAAATAGAAAGAAGAATGAATATTTGGGACAGGGGTTGGAAAAAAATACCAATTGCTTCCCTGGATAGGCCAGCATGAATGCATGAATCCTTATTCGGGGGATGGGGGGCAGATTAAAGCTGATTTGACAGAAACAGAGCCAAGCTGAGACATCAGGATTCAAATAGAATCATTAAAGGATGTACCCTTGGGGGTTCTTAGCATTAATCACAGGTAATTATGAGGGCCTTGCCATGTTGTGAGTGTCTGCCATGCATAGAAACTTGCAAATCTCCTCTAGCAAAATGATGGAAAGGCCTGAGTCATAAGACAGTGATGGTGAACTGCTACTTTAGAAAAATGGTCCAAGTTGGTGTGAAGCTGAGTTTAAAAGAGAAGAGAATGAGAATGGGGTGGGGTAGGGGTGAGAGAAGGGAGGGGGATGGAGAGGGGAAGAAGAGAGAGAATAGTGTAGCTTAAATCTAAATTTGCTTCGTGTTGTAGAACTTATTTTGATTCAAGATGCTTGGGGGACTTAGATCAGTCAGAGAGGGAGATGAGTTTCTCATTAACATAGATGGCCAAGTAACTCAAATATAGATGTATGAGAACCATATCTAGTGCCTCAGCTAGATGAGGAGGCAGAAGGCCTCTGGGAATGCTGGTCAGGCATGGGGCCTAGAGTCAGAAGCTGCTGCTTCATTCTGGAGATCAACACCACCAGAGGAGGAGTTGGGTCTGTAGATAAAACAGGAAGCACTCTTGCAAACATTCCCTAGGAAATGAATCAGCCATTGATTTTGCATCTGTAATACAAGAGAACTGACTCACAAATCCTATGTTCAATTCAACTGAGTGATTTCACCACAAGTGGGATGGAATCTGCTTTAATTCATTATTGGCTCACCATCCCTTTCCTTTCCCAGAGACTATGGCATCTGGGTTTATAAGCTCAAGCCTCTTAATATATGTGCCCATGTCCACATGTTGACTTTCCCCAACTACACTCAAACATTTGAAATACTACTTGTTTTTTTATTTTAACCATGAAGAAATGAATAATTAATAGGTTTTTATGGGACTATTTTCCTTAGGAATGAGAAATAGTTATTTGCCAAATGCATATGTGGCTTGCCCTGCAACGTTCTGTCCCAGAGCTTTGAGGGCATTCTGGCAGATACTCCCCTTCTACACTGCTGCATTCTTGAGTTAGGATGGACACAGGATTCTTTCCTGTAAAATGGCTTGGTACACGAACATTAATTTCCCATTCAAATGGTTTCTGACTTCATATATTATTTTTACCAAGTAAGAGCTAAAAGCATTCAGAAACTTTTATTTCTAGGTGATTCATTTTCTAGCCTTTTTGGCAATCCTAGGAGTTTTACTGGTCACAATCTGTAAATTAACAAATCACTTCTGTTGTGAATGGTTGAGGGTTTTGTTAGTTCCCTTGTTTGTTCTTCATTTTACATTAATAATCACGCTCTGCCATATTTGTGGACCCACCTCAATTTAATGATCCTCTCTAACTTTAAGCAGTACTGTGGGCATCTACATTGTACCATTTTCAATGATGTGTGTTCAGAAGACAGTAACTTTAAGAAATTTAAATATAATTAAAGATTTAGGATACCTTTAAATTAGGGTAGTGTCACATTCAGCAAATAAAAATAGGACATCTACATTTGAATTTAAGGTAAACCACTATTATTTAAAAATAGTTTAAGTACCACCCCTTGAAATATTGAAGGCATATTTATACTGTTACTGTTTCATTTGTTATTTATCTGAAATTAAAGTATAACTCAGTAAGTTGTATTTACGTTTCAACCCCATCTTAGGACAAAGGGGTGAGGTCATTTTCTAGCAATAACGTCTTTTGTACTGTGTGGCAGTATCATCTGACAGTAAAAAGCAGATGCTCAATAAGCTGAAGCAGGATTTGAAAGAGGGACATCAAGGGGAGGGAGGGAGGGAGGGGGAGAGAGAGAGAGAGAGAGAGAGAGAGAGAGGGAGGAACTCTGGGAAAGAGTAGAAAGATTCATTACTCAAACTTGAAGGAAGTTAGACGTATGATGTGTTAGATATAGAATATCATCGGGTTAATTGAGTTGCAAGTTAGTCAGGGTACAAGCCTAACTTGAGGCCCAGGGATTTACTATTAAACATCAAGTCTCCGAGTCATTAGTTGGGAACAGGAGCAGGTGTGGAAAAGCCTGTGGTTACATCACTTTATAAAATTATGAGAGTCAGATTGTAGTTCAGATTGTAAAATCTTAATACCAAGAGGTGGTATCTATAGAAAATCAAGGTGGGTGACTTTACTGTGATCAGGAGAATTCTTTGCACCATGTCTAAGAGATGAAGCTTGGCCAAAGATCCAAAGTGAGATTAGGAAGCCAGACTGAGTCTGGTGACCAAACTGCACTGTTTTTTGTATGTTTTGTTCTTCATTACCCAAGAGTATCCTTTTCCTGTTTTCCCTCTAAATATCTCATAAAGATGGATGAGGTTTGTGACCTAGTGATGCTATAGAAGGCTGAACATTAATGAAGAAAAGATGGCCATCTGTCCCAGTTCACGACTCTCTGGACCTTTAATACTAACCAGCTTTCCCCTGGTTAGAGTTAAACTGGTGTTATAGATCCTCTTACACAGCTGGTACTTAATGCACAGAAAAGGCTTGATAAACCTGTTAAGGAAGCAGCCCTGAGCCCATAAATCTGACATCAGGACTCACTACTCTGTTCCTCTGCTGGGGGGTGGGGTGGGATGAGCATCACTGCAGAGGGGGAGAAGTTACGGAAGATAGTAGGCAGCCAGGGCAGATGGAGCCATGTTATCTCACGCTTCGCTTTGCTCATTCCCCTCGAAAGTGGAGACAAAAATCATTATCCTTCCTGTATACCAGAGCAGACATAATGATCACACAAGACAAAGAATGTACCGGCCTCCTGGAATGAAGACAATACCACACAAACTCTAAAGGGAGATGCTTTTTTTTTTTTTTTTTTTTTTGCTTTCTTGGCTCTTTTTCTAACAGCCACATATCCCACTTTGCCCAGGATAGCCAAGATTTACTTATGCTATCCCATAATAATTAATAGCAGCTCTTCCATGCCAAAACATGGAGGATATCATGAATTCAGGTAAGCTTGGTAATGAACACCAACATCAGATAAATCAGACAAGCAGAGTATTTGACACGAGAGTTTGGTCGTTCAGAGCTCTCACAATTGCCAACAGACCAGGAGTACCCAGTCTTCCATTGCAAGCCTCTTGCTATACTGAGGTTCTAGGTAGAGATAAAGTAAATAAATAAATAGAAAAAATATTCTTTCTCTCTCCTTTCAGTAGCCCCAGGACATACTCTTATTCTTTATAGAAAAAATATTCTTTCTTTCTCCTTTCAGTAGCCCCAGGACATACTCTTATTCTTTATTCGGCTTATATTTGTTACTGAAGCCTTAGAACTAAAAACCCCGACATCAAGATTAACGTGTGAAAGAAGCCAATTTGCAGAGAACCCACGCCGTCATTGTAATACAAAAGGAACGAAGGGAGAGGTCACTTGTACTGTGTGGCCAGATGCTTTGGGCTCTTTCTTTAGTTCAGTAGCCCACTTCCTTTCTTGGGAGTGATTTTCGTTTTTGTAACAAGCTATTTCTATCCCATGCCTAAATTACAAAGCACAACTTTTTCTCTATCTCTCCTGGCAGCTGCTGGGAATTTCACCTAAAACTGTTGTGATTTTCTCCTAAACTCCAATAAAAGCATTCGTGAGCTTCTTTTAGAGTCCATTTCCAAGTTCTTTTATTAATTCCCAAAGTGGAACCTGCTGTTGATCTACTTCTTTGCCAGCTTCTTTGCCTTCAACAGAATGGATTTTTTTCTTTATTCTACCTTGCAGGGATTATTTGAAAGGCTGCATGAAGTTATTCATTTCTTGAAGCCCTTTTACCATTACAAATGTCATGATCAGTTCCTCTATGCAGATTAGAACAAATAAATAGTTGTCAAGGCAATTCACTCCTTAGTTGCTTTTGTCATAACTACTTACAGGCAGGCTATTTACTGACTTTGGGCACCCTAATGCAGTATGGTTTTCAACAGTTTTCAGCATGTTAATTGAAGCCCAGATGAACTTAAGAGGTCATTAAAGACTTGATATAGGTTAAGAAGTTGAACTATTTTGTGGACCTGTGGGCTCACACCACTGGAGTCTCTGAGTCTTAAGTAAAAATCCAGCTTGGGTTCTTCAGGTTCATAAATGTTGCCAGCTGTTCTTACCTTGCTGGCCCTTTGAATCTTGTTTTGATACAGCTGTTTATAGTCCTCAAGGACTACAAGGCACTTGGCTTTTTCATAGATAAGCTTAAGCCTTGCTTTTGAAGCACTTTTTGGGCAAACTTATTTCATGAGTTCTTTCTTTCAACTGGGAATTCTTTGATTTTTTTCTTAAAGGTTTCAGCAGAACAGGAGCCTTCTTTTTCTCTTCTGTGATAAAGGCTTGTGAGTCCAGCCATGAAATAAATTAGAACTGATATTATTTGAAGCCCTTCATGTTAAAAGCTCTTGAGTTCCCTGGACTTCAGGTTATGGCAGTCTTGGAGGAAAGAGAATAGCCATTTCTCTAAGCTCTGTGTAGTGCCTCAAGGCTTTGGAGAGTAGAACAGATTATTGCTAGAACTACCTCATGTTTTTCAGTGGTGGGAAGTCTGGCAGGTTCTCAAGCTGCGATATCATGGACCAAAATATTGGAAGGATTTTGACATAGCTTTTATGAGGCAGGGAAGAGTTGATTGGTACAAATTAGAAGCACACTTTATCATCAAATTATTATGTAGATTTGACTCATCTTTACATATAAAGGTATGAATTTGCTGATGCTTCTTCATGGAAAGATGACTGCTTAGAAACTTCTCCGTTCCCAATATCTTGACAAGAATGACTTCTACTTGTTTCTCGGAAAATTTTCTATTAAATAATAAGCCTTGATATTTATTATTCATTCTCCTAGAGATGGCACTCTTTCAATCTAGACTCTTTAACAATCCTTATCTAGTATGCTGAGAAAATGCTGTTTCTGTGGCTCTTTGAGCTGACTCCTCATTCCATAATACCAATGATCCACTGTCAAGTGAAGGAAAAAAAGTCCCACTTTCCTTCTGTAGTGTAGCTGGAACTCCTGCTGTGGAGAAACATGGACCTCATGACGACCCTTCTGATACTATAAAAGTAGGTCCCTGAGACTCAGAAATAGACGGTTGGCATAGTTCTTTGTTCCCTTCATACCCAATAACATAAAGTAGGCTGAACAGTGAGCTTCAGAGCTATGCCTCCATCCCTGCTGGTAGACAGAAATTATAGGCTTTGGCCTCAGGTGGAAGAATAGGAACAAGCTTCTCTGGGAGACATTGCTATTGATGGCCAATGAAGGTAATCAATAGGGACATTGACCAATAATTGTAACAACAGTAACTAATCTTGATGTTTTGGAGGGAAACCTTTTCTACTGAACAAAAGCCAGTGTATGTTGGTATAGGGTAGCTACTACACCGTTGGATTGCATTTTCATACTTTGAAAAGAACTGACGGTGGTATAGAACTTGAGAGAAGAAAGCCCAACATCCTGTTGAGCTGAGCTGAGAACTTCCCTGTCAATTCCAAAGAATGTGGAAATGAGGGACTTCTAGTAGCTTTTAGCTGCAGTAACCACCCTCAAATACTAAAGGATTAGTTCCTAGTAATGAAGCCTGCATATGCACGTGGTAGAGTAATGTAGGAACAGGTTGGAGTGGTAGAGTCATGGTTCTGGGATAAACAGGTAAGAAAAACGGCTTTCCAAGATCCTATGCAGCCCAAACTGCAATGTTGTCAGGGAGGGAACATTGGAAGAATGTGAAGCCAGTACCATGAGGCCCTCCAGCCAAATTCTCCCAACTGAATAGATGAGGTAATTCTATGAAACCGGCCAGTAGATGTCTCTCTCTCTGTTATTTCCCTTCTGATCATTACCTTGGCTATCAGACAGTTCTGCTACATTACTCGATTGTACTGGCAAGAGAGAACTGACAATATTAAAATGACTCCATTGCTTTTATGAACTGGCTACAGGAGACTAGACTACATTTCCATTACTGAGATGTGCTGCACGCTTAACCAAATGCTTTTGGAAGCAGATAATTAGGCATTGTAGGCTGTGATTGTTTAAGGAGGATATACTTTAAGCTTTGAGACATGGCACAGGAAATGTCTGACTTTTGTGAATAACCTGGGGTGATTTTGGCTGGGAACCTGGAAAAGGGCAAGCCAGTGGCAGGAAGGGCAGTATTTTGAAAACATGCACTTGTACTAAATGACTGGGGACAGTTCTCAGTCCTGTCTACCAAACTAGGGTGTTGCTTTTGCAAAAATTTAACTTTCATGGGAAAGAAAGAGGGTCTTTCAGGCAAAGGGAGTGTGTCTGAAATGTCCAGTGCCAGCACACAGAGTTTGCATGTGCTGACACAAAGCATATTTGAAATCTGAAAACATTTATGCAATAAACAATACAAGATCCAATATCTGGAGTAAATTACTGAAAATTCTAGTTTAAAAGGAATATATTTAAGGCCCCCAAAAGAGTACTTTTTGAATGAACTATGCAGACAATCTGGAGCCAATAAGGAAGAAATAGATAAAGAAAAATTTGCTAGACAGTCCTAGGTAGTCATGAGGAAAGGTAGGAAGATTTTTCACTCACATGACTCATAAAGTGTCTATGGAGTCCTCATCAAGGCTTCCAGAAGATTCCAATGAAGCAGTTTAGTAAACAGCCATGTTTGAGTGGGTCTGATTTCTAGGCCTAGATCTGCCAAAAGTCAACTGTAATGTTGCTATTCAAAGGGTGGACAATGGATGGGGGCTCCCAGCTACATGCGGAGCTTGTTGGAAGCACAGGCACTCACACCTTCACCTCAAACTGCAGAATCAGGGTGTACACATCCATAACACTCACAGGGCATTTGCTCCTACCATTCAAAGACAGAAGTGCCATTTAGCCATTCTTTTATTCATTTAAGTATAATTAATGAGCAATTGAGTATTTAGTTGGTACTAATCTAGGGACTAGGCTCTGAGGATATAGTGCCAAACCAAAAAAAATATATATATATATACATATATATATATATATTATATATATATATATATGATTTATAACATCATTCTTTATTTTTATGTTTATTTATCAAATAGTCATAGCATTTTTCTTTTAAACAATGACTATTTGAAGTGCTTCACTTATAGTGACACATTTTATTCTTCTAATAACTTTGTGAACTGTGCACTATAACTCTTATTATTATTTGAACATCAGAAATAAGAAGATAGAGATGAAGTGAGGCAAAGTAACTGCCATAAACATCAAAATACAAAACAAAACAAAAAACCTGAAAGTAGCATAGAAATGATTTAAACCAGAAGTCTGACTTCAGAGTTCACATCAATAAATCAATCAGCTATGTTATTTACCATATAAGGACATAAGCAGAATGTTGGGAAAGAAACAATGGGAATCCATTAACTAAGTTGTTCATAAACATAGTTGTGTGTGTTTATGTATAAGAGGGAAGGCACCCTCATGTGAAGATGGTGGGGCTAATTCTCAAAGTAGATCATCTGCTGAGTAAAGAGTAAAGCATCTTCACCACAAAGAATATGGCTCCTCCCAAGGCAGCCTGGCTAATTAAGCATAGGGTGGCAGGGAGCGGTTAGAAGTGAGGCTGCAGAGGGGGAAAGGAAAGTCAAGCTGGGGGCTAAACAACATTGGAAACACGGGAAAGAGAGCGGGTCTAATGCTTGGTGTTCTGAGAAGCCAATGAGGGTCTGCTCAGGAGAGTGGGGCAAGGTGACCGCTATTATGGCAGCTGAAAGGAGAGCAGGTTATAGCAAGGGGAGTTGATTGAGTGGCCCAGTCACAAGATGGCATAACTTTCTTCCCGAAATAGCAGTAAGGATGATGATGAGGAGTGAGGTGTAAGAGTTGCCTTGTAGGCAACACTAGTAGGAATAACTGTTCACACAAGGATATGTGCATTTCTAAGAGTCAGTTATGCTCCAAGGGCAGAATTAGGTTATCACTTAGGTTTCCGATTTGAGCATATTGAACACATGGTGATGCCATTTGCTAGCCTGGGCGTGAGCAGTTGGGTGAATAGGAAATGTGTTTTCCTGTTAAGATATATCAACTTGAGCTGAGCCTGAGACTTCCAAGTGGATATAAAACAGAAACATCATGTCTTTCCATTCTCTCGTTCTGGGTCTGGGATAGACTTGTACCTTGATATTTATTAAATGAATTTTAGAGAAAACTGTTATGAAAAGATACATAGCTAGTTCCCTAGCTGTTTAGCATTGCTAGATGGTTGTTATAGCATAGAACAATGCTTTGCTATGTGTAGTTAGGATGACATACAATTGTAAGCAACCACCTCAGAAAACGAGTCAAAAACAACAGAGCTAACATAATAACGCAGTTTGCACTAAGATATACAAGAAGTTTTTGAGAGAAGATAATGGTAGTTGACTCCTTGTGTTGAGAAAGAGCATGACATTAAGATGCAAGCACCTTGCAAGTGTGTTTAATTCATCAGAAGATGGTGCCCAACCCAAGTGTTTTAGATGCTGCTGTTTTGGACAAGAAGTTCATGATGAATCTTGTCCAAGGCCAATGCTACTCTATTAAAGCAGACTTTAAACCTTTTTAAGAATTTGAATACTGTATGAAACCTATTCATGTCTTCCTAGTGATGCTACATTCACTCTGTTCCTTCTTGATCTTTTTTATTTCAGTCATGGAAACAGTTATGAGAACCTCCAGATTGCTCATACAAAACTGAAATGTGCAGAAACATAGATTCCATGGTTTCTGAGTATATTTTTGAATCACTTATGAATCTGCCTGATTGGTGTAGTGAAAGGAAGCAGCCACCACCCTAATTTTAAAACAAAAATGTAGGCCAGTACTCTAACCTCTCTCTCAGAGCTTAGGATCCAGTTTCTTCCCTATACCACACTCTATCTTAAGATGGAGTAGGATAGAGAGAAACATTTTCAGTGTCACAATGAAGATCTCTGCTTGAGTCTCCGTGGGCGAGTGGTGACTGGTGTTTGTTGAATCTGGCTTACAGAATGTCTCCATTGGACATTCAGTTGCTAATAGTTTTGAGGTGCATTTCATAGCTTGATCAATAGAATTAACATAGAAAGGGGAATGAGATGTGTACTCCAAAATATAACATTAGTTATACACACACAGACTCCATAAGCACAGATAAGAAGTCTAAGTAGAATAAAGTAGGACCATGCATACACTATTCCTGATGAGAGTGTGTTTAACCCAGTGGCTGGAAAACTAGCTTTCAGAGAAGAACCTCAGTTCTAAGAGTTCTTTAGTCTCTACAATGGATTTGGACTTCACTGGCAAATAAAAGGTCTCCACCATCGTAAGTAGTGTTTTAAAATGAAATTAATTCAAAGAGCAAGTTCTCATGAAGCCTCCAGGATACACTTCCTTCTTCTAGTGCTATGGAATACAAAGAAAGAACAGGCAAGGACATGTTCATTTTCTACCAATAGGCCAGAAACAACTCGGGGGAAAAGTGATGCCCAGCCATGAAGCTGTTGACTAATGAGTGCGGTTGAGTCAGGGAGGCAAGTGGCTTGTGAGGATGATAACTGTTAGAAGAAATGAAGAGTAGGAAATGACTCTGAGCTTCGCAATCTCTATGAATGATGATTCATATACAAACCTGGAAGAAAAATTGGGAAGGTAGAGAAACAGGGAGGCATAAAAATCGTCATTTTGACATGCAACTGGATAAAATGGCATTGTCTAATATGGTGGCTACTAGCCTCATGTGGCTATTGTGCACTTAAAATAGGGTGGTCCAAAACCCGTGGATGGCTAGAGGAAACGCCCTTGGGGGGGAACCTAGTGCTATTATTCTGTCAAATGGGCATAGTAATAAACTATACTACATGTTATTATCCTTATACCTGTTCTCAACTCTCTCAGAGAAGTTTTTTTTTTTTTTTTTGTAGTAAATAAAAATACAGAGACCAATAACTGGGCAATATACAGAGAAGAGACTATGATGTTCTCACCTCTAAACGGAACACCTATTTCATACCCTCTTCCCCCAAACCCTGAGGGATCACGTTGGAAGTGAAGGTAGAAAGATTGTTAAGACACAGAGGGACTGGATATCTGCAGCCAAACAGTATTTCCTGGACATGACTGCACACTTGTGCGCATGAACTCAAAGTAGCTGGAACTGCTTTCACAAGAGTTTCAGAGGATCGAGCTGGCCCAAATTCCAGCGCAGTTGGGAAAGAAACTCATGTTGTCTCACCCATAGCTAAGGAGCTCTGGCAGTTTGTCACTGCTGGGAGAGGGAGGACCACTCCTCTTTAAGGATGTGGACCTGAGAGCCTCCAGCGCATGATCCATGCCCATCACATAGTGGCACACAAGTGGGCGCCATGGAGATAACATTTAAGAAAGAGTGAGGATGAGTGAGAAAGGAGGAGGTCCTGATGTTATGAAAACAGGGATATTGCAAGGAAGGAAAGAAGCAGTAGGTTGGATCCAAACATATTATAGCCAGTTATGAATATTAAGTACTTTTGGAAAAAAATGGAAGATAATGGCCTGTAGTATTTTCTTGTTAGACTAACAATGTTCCTTTAATGCAAAGAGTTCACATATTAACTAAGTCACATATACAATGTTTCAAAATTTTTTTTTAAACTATGTTTACATTTATTTTAATAAGGAAAACTGGTACATTAAAAAAGATGTATCAGAAAATATGAGAAAATCGAAATTGATATGTACTGTTTGTATAAGCATATGACAAGTGTTGGACTCTTACTGCACAGAAACATTTAATATTGTTTTTAAAAGATCTATTTATTTATTTTATGTAAAAGAGTGCTCTGTCTGCATGTATGCCTACATACTAGAGAGGGCATCAGATCTCATTATAGATGGTTTTAAGCTGCCAGGTAGACTTCTGGGAATTGAACTCACAATTTCTGGAAGAGCAGCCAATGCTCTTAACTGCTAAAGGAACTCTCCAGCCCCTGATGTTTAACACCTTAATACTAATTTTAAAGTATTATACGTTGAAATGATAATATGTTGGATACATTAGATTAATGCATGGTATTTAAATAAGTTTTCTTGTTTTTTATTTTATTTTATATATGGTTACTAGGAGATTCAAAATCACACTTATAAGCTTGCTTTAATTTCTCTTGGACAACACTGTTTAAAAAAAATTGAGAAAAGATTGGATACTGAAGAATTAGAATTGGGTATCCAGGAAGCTCTGTCTTCCCAGGAGGCTCCTTCCTCTCAGGAGACTTCTTTAGCCCCTTTTCTGTGAAGAAAAAAACCCACAACATTCTAGAACTCTTATAGGACAGTAATTGCTAATTTATGCCTAAGCATTCAAGAACTTAGTGTGTGTGTGTAGTGTATAGACCCATAGTGTATCAATCTTTCACAATTTTATGTACATAAAAATTACAAGAGATACATCAACAAGAAAACTTGGGCAGATAAAAACCCTGAAATTCCAAGCACGAATTTAGTTTTGTTTGTTTGTTGAGTCTGAAGTTTTAATGGCTGGGTAGGGTGTGAACAGTGGAGGCAGTCTGGTAAGAACATCAGCTTAGTAGTACCATAGTGTGTTGAGAAATGCTAGTTGAGAGTTTATTTCCTGCACAGGACGAGATTTAATGTACTTCACACTCTACTTCTGTCCATCTAGCAGGGTTCTGGGATATTCTTGCCTTGTTTAGGGGCTGAATTCTCCTCTCTTGCAGCTTGGATCTTGCCCCTAGCCTTACCCAATCAGGAAGCTGAGTGGAACTGAACCTTTCTGGGTGCCCTCAACTCTCTTTTACAATCACTGTCTAGTAAAAGCCAGGATTTCCCAGTGAGAGCCCTTGGCATGTCTGCATGACAGCTACAGAGTTGTTATCTTGTAGCTAGAACTGCTGATGAGGGCTGGTCCTGGATTATCTTGAAATCTCTCCTCCAGTTCTGTTTTCAGTCTCTAGCCTTGTCCTGGAAGACTGAGAACATCCAACTTACCCGACAAGTTAAGTATATCCATGACCCATTGTCCAGAGCCTGTTGATTTTGGGACTGCCATGTTGGAAGCTGCTTTGACCAGGGCTAAAATGTGTCTTCGAAGTGTATATCAGAGGCTATAGATGACTGTAATTAGTTGTCCTCCATTAAAGGGGTTAAGAGGCAATGTTACAAACATGAGTAGCCCTGCTACTGTTAGGTACATGGAGGGTTCTGATTACTAGATTCCCCAAGTGTTTCTCAGGAGACTCGCCTTGCCAGATGCTTCCGAGGATCCTGTCATCAGTGGCTGTTTTCTAACTTAGCAGATGGAGGTATCTGCCAACTAAGAGTCATTTGAGTATTAGCACCCTGAAGTGAATATAAATTATATGTGACCCTGAAGGCCTTGGTTTCTTTGGCCTTGTCTTGGATCTTTCCTTTGTGAAAACACTTGACATGGCTGTCAGTATTTTTGTTGGCAGTGGGAATTAGACACAGGCCCTTCCCTGCACCTCATGAATAGGTGGATGGACTGTGAGGAGTCTACTCTAAATGTGTTGGCAGGAGGATGGACACAGTCAGTAGCCTATTCCAGGAAGATAAGTGTGATATCAAGATTTCTGACTGTACTCAACTCAGTGTGTGAACTCATAGACATTGTTCCCCCATCATCACAGTGATAGAAACATTCCCAGTTCACCCTTGCTCAATTTCAGGGGCAGATCTTTTGTCAAAAGAGATAAAGTACAGAAAGGAAAAAAATGTTGAATTTCAGCCTTTGGCAGATCTTTAAGAAGGCACACTTTTCAGCCTTTCTTTGGCCAGGATATCTTTGGTTCATCATTAACACTGGTTGAGCTGATACTGTAAACTAGAAACAGAACTCAATGTTCTATTCCGACAGTTTTGTGACAGTATTGAGTCCTGTCTGCTCTGCATTTTGTCCCATCTACTTGCATGATGATAAAGTTTAATTGCAATTTAGTCACAGTGAGACATAGCAGCCAATAACAAGGCAGAACAATTAAAGCAATGCACTGTGACAGGAGCTAAACTGTGGCTCTTTTTCTCTTATCCTGGCTGGCTCACTGACTGCTGGTGCCTCACGCTGCCATCCGTCAGACCTCTGTCCTTGTTCTCCTACACACAAATGCAATATCAGACATTTCTTTTTCCTCCTTCTGGGTTTTATTGAGTTATTTGACTTTCCATTAAGAAATTACTAATTTTGTCTCTATCAACTTCCTGCCCTCCAAGTTCTGGGAACCCTAAGGAAGAGAAGGGAGAAGGCGTGGGAGAGACAAAGGGGATGGAGGGCACCAGGAGAACAAGTCATGCTAAGTCAACTGAGTGTGCTCATATGAGCTCACAGAACTCAAAGCAGCAAACGCAGGGCCTACGTGTGTCTGCACCGGGTCCTCTGCATAGATACTGTAGCTTTGTTTAGTGCTTTTATGGGACTCCTGAACGTGTGGGTGATTGGGTTTTCGGTTCTTGTGAATTTTTCTGTTGGTTTGGCTTGTCCAATGTCAACATGATGTTTTTTGTTTTATCATATTACATTTTATTTTGTTATGTTTTGTGGTCTCCTAGAAGCCTGTTATTTTCTAATGAGACCCAGAAATGAAGTAAATCTTATCGGGAGAGAAGGTAGGAAGCAATTGGAAGAATATGGGATGGGGAACATGTATTCAAGAGAAAAAAAGGTATATAGACACTTCACATGATATTAATACCAAAATAACATGTCATTTCCAGTGATAGCCATGAATTAAATTCTTAATATTAAAAAGAAAAAGGTTTTTTGATAATTCCTTATATCTGTATAATTCATTGTAACCCCATTCACTTCAACATCCCTCTTATCCTGCTTCTACTTTCACTACTCCCCTTCTTATTCCCAACTAGGCTCCTCTTGTGTGTGTGTGTGTGTGTGTGTGTGTGTGTGTGTGTGTGTGTGTGCTTGCGCGCTTGTGTGTGCTTGCGCGCTTGTGTGTTTGTGTGTGTGTGTGTGTGCGTGTGTGTGTGTGCTTGCGCGCTTGTGTGTTTGTGTGTGTGTGTGTGTGCGTGTGTGTGTGTGTGTGTGCGTGTGTGTGTGTAGGTCTTCTGCAGGTAGTCACAGCCACAGATGCTGTCTGTTCATGCAAGATCTTAGTCCTATCAAGAAAGCAGCATTTACTACTTTTGCATTTTGAGCTGAGCTATGGTGACAGTGCATGTGGTAACTACCACCACTAACTGACTAATGGATAAGTAGTTATACAGGCTAGAAAGTCTGGCAGTGGGATGCTGCATGTTCTGAGCAGTATGGTACAGTGTGCCATGAGGGTATTCACTTGAAATGCAAACCTCCATTTAATGCTTTTGTGCCTCAATTGGCCACTGAAAGCATAAAATTCAATAGTATGGCAATGGGTAGCATTCTACTTCCTTACCTCCTCTTCATAGCATCCTGGGAGAAGGAGAAAATTATTATTTTTTCCACTTTTTAGGCAAAGGAATAAGACATAGAATTTTAAAGATTTTGCTTGAAAAGGAAAGCCAAAATTTCATGTTTTCTTCCATATGTAGACTTTTAAAAATTGTCCATTGTGAAAGCTAAAACGAAACTGTCATCTCAAAGGTGATAAAAGATAATGTATTCTAGAGTCAGCCATGACTCTAGGCGGTCAGCATGACCATAGCACTGGAACACAGATTCAGGTAGCCCCAAGTACCACGTGATGAGAATTTCATGAAATTTTATTGAAACACAATAAAAAAAAGTCATATATCATGAAATTTTCCAATAGAGCTGTGGGAAGGAATATAAGGTGAGTGGGGTTAAAGAGGAGCAAAGAAAGCTCTGCTGTGGGCCTCTGAGGCTCTGATGATGTCATTAGCCTCAGGGTTGGTGGAAACTACAAGTCTGCTAAGCTGACATTCTGAAAAGTTTCACTTAGTACTGAAAAGATGTTAGGTGAGTAAGAATAGCCATTAAGAGAGTTAGAAGACAAAGATAAATTGTAATTGAGCTCCAGACCTACAGAATTCCAATCTATCCATGACCACTAAAGTTCTTATTAGTTAATCAGTTTTGCAGAAGGTCCAATGTAAAGTAAGGTTTCTTCCTAGAACATTCATGCTCATGCTCGTTCTCTCTCTCTCTCTCTCTCTCTCTCTCTCTCTCTCTCTCTGGCATGTGTGGGAGAGATAAGGATGAAATAGAAGGTGATCTAGTGGGAGCAGAAAGGATGGTAGTGAGGAATGAATGTAATACAGGATAAATGTAATTGCACCAAGTGTAATGAGATACATGTGTATGGAAATTTCAACAGGAAAACCATTATTTTGTCTCCTAATTATACAAGGAAAAGAGAGATAACTTGTCAGAAGTCCCCCAGCTTAGGAGAGATAGACCTGAGACTTGTGCCTGGCATCTGCCTGGCGTCAGAGCTGTTGCTACTGGAAACAGATGTGACGAGGTCATCCAGCAGAGTCATAATCTTTACCTCTGTGCTCCACTGGTAGGAACAGGTTCAGTCAATGAGCAAAAAAATAAAGGCACTGTTTTGACGGAAGCTGGGGCACAATGCGACGTGGCTTTGATCCATCTTATTTCATCAGCTCACCCTGTCACCCTTGTTCAGTGGCTCCAACTAACTTATGTGGGGTTGGTGTACAATGTCTCCTAAACCCTCATGGATTTGACTACTAGACTGCAGTTAATTGTGATGCTTAGGGAAGTTAGTGAACCTTTGAGAGGTGAGAGCTCAGAAAGGAAAGTGGCTCATTGAGGGGTCAGTCCTTGATAGACTGGCCCTGCTGTGAGAATCTCTGCCTCCTCACCCACCCAGGTTTGAGCAAACAGCCTTGAGCTTCTTCCAGCTTTCCTGCTGCCACGCCATCCCTGACACGTTGAGAGACAAAATAAAACATTCGGCCTTTAACTTGCTTCCTTGTAGAGTATTTGGTAACAATAATTAGAGAAATGGCTATTAAAACACACAATATAATCATGTTTTCTCATAATCTTGCTTGATGAAGTCAAGAAGCTGTGCTTAGAAACATTATTAGCACGGCCTGGTTATTTCAAGCTATTGGTAGTGTAACCAGCCTGTCCTTCCCTTTAGTTCTCAGACTACTGAAACTATGGACCCCCAAGAAACTAGAGTTCCTCCAGAAGTCCCTTTTTTTGAGAAGAAAAAACTGGAGACCTTTGGGAAGGATGTCATGGGAGCAGCTCATCTTCTAGAGGAGGAACCTGGAGAAAGGCTTGTAATTGTCAGATGACTTTGCAAGAGAGGCTTCAAGCTGAGATGGCAGTGGGCAGGGTCCTCACTTTGGCCAGACTGCTTAGCTATGTATACCTATTATCTTCTACTTAAATTCTACCCTCATGTCAGGACCTCAAAGACAGACTTGGGAGGGGGACAGGTATGGATGAATCTCTCTGTCTCTCTTCCCAATGTGGCCACATTGAATAGAGATTCTCATTTTAATTTCTGTCACTGTGATAAAAACAGCACAGTCAAGACAACAAACAAAAGAATGAGGGCTTACTGTTTCAGAGGGTTAGAGTCCACTACCATCATGGCAGGGAGCATGACCGAAGGCAAGCAGGCATGGTGCTGGAGCCGGAGCTGAGAGCTTACATCTTGATTCACAAGCATAAGTGAGAGAGAGCTAACTGGGAATCGTGAAACCTCAAAGCTCACCGCCCCCTGCCCCCTGTGACACACCTCCTTTAACAAGGTGAGACCGCCTCATCCTTCCTAGAAAGTTTCATCCAATGGGGACCCAGCATTCCAGGCAGTCCAGGTAGCGGGAAGGGGTTCCAGTGGCAGGGAACAGAGAGTAACAGTGCGTCTGCTCCACTTGTTAGGGAACCCACAGGAAGCTGCACGTGACCATTAGATGTACAGAGAACAACCTGTGCAGCGGCGCGAGGCCCCCCTGAGTGCCTCTGCCCTTGGTTCAGGTGCTAAGTCTAGGAAGTTGATTAGAAACAAAGAATAAGATCAGTGTTAGCCATGGAGCACACAATGGAAAAGTAGCCGAGAAAGCAAACCGAGTTTGCAAAACAGAGCGCATCAAGACCCACACTTGGCTAGCAAGCGCACTTGGCCAAGATCACTGCTTTCGTGACCGAGTCTCAGCCCATTGGTGGGAGCTTTACTTCACAATCTGGTTCAGTTGGATAATTGGCTCTCAGGGGATAAGAAAAGAAGGAAATATTAGTATGTACCAGGCTCACTATCTATGATAGAAAAACAAAACAAAACAACAAAACAAAGCAAAACTCCTCACAGACACGTCCCTTGGTTCAAGTGCCAAGTCCAGGAGAGGTTCTCCCCTGGCTCAGGTGCTGAGCCCAGGACCTTGGTTTAATGCACACTGTCATCATCCTGAAAGTTTTAATAACTTTCGTTGGGGATCAAGGGACGCATTTCCATCTCTAATTGGTCCTTACAAATTATGTAGCACGCCTAGCCTGCAACCCAGTGTTGGAATGTGTGTTTTTAGTGACAACAGATTTAAAAAGTTGTGTTTGCCAAAGAATGAAGATCTCTAGTTCCCAGCGTTGCTATAGAAACACACACACACACACACACACACACACACACACACACACACACACTTAGAACACAGAAATGCATGTCATATGAGAAGCATGGGTAACACTGGATTTGGATCTTACCTTATGAGAGAAAGGAGCAGTACTTTCTCTCTGCTTTGTGCTGTTTTTTTCCTGATCGAGCCTGTGACTCCAGCATGTGTCTCTTTAAGCCTTCTGGCTTAACGCTGCTGTGGGTCATGGCCTAGCTGTTTCATCTTTCATTTTTCCCTTGGGTACAGAATGAGACTTAATAATGAAATGAGCCAGGAATCTCGTGTGGCTGTCATTTTTCTTGTTGATAGTACATAAAATAAATTATCAAATTACTCCAAGAAATTTCAGGTTGTTGCTTTCAAAAGACACCGTTATTTCTCAAGGTAAACACTGAAAAATGACAGGATCATAATGACTTAGTTTATTTGTACAGTCTCTATTAAGGTTATAATAAAATATATTGAGTTTGTGAAAGAAGATATTAGAAAGTAAATATTTATAATATAATTATTAGCAAAATTATCAATATTGAGATTTAGATGGCATAACAAAGAAAGTATAACAAAATATAAGAATACAGCTAATTTAAAAATGGCAATTCAGTTACTAATTTTATTAGTTAAGGAATATCAATAGCAGAAGTTTATTTTGTTTTTGCCATTTAAAGTAAGGTGGGGCCTAACTGTCTGGGTCTATGGCTATTGATTTTACTTTATTTTATTTTATTTTTTATTATCTTTGATAACTTCATACAATGTATTCTGATCCTATTTGCCTCTGTCTCACCCTTTCTCTACCCACCAACTTCTTGTCCTTTTTTTTCTTTTCTTTTCTTTTTTTTTTTTTTTTTTTTTTTTTTGGCCCATTGAGTCCAATATGTGCTGCTCAAATATCATGAATGTATAGCCTTCCACTGGCCTGGGACTTACCCACCAGTGGATTCATTCTGAAGAGAAACAGACTCCTCTCCCAGCATCTGCCAACTGCCACGAACTCCTCAGCTAGGGGTGGGGCTTCATGCTGAATTCTCCTCTCCATGCTGGGATTTGTCTGGTGTGAGCATGGACTGTGTTCATGTTGTTACAATCATGTCAAAAGTTTTTTCTCATTGTGGATGATGTGTGTGTGTGTGTGTGTGTGTGTGTGTGTGTGTGTGTGTGTGTGTGTGTGTGGTGTGTGTGTGGTGTGTGTGTGGTGTGTGTGTGTGTGTGTTGTGTGTGTGTGTATGTGTGTGTTGTGTGTGTGTGTGTGTATGTGTGTGTTGTGTGTGTGTGTGTGTGTATGAATATACATAGAGGTGGAAATGAGGAAGGATACATAGGTGAGATTGTCAAAGAGAATAGGCAGAACTTAGTGATATAAGGTTTATAGGGAATAATGGAACAGGGGAATTAAATTAGGATTAGAGAAGAGAGTACAGGGTAAAGGAAGAGATATACAATAAATAACACTAAAAAGCTTTTAAAAATCATATGAAAACTCATAACTATAGAAACTTCCTAAAATATATACATAAATATAACATTAAAAGAGTTTAAATGGAACTATCTTATGATAGAGCTATAATGCCCCTACTATACACCACAGCTAACAAATAAAAATCCCAGTATGAGGAATGGGTTATCTCTTTCAATGCTTTTAACCAGTGAGGTCTCATAACTGCCCAATAAACCCCCATTGTCTATTGCCAATGCTACTGGTTATCCTCAAAACTCAATAGTAAGATGCTATTGATAAAGACACCATTCATTGTGAGTCATAGAAAATAGAGAAATCAAGCTGGTACAGACCTGAAAGCTTCACCCATACTGCTAGTTTATGCAGTGCTGGAAGGTGTTACATATAGTACCAGAGGAGAAAAGCTGTCATCAGTATTACCCAACTGGGAACTCTGAGAGCTAAAACTGTCTGGCCCAGCAAGACATGGCCACTGGTAATTAATGGCAGGAAGGATGAGAGAAAACAACCACTATTGGATTTAAGGCCTTCTCCCCAAAAGAAAACCCATACCTGGCACCGTTACTGGGAACTAGAAATGGTGGCTTGGCAGGTCATAGGCTCTAGGGGGGAAATACTATTGATTAGTATCAAACTGATTCCTAAGTGACTTCTCCTTATACCCATACACCAATGCATTCTTTAGTTCTCATCACAGAAGCTTTTACTTGTAGCAGTCAGCAATTAACAGGGACACCCACAACTGGTCAAGGTGCAGAGAACAAGAGACTTTCATGGAAAACTGATTTTTTTCTATCTGCACTGAGCACTATGCCTTGTGGGGTCATTTTGACCCATTTTCACAGCCTTTTCCGAGACCAGCAGACTAATGGCCACTGTGCAGAATGCTCGTGGGGCCTTGAGATTTCTCAGTCAGAAAATTGGCAGGTTTGGCTGAAACTGTGACAGTCAAGCAGGCAAAAACAGGAACTTACAGGTAAATTGGTTAAAGCCAGTGACCACCAAGATGATAGACAACTGTGTGAGTTCTCTCCTCCTATCTCATTACGCCTTTGTTTCAATAAGTTAGACTAGTAAAATTTCTGCAAGGGGAGAGGGGAGCTGCTATACTGTATGAGCAAAGCCCATTTAATTCCTGTGCAAATCAGCACTCCTAAAAGTCTCCCCACTTTCCAGAAAAAACCATGAATATTCAAAACACTTCCCAGAAAAAGCATGAATATTCAAACCCTTTGCCATAAAATGAAATGTCTGACTTTGCTTTTGGCTGCTCTGCTATTGGATTAGCTGTGCTTCTCCTCTGGAGTCTCATTGTGAGCTTTTGCTTCTTCAGTTCATGAGTCTGTGTCTGGTTGCATCTGATTTTCTCCTGGAAGAGACTGAGAATCCATTCACTCACCTGGGGGAGTTTTTTTTTTTTTTTTTCCCATATAAACCTTGTCCTAGACCAGCAGGATATCTCAGAGGGTAAAGCTACCTGCAGCCAATCCTGACAACTCGAGTTTGTTTTCTGGACCCCACGTGACAGAAAGAGATGACGGACTCCAGCAAGTTGGTCTCTATTGTACACATGTGTGCTGTGATATGCATGAGTTACACAAACACACACATATACACACACACGAGAGAGAGAGAGAGAGAGAGAGTTAATAAAAAAGGCGGCTGTCTATAAATACAGTTACGGAGGACTGAGGTCACCAATGGATTGCATACACCCTCATGAATATAGTTAATGAAGCCTATAACATAGATAAGAGTAAAGGGAAGACCTTTGTCAGAATGTTACTTTCATGACTTAAATATTCTTTTTGTTTGTTTGTTTGTTTTTGTTTCTTTGTTTTTCGAGACAGGGTTTCTCTGGGTAGCCCTGGCTGTCCTGGAACTCACTCTGTAGACCAGGCTGGCCTCAAACTCAGAAATCCACCTGCCTCTGCCTCCCAAGTGCTGGGATTAAAGGCGTGTGCCACCACCGCCTGGTGACTTAAATATTCTAATAACATAAAGGAAAACTAATTCTTATGTTAGAGTACCAGATAGCCTTTGTTCCTACTCTAACATGGTTAACACTGGTCTCACTGTTCATTCGGAGTGAAATTCATTTTCCTAACTACACTCTAGGAGGCAAAACAATGCTTGTTTATGCCTCATACTGAATATTAAAAATAATGTAGTAGATGGACATTCCTGCTGAGATATGTGCCGTGAACATCACCTAAACAGTAAGGAAAACCTTCTTTTAAAAAACCTATTTTGACTAGAAAGCTACACCTTACACTGACACCTTTACCTGCTGGCTATTGTTTAGTAGTAAATAACCCAAGTGACCACATCTTCTCTTACGGTAACCCTGGAGTATTGGGAAGCTGAATAACTGACCTTTGAAGAAAGGAATTACTGGCTGTTCTTACTAGTAAGCTGGTTAGGCGGAGATAGGTTTATTTTTAAATCAAATTAGTTCATAAAGAATTTTTAAAACTATTCTTGCTTGTCTGCAATGGATTCATATCTGTTCCTGTATAAAATTTATTAAAATACAATTTAATTATTTATTAATAAATTATCAATAAATAATTATATTAAATTATCCAATTATATGTTTCCAAATACCTAGACCTTTATAGCAATATATCTTCTGCCAGCAAATTTCAAAGGTTCCCGATTCTATCAGTTTTCTGTTATTGTATGTTAGAGAGTCAACTTATGAAAAGATTTATTTTGGCTTCCCATTTGAAGGCTTCTGTCTAGGAGCTGGCCTTCATTCTGTAGTAGCTTCTTGTGCCTGAGAACAGTTCATGGAGTAGAGCACCGGGTAGAGGACCCCCCCTCCCCACACACACACACACTGCTATGGTTCAAGTGTAAAATGCTCGTCACTGACCCTTTGAACTGCCAGGAAGTGGTGGTTGTGTTTTAGGAAGTTGTGAAATCTTCAGGTGATTTTAGAAGTCTGTCTTTCTGTTTCATTGCTTTCCTCCTCAAACAGAGCAGCAAACACAAGCTTTAATCAAGAGTTTCTTCCTTATTTCTTTCTAACAGGGCTTTGCTCCTCCTCTCCCTTTTTTTTCCTTTCTCGGCTGTTTGCAAAATGCACTGGCAGCAGCTAGTCCAGGTGTTTACGAGACGGTGAAATTAAGTACATTAAAAAGAGACGCAACATTGAAAACCAGATGTGGAGGGACTGAGGTCTGTGTGGTCGTCTCCCTAGGAGTCTGACTCTGTCTTGGTGATTTTCCCCCTGATCGTGCCTCAGAGAGATTCCAGATCTGGAAGGCACCATGATCAGCACACCATGCTTGAGTTAAGCTACCAGAACAGGCCTTTGTGAGGGCACAAATGCCAGTCATCTTATCACTGACCCTTTCTGATGCCTGCTTCTCAAAAGGAATGACTGTCACCTCCCTGATATTTAGGTCTCATCACATGGCAACCCAAGGGTGAGCCACACATTATCTCCCAGTGAGATCGTCTTAGCTGTCCAGCCAAAACTCTGTGTGAAGGTTTCTAAACCCTGCCAAACACAGACACACACAGACACACAGACACACACACACACACACACACACAGAGACACACACACAGACACACACATACAGACACACATACAGACACACACACAGACACACACACACAGAGACACACACATAGACACACACATACAGACACACACACAGACACACACATACAGATACACACACACAGAGACACACACATAGACACACACACAGACACACATACACAGACACACACAGACACACACACACACACAGACACACACATACAGACACACACACAGACACACACATACAGACACACACACACACAGACACACACATACAGACACACACACACACACAGACACACACATACAGACACACACACGCAGAGACACACACAGACACACACACAGAGACACACATACAGACACACACACACATAGACACACACAGACACACACAGACACACACACACAGACACACATACACAGACACACACACATAGACACACACAGAGACACACACAGACACATACACAGACACACACACATACACACACAGACACATGCACACACATACAAGTGCGCGTGTGCATGCGCGAGCACATTCAAATGCACACATACACAAAGTGTTCACATGCGCACAGACACACACACACACACAGACACACACACACACACACAGACACACACACACAGACACACACACAAGTGCGGGTGCTCATGCGCGAGCACATTCAAATGCACACATACACAAAGTGTTTGCACGCACGCACAGACGCACGCATGCACGCTTGCTCCCCTCAGGCTTGATATCGTTTCACCCCTGGAGTTTTCTGAGACTTGAGAATATTGCAGTTCCTCCATTGTTAAAAGCATTTTTTCTTGCCCATTTCTGGCATTAACTACCATCCAACTCCTATTTTCTACGAGCACTTAGGTGGAGAATTTATTTTATTCCCTTGCCTCTCCTGGCAACACATCTTCCCTGCCATCTGTCTGTTCTCCTGTTTCTTACACTCTTCAAGGTCTTACTCATTTCAGCTTCTCTTGTCATTTATTTTCGATTCTTTTTCTATTATTGCTTGCCCTGCATTTTTTTCTTTTCTTTTCTTTTTTCTTTTTCTTTTTCTTTTTTTTTTTTTTGGTACTTTATTTTCCTCTGTCACCTTGAGGACATCCTCTTCTTGCTGTTTTATACTTTGTTGGTATGTTCACTCCTTGTCTCTGATGCCACCGGCTCCCCCACACCCACCTTCTTCCTGTCCTGTGCCTTTGCTATCACTGCCATGCGTTTGTGTCTCTGGCAGTCACTTCCCTTCCGTTTCTGTGATCCTGTCTTCCTTCCTTCCCATTGCGTTGCTTCACTGCAGCTTCTGCTGTTGTGTGTCAGCCAACCAAGACCCTTGCAGCTCGTGAATGATTTGCTGCTGCCCCAGCTCAGGCCCAGTTCTGACACAGAAACCAGGCCTATCCTTCTCTTCTCTTTCTCCTTAGCCAAGTTAATTCAACTCTCTAGTCATCAGGCAAGAAATAACTCTCTAAACATACAGGATAACTTATTATTACAAATAAAAGTATCTCGTTGGTCCTCAGGAGTGTCTATACTCCAACACACACTGAACGTTAAAATTCTGATATCTGCTTCTACGATGTTTCTTCTTCTCATACTTAACAAAATCTCAGTGGTCCAATTTTACCAGTGAAGACACAGGAGCCAGCCAGCTCAGAGAGGCAGAGAAAACACCCAGGTGACCTTCCCACTCCATCAGTGTTTCAGCTTGTTTCTCAAGCTGTCTCAAAAAGCCTGCTTCAAACTGAAGTTCCCTTCTACTTCCTGTGTGTCTTTCTATCCACCCTCCTGATTCTGTCTTACTCTCTCTATTTTTTTCTTAATAATCCGATGTTCACTTCCTGTTAACTAGTTCCTTGTCCTGCCTCTTGACCTGTGGTTGACTTTATTTAATCCTGTTTACAACCATCAAACACAAAGCTCTTTGATTAAAGGTATGAGCTAAGGCTGAGCCACACCACAACTAAAGAAAGGTTTTCCCAGTAAATAACACAATCTCTGGCTTCACAGTGTGAACAAATATCCTTCAATATTCAGTAACAATGGTAGAGAACAGCCTGAATTTTCTCCTTCACCCCCACCTTCCATGTTTGCTGGCTTTCTTTATCAGAGAAGGTAATGTTGAGCTCCCAAATAAGTTTTTTATCCTCAGTTGATGAGACAGAGGAATTTTAGTAAATAGATGTTGACTAACATTTTCCTTGCTTTATGAAAGCTTATTGTGTAATGAAAAGGCCTATTTTGTTTAAGCTGATTGGTTGAGGGGTTGTGTGAATATGTATATGACACTTTCTAGACTATTTACAGAGGCATTTGATACCACCCTAAGTGCAGCATGTCACGAGCAAAGCCGTCATAGCTGCATGCTCCATCTGGGGTCATGTAGATAACGACATTTTCTCTCAGAAATGTGGGACTTCACTGGCAGCAGAAGTAGGAAGTAAGTATACACAGAGCAACTCTGCAGCTATCCATCCATCCATCCATCCATCCATCCATCCATCCATCTATCCATCCATCCATTTACACATGCATCCATCTATCCATCCATCTATCCACCCATTCATTTACACATCCATCCATCCATTCATCCACCCATCCATCCATCCATCCATCCATCCATCCATCCATCCATCCATTTACATGTCCATCTATCCATCCATCTATCATTCCTAAGGTTTTCTGAACCTAAAAATAAGTCCGACCACATGTTCTCTTTGACGCAGCCCTCCTGGGATGGTGGGCCAGTGTTTCCATTGATGTCATTTGCAGTTTCTATTAAGTATTTACCTTGGGAGTGATTCCTTAACCTCTGACTTCCTGTGTAGTGTTAACAGCATCCCTTGCTTGTGCAAAGGAGCCAAGCAGCATGATGATAGCCATTGTAGGCCACCCTAGGTGAGCTGTCTAACCTTTCCTGTCTTTTTAGCCAGCCGACGAGAGTGAGACAACATGGTTGAGGAAGCAATGAAAGGCAGAGCAAAGCAAAAGTATATACTATTAATTCAGTGGATGGATCTGAACTAATTATGATGGAAATGCAAAACTCCCTGGTAGATTTCCAAGCACCAGTCCTTTGAAAGCTTTATTTTCTGAACTTCCCAGATACTTATAACATATAACCCCTAAAATGAGCTGTTACCTGTCTTGCTATCTTACGAAATGGTTTAGAAAGTAAGATTTTTTTTTTAAAAAAGACAGTCATCATTACCATTTTCTTCCTGTGCGTCACCTGCACATTTTAAAAAATTATAGCTATTATAATAAAATGATGGATCATCTATTATCTTTACAGGATTACTTCAATATACATAGTTTACAGTATTTCTTCCAGGGTTTGGACAAAAAAAGTACATTTTCAGGAATTTGGGGATATTTTTCCTTTTGTCCAACAAGAAAACCTCTGAGTAACTTTCTCATGCCTACTGTTGTCTATAATGATGATGGTGATGATGATGATAATTTTATTATTGTAGTTACATGGAATATGCTATATTCCACTGTTAAATATTTGTCTGTTATGAAAATATCTGTAGGGGAAGGTTTAAATTTAGAATGAGCCAAGGTTTACACTGGGTTCTTACCTGAGAAGATTTTTATGTTCCCACTATGGAGAGTCTCTCTGGTCTTCTAGAAAGTTGGAGAATTAAACACACAGAGGAGCAGTTTCTAGTAGAACAGAACCAAAGATTCTTCACTAGTAAGAGGAAGAAACAGGCCTTCCTATGTGCATCAGACATCCTTCTTAAGTATTATGCATACCATGTATCTTTGTCCAAACTTTAGAAATCAGCTGCAGAGGTATAGAATACATACGTCTGTTTTTATGCCACAGATCACAGATACGCATAAATAGAAACTAGCTACATATAAGTCAAACTCACTATAGGATGACCTAGTGAACAGTGGGCTGGATCTCGCTGCAGAATCTGAGCATTCCAGCCCACAGGCGACTCTGGGCTGGGTTAGCTAAGCTGTCCAGAGTGGTTTATTTTTAAAGCCTTGTGCCTTGTTTGTGTGGAGTCCATTTTTATGTTGCCTCTTACTCTTTGGATTCTTCAGCCTTCGCTGAGAGCTGGCTGCTTTATGGAGCTCTCGGGAAGATCTTGCTATGATGAAATTGCAAGGGCTGTGCTCCTCCTCCCTCTGCCAATTTGGGTTTATTTCTGTGTGGACACAGATTTGGCAGGCCCTCCTGTTGACAATTATAGGCTAAATCCATTTCGGGTTGTTCGCCAAACTGGGCCCACAAAAGGAAATCAAAGCAAAGGATAGAGCAAGTGTGTTAGGAGGAAAATCTACAGGGACCAAGTCTGGGCTTTAAATTTGAGGATGTCTAGGGTGGGAATTACTATGGCAGATCAGTGGGACAGATTAACGTACATTTGCAAAGATTTATACTGTGATATGAAATGTCTTCTTAGAGCAGTTTTAGATGGCAAAAGAGTCATAAGAAGCAGCCTGGGGACTGAGTAAACTGGGAGCGTTAGTAGATTGAACTACTTTATTTTGTGCCTTGTCAAGCTGTGTATTGTTACGGAAAGTCATTTCAGTTTCAGATGCTTCTTCATTCTTTTTTATGGAGATCAAAGTGAATTGACACATATATACAAAAATGCTACATGGAACCCGTTCCTTTATATGGTAACCTAGAAATTTTAATGAGAAAGAAAAAGGTCACTCTGACCCTCCTGCACAGATGCCTTCCAGTAGGCTTCTTGTTTCTAAAGCTTTCCAAAAGATCCGATGAGTCCAGAAACAGGGTGACGGAGGGGACAAGGCCTGGTAGAAGCTAGGGACTGGATGGAAGGTGCATGGCTGCAGCTACTTTGCCTGGCCTGCTGCCAAGAGCAGGCTTCAATGGTTTCTTTGAGAAGTACATTATCTCAGTCTTGGGCATATAGGTGTCAGTGGATCAGTAGTTTCTGCGAAATGACCTTGTCTGGAACGGGAACTGTGAACATCTTACTTGGTCATGGAACACCCAGGACTTGTGAATCTAAGGAAAACACACATCAAGGGTTCATTTGAAGGTCTCTCTGTCCCTTTCTTCCTCACAGTCTGTTTCATATTTTCCTGGCAACTTTTCTTTTAAAACTGTGCCCTCTTCCATAACCCGGGCATGAACACACACAGGGAAAAACCAATGCATTTCAACTACTGTATAGTAACTTACTAAGATCTGGGAATAACATATGCACATACAACTCAGTAAATATGAAAACAAGAAGGTCATTGAGAAAACAAGAAGGTCATTGAGTCTAAGAGCCCATCTTAGTTTGATAAGCATTTGAACAGCTTTGGATAATGAGGTTGGTCAACTAAACATTTTATTAAACTCTCCAAGGGACTAAGAGATATGTAATAGTGGTTGTTGGCATCAGGATCTCTGAAACCAGTGACATCACACCCGGGCAACAGAGCGACTGCACACCTGTTGCCAAGGCAACAACCACCATATTCCCAGAATCCATTTGGCCCACCTCCCACCTTTACCTGTGGCTATGTCACTATCCATATATACACAGAAGATCCCTCTGATCTCTCTCTCTTCCCCCTTCTCTTTTCACTGCCACCTTGCCCCCTTCTCTTCTGATAAACCCCACGTGGAACTGTTTGGTCTGGTGTCGTTTCTGGAGCCGTGCAACCATCACAGCGCTCCTTTATACTTGCCAAGAAATTTTCACACCAGTGCCTCCCTGATGTCTAACATCAGAAAGAAGAAAAAGAAAACAAAGCAAAAAAGTTTGAGGCCAGGGTCACAAAGAATGTGAGGGACCACTGGTCACTGTAAGGACCATGGCAGAAAAGGCACCATATTCCCAAACGACTAAATTACAGCAATAAAATGTTAAAGTAGACACATTGGTTGAACAGCTTGGGTAGAGTACCATATGCTTCATTGCAAAGCTTAGTGTGAATGAAGAACCAAGTGGGAAGACCTGAAAATGTGGCTTCTTATATTCATTTTCTAGCAGCGTTTTATGATTTGCTACCATTGGTGTAAAGAAGATAAAGACATCCAATTGGAAGCTCTGGCCTGACCGTGGGAACGACAGGTTATGGTCCTGTTCCCGCTGCCGGTTCACGGACAAGCTAGTTTAAACTCTCCAAGCTTTTGCCTTTCAAGACTGGCAGGGTTGCAGCAGATGCTGCAAATGCCTACTGTAGAAAGTTGATCTGAGAATCATCTGAGATAAAATATGTAAATGATTTTGTATATTGAAAATTACTGTCCACATACCAGGTTTTATTATTCTTTCTTAATCCTTCTATTTCTTTCCCTCTCTGCTGAGAGAACAGAAAAAAATGTTGGCAGGAGGTAATTTTGAGCTTAGAAAGAGGAGTAAGTTGTTGCCTTTGCACCCTTCGCTGCTAACATCTGTCACCCCCACTTGGACAGCTGCTTCCAAGTTTCCAGTTTGAGAGTAACAAAACAAGGCTGGGTCAGCCTCCAATTCCTATTCAGCCATGCCCTAAACATTATTAAAAAATTAACATCTCCTCTCTTACCAGATGCTTGGAAAGATGCCATGAGAGAAAGCTCCCAACAACTTTTTCATCCTACGTCTCATATGGTTTGGATTTCTCCCCCAACCCAACACAAACAAAGTCTAAGGCACAAGTAGATCGCCAGCATAGTTGGCGGGGCTAGAGCATCTGCAGAGGCGCGGCGTTTGCAAGCTATTTCTCTTGTACTATGTGACTTCAAGTCAGGGTAAACTTTGAACCAAACCAAAAAATATGTTTGATTTCTCAGTACCTCATCCAAGAAAATTTCCCATTCAGTAATATTAATAATAGTGTATTTTAAACCTTGACTTAAAATTGTAGTAAGTGCCAAGAGGCTGTAGTTGCTATTTGGTTGAAATAATATCAGATTTCCTGTGATGCTTTGCATAGCTGTCATCTCTGTGATATGATACATTCATGATTTATTGACCTACTGAAAGTGCTGTCACTGACTTGTCATAATAAGCTTTTCTTAAGATATTAAAGTCTAGAGTGTTGTGCAATTGTTCAAACCAGAACAGAGGATTGATCTGCTTACGGGTTCGGACTTGGTGACTTGTACACCTTACATGTGAATGTTTTGCCATGTTCCTGTCCCATATCTTATTCCTCTTTCCCTCTGGGTTTTTTGTTGTTGTTGTTTTGTTTGTTTGTCACCAAAAAGGCTGGCAGAAAGCAGGGCATATGGTCTAAGAAACTATGAGGAGTGAAATCTGACTTCGAGTTTCAGGCCATAGAATAGTGCTGTGGCTGAGGTTAATTGCCAGCTTCAGCAAAGCAAAACCCAAACTCATGATCTTCACCAAACTCCCTTTCCTTTGTGAGAAGCATATCCTTTGGGGTCGAGCTGTGCATTAAGGGTGTGTGTGCGGTACGTTCAGAAAGAGGTCCTATCTAACCATTGAACTTGAGTTTCTCTCCACGGATATGGAAGCGAGGAGGGATTCTGAATGGGAGAAGACCTAGGTACATCTGATGTACAGCAATGTCCTATTTTCAAGGGATGTCTCTTTCTCTGGGACAAATGGTTGTTTCTCCTGACCTTTGTGGTAAAAAGAGACTGATCCTCGTGATGTTAACTCTAATCTGTTAGCATATCCTGGCTCTCATGTGTTCAGGTTCAGTTGGATGACCTAACAGATAAACTTGAGACCCATTTGTTCAGATAGATCCGGGAAGTGTAGTTTCTAACTTATTTCTTTGTTATGACATTGGGCAAATAGGTAAAGGCTCAAGTTCTCAACTAGTGAAATGGGGGGGGGAGGGGTGGCCGAGTTTGAGGGATGAGGACACAGGAAGGTGGGAAGAGGTGAGAGAGTGGTAAAAGAAGAATCAAAGAAAGTGTCGATGAAAATTCAATCAATAAATTATAAGCTTACATTAATAAAATGAAAGACTCGTTTATAGCTCTTCTCTCTCTCTCTCTCTCTCTCTCTCTCACACACACACACACACACACACACTGAAGCAAGTATATAGTTACAAACATGCATGACTAAATCCATAATCGATTACTACCTCAAAATTAACATTAAGACTAATTTGAAGGTAGATTTTAGAATGTTGTTATTATTACTGTTAACTTAGCTTTTCTAAGTCAGCACTTGCTATGTAGACGCGGCTCTGCCTGCCTTTGGGGTGACCCTCCTGAAGCAGCCTCCTCAGCTGGGACCACAAACTTGCCCACCTGTATCTGGATTCGATTAACTAGTATATGAACTATTAAATTTTTTTGTTTCCTTTCTTGCACAGAAATTTCACCCATGAGACGCTCTCTCAATAAGTGAATAGATTAAGTGCATGGGATAATTGTATAGGTTATATTCTAATACTATACAAGTTTATATAAGACACTTGAACATCCATGGATTTGGACATCCGGATAGGGTACTAGGACTGATCTTTTGTGTCTATCAAGGAACAGTTCTGCCTATTCTTACAGTAGTGTTTAATTTGTAAGTCACTCAGGGAGAAAGGAGAGGCCCTTGGGCCTGAGGGTGTTAGAGGTCCAGTAAAGGGGAATGTCAAGGCGGGAATATGGGAATGGGTGGGCGGGTGGGTGGGAGGTGGAATTCCCTCATAGAGGCGGGTTGGGGAGGGGATAGGGGGTTTCCAAAGAGGAGACCCAGAAAAGGGGAAACATTGGAAATGTAAATAAAGTATCAAAAAAATAAAAAATAAAAAATAAATAAAAAAAAATTTGTAGTCACTTTGTCCAATTAGAAACATTCATATCTAAATACATGAAAAATCTTAATACCCACAATATGATCATGCTTGCTTCATCTCAGCCTGGAACATGATATGCTAACCTAAACTTCCTTACAGCAAAGATAAAAAAATTAAGATAACAGATACAAATTTTATAATAAGGAAAACATTTGTGTCTCATTTCATAAAACAAACAAAATGTGCCTAAGGAGAACTGATTGCGTATTTGTGACTTGAATATGAAAGGGAACAGAAATAAACTGTCCTTATCCAGTCTGCTGATCTGCGACTAATGCTTAGTGGTGGTAGTGCCACCGGATCAAAACAAGTGAGTGTCATTCAATTACTTCCTCCAAGAATTTTACATAAAATCACAAAACCTGTGCCCAGAATTACTCAGACAACAGCACAGTAAATAATTGAAGGCTATTTTATGTGGCTTCTTCTATTTAACGTTGTAGTCACCTGTTATTGAAAGTACACTAAAAATTATTAGCTCCTGGCTAGCATGTGTGTTCAGCCTCTTGAGTACAGACAGTTATTGTGACAACTGAATGTAGGCCCTGTACCAAGCTCTGTGAAGATTCTTCCAATTTTCCCTCCCAACATCAAATTGTATCTTTGACCTCCTATGGTCCCCGGGATCTGCTAAGGGCAACCCATATCTCAGTCAACAAGTCTTAAGTACCCTCATGCTATTTTCATCCTAGTCAGAAGCGCTAATAAGATATGGAAGGCAGTTTTTGTTTTTGTTTTGTTTTGTTTTTCCCAAATTTAAGACTACTTAGAAATGGGATTGGAGGAGACAGAATCAAATCTGAAGCTCCAAATAGAAGATAGCATGTGGTAAAAGTACACATTTCAAGCAAAATCTACAAGATAGGGAGGAATTTTAAAGGAGACAGGATGAGTTTGGGCATTGAAAGGTGAATGAGGTTGGGAAGGAAGCGAGCGAAAGTTCTTGACAAGGGGACAGTGATAAGAATGAAGGGTCCGAGAGAGAGAGAGAGAGAGAGAGAGAGAGAGAGAGAGAGAGAGAGAGAGAGAGAGATTGAACAAGTGTGACTCAGTGCCAAGGGTTCATTTGATAGGGACAACATCCTTCCCTGGTCTCCCTGAGCGTTCTGTCTTTCTTAATGTTGGGAGAGTGAGGAAAGCCCAGCTTACAGCACATGTGAGTGTAGGCAGTATTCCAATAGGGAGACCTGACAAGGGAAGCCTTTACTGGCACTTGAAATCAATGCCTTGTTGACAGAACTCTTTTTTAGAGCTGAAATCCTGGCAGTCCCACAGGTCTTGCAGGGCTGTCCCCAGGAAGCCTGGCAAAGGGCAGGAGAATCTTGTTCCAGCTTATTCAGAATAGCAGTTGATTGAGTCTCACATAAACCAGACATCAAATACAAGGCTCAAGAGTCATCCTACATTGTCTACCTCATTCCCAAATTTCAAAGTTCAAAGGTATCTTTTCCCCTTGGGAAAGAGTTAGTTGGGAAGAGAATAGGTATCAATTCTCTATATTTTTTTTGTGACCAAGTACTTTCACATGGCGGGAGTATTTGTAGATTTAATTGAAACAAGATTAGTGTAAAGAAAGTCAGGTAATACTCCTTGTTTGCTGTTATTGAAAACCAAACAACAGCCAGATTGCATGATACTAATATTTTTATTTAAAATTATTTTTAAATCTTGTGGTTACAAGGTCCACATTTACACAATCTTAGATTAATTCCATAGCTTGCTTAATCTGTAAGAAAAAATGAAATGCATCAGAGAAAGTCTGATACTCTAAAAATAAGTACACGGACTCCGTACAAATAACCACAACGAAATAAGTTATCCATTAGAAGAAATCAAGGGAAATTGTGAAGAGTAAAATTACAAATTAAATAAAGTGCGCTGTGATTTCATGAAGAAAAGCATCTGTGCCTTTCGAGGGCTCTGGTTTTCTCTGCAGCACAGTGTGAGCTGACGCGCTCTCCGCGCACTTTGATAAAAAACTGATGTCAGTGTGGAAAGCGGTATGAAGGAAACAGTTATTAAACATGGGTGGAGACACGATTAAATAAAAGTGAGACCTAACAGGAACATAGTCTTTACGGAAGCCCAGATCATAGCAGAGACACTTCTCGAGCTTAGTTCTTTTTGTTCCTTTAGAGCAGGGGGCGGGCATAGCGGCTCGTTTCTGCAGAGGAGAGAACAGGAGGAAATGGGGCTCCTGCCCGCATCACCAACCTTTGTTCTTATATCTGCAGAAGTATCACGGTCATGTGCAAAGTTAACACTGGGGATGCTGTGTAGACGTGTAGACTGTAGAAACATGGCGCTCCAGATTTTCTAAACTGGTTTTTTTTTTTTTTTAATTATTACAAACGTGTGCTTGTTTTTCCTTTTTTTCCCACAGCTTGCATGAGTCTGGGACTTAACACCTTCAGCCAGTTTCCCTGGTTGTCCTTTTGTAAATAAAAGCAGATAAGGGAAATTCCTTTGTTCTTTTTTTTTTTTTTTTTTTTTTTAATTTTCCTGTCTTTTTCTTAGGTGCCATGTGGTCCCAATTTATTTATAAGAACCCATGCTTATCTTTATGTGTAAAGTCTAGAGAAATTAGATTTCAAAATACTATAAATAAAAGCATAACATCCCCCAAAGGCTAGATTCAAATGAATATAAAGAGGAGGGCTCTCAAGTAAAGTCCAATCGAGAGTAAATTGTCTACTGTCGTGAAATGTTACCAATCTTGAAGTTCTGCTACAGATTCCCGAGTATAGAAGCCCAGAATGTCCAGACAAATGTCAAAGGGAATAAAAGATGCTTCCTATTTTCTCAAGGCTTTTGTCCATCTCATTCCAGGGTCTGGGAGCGAGCTCTCGGCATAAGCTTACTCTTCACCAATCACTTGCTAATAACTGGAGCTGAAAGAGGGCTCTGCCCTAATGTTATTATGTTCAGGAGCCATGATTGATTGTGTTATAGTATGTTTTTTGAAACCTAATTACTGTCTGAGTGCGTATCTGTACTCATTAATCTTTCGTCCTGTAAATAAGTAAAATTGACTAAATAACTGGATTTCTCTAATGATGGCTTAGGTTATCTTTGAACCACTGCCTTGCTCTACCCTCTTCAGAGCAGCAAATTATTTTCTTAATGGTAATTGCTCCCCAGTTTTGAAATCAATTTGTAAAAGTCGGCTTATAAAACAATTTTCTGTGTTGCCCTGTGGTTGCTTGGTCCCTGTTCTGTGTTTGTGGTGTAATGAGTGTATCCTGTGCAGTGCTCACATTGACTGTGCTTGCTGGTGACCTCCATAGCGCGGAGGGTCACATCACTTAAGGAGAGGAGAGGTTGGAGACGGGCTTGGTTCTGCTTTCACCTTACTGAACTCTACCTCATTTTCGACCAAATGGAAAGAGTTCCGTTTAGCACAGCATAAGCCATGTACTCCAAACAAGGCAGTAACTATCACAAAGACAATTTCTATTTCTATTTCTTAATACCCAACACAGCATAGCTAAGGTGTGGGATTTAATGATGCACTTTTTCTTTCTCTGCTTCCCTTTCCACCTAGCTACCATTTTATTACCCATTAGAATTGTTCCTTAGATAGCCAGCCTGAGGATTATGTAATGCTCATAAACTCCAAGGGACTTCTATGTCCTGACAAAATTGAGCAAAATTGACCAGACATGCTCTATTCTCAGAACTGTTCAAATAATAAAATGTACACAAAAGAAATGATATTTTGGCACACTTGACTAAGCATCGAAGGACAATGACCCTTGAGACACAAGGTCAGATGAGCTGAGTCCTATTGCTGTCCCACCTCAGAAAATTTCACAGTAGTGACTTGGAGAGAGAAGACACTGGGATGAGGCAACCAGCGATCACAGCGCAGGGTGGCCCAAAAGAAACTGATATACAAAGAAAATTCTAGCATTCTGTGGAGGATCTACTTTGAGTACCCAGTTAAAAATGAATTGAAATATCTGCTTATCAGGAAGAAAAAAGGTACTTAGTAGAACCCAGCAGTACAGGATGCTGAAACTGGTCATAGCCCTGTGAATAAGGGTGCCTGAAATAGGGGGATCAGAAAATTATCTAGGTCATGGGGACTTTTGAGCTGAAATGTGAGAGACAACAGGATAGACCATTGTTGAAATGAATAAAGAGAATTCCCAGCTGAATAACTGCCAGGCAATAGGGCCTTGAGGTGGGTCAGAATGAAGACATTTCTAGAACTGCCTAGGGGCCCAGGTGATAAGTGTGCAGTAAGAGAGGGGGAGCTAGGGGTGATGCAGAAAGGAGCAGGAGTTGCACATACGGAGACTTGAAAATGCTCAGCAATTGGACTTCCTTCTAAACGCAAGGGGAAAATACTGAAGCGTTTCAGTCTGTATGTGAGATGACCCCCCTCCCCCAGTTCACTTTAAAACACAGAGGTCATCTTGTTGTGATCTACAGAATGGAAGTTTAGGAGCAAGCAAGAAGTCTAGGGCACACCTTGCCGTAAAGATGAGCAGTGCTGGAAAGATGAAGGCAGTGAAAAGATGAGGGACAAGAAAGAGGCATATATTTTAGAAGCAGAACTGACAGGCCTTGATGTGAAAGCTGAGCATGAGAAGGACCTAGCAAACAATGAAGATGGCTATGGCTTAGTTTGACCTGAGTCCTAGGTTCTTTGTGTTGAATGTTGTCATTAACATGCTGGACACTCACTATGGATGGCATATGTCACTCGTAGTTGGAACATAACAAAGCACAACCATAGACGCTGTCGTCAAGGACATGGGCAGTGGATATAAAAATAGAAAGAACTAAATGAGCTTGGACCAAGAAGTACAGAGTTAGGTCAATGGTATTTGGCAAAGAAGGAGATGGTGTTGTGTGAGGTAAGTGAAGTCAAAGGCCTGGAGGTTGGGGTTCACATAATTGTCAGGGAATAATAAGCAAAATAGATGTCCCAGATGAATAAACTATGCAGGGAGCAAGGTTTGAAAAGGTAGTTGTGGGTGGAGCTGAATAGCTAGTTAGATTGACTGGGTATAGTATAAACGCTTTAAATGGAAACTCTCAAATCAATTTACCCCAGCATGGAGCTATTGATTCATAGTAGAAAGTTAATGTCATATATTACATTCTTCATAGCATCATTTTAAGTAAAGGTTGGAAGTAACACCATTCATTGGCAAACATATAGACACAGCCTGGCACAAATAGCAAAAGTAAAATTTTAACTACTTGATGTTTTTATATCATTTCATATAAATGAAAGGTATTTTCTTACCCTCGGCCATCTTTTTCTTCTCTTCTGTTCCTTTACATTTGACTCTAAGTAGAAATGCACTATGGGTCTTGGCTGTGGGGATTCATCTGCTGTCTATGATAGCTGCAACTTTCCTTAGACTTATAGGAACAAACAGATTTTGCAAACAGTATTATCCTTGCCAATGACATTTTTCTGAAAACTGTAGCCAACTCTCTGTACCAAAGGGAAACACAATTGAGAGATTCATAAATTGGGTCCTATAAAGCCAAGCCTCCGAGTACCCAGCCCTGTGGATATAGGGAGGGACCACTGGGGAATCTGCTGGAATCTCAGTAGTTTGTTCTGAAACCCAAGGGTGTCACTACCAATCTTGAGTCCCAACCTCAGGGCTGGCTGGCTGATAAGCAGTTTATGAGCTCAGTTGCAAATTGCTTCCAACTGAATCTTATGTACTGAAATATTCACCTCTGAGCTTGCAGCTGGGCAGTGAAAGGAAATGAGTCATTTCTGAAAATGTAACAACTGAATCAAGCTCTGCTGCTATTTTTTTAGCCCAGACTCCAAGCTGTATTCAAATGAAGGACAATTGGCAACCTCATACTTTATCACAGCCTTTGCTCACATCAATCTCCTAGTAGACTGAGCTTGTCTAGGCTCTAAATTAGTTTTAAGTTATGAATCATTGGTTCAGTGTGCTATTATTTACACTCTACCAATACACACTCACACACACACACACACACACACACACACACACTCACACACACACTTCTCAGTTCTTGGACAAAGTCCTCCATCCAGTCAAATGATTCCTCCTTTGGTGGGAAAAAGTTAGAACATTTATTAAGAAATATTCACAGATTGGAAAATTAGTTTTTGTTTTGAGCCCCATATGCAACATTATTAGTTCTTTATAAAATATTTGAACACATGAGTAAAAAGAATGTGTTTCTACAGATTTTCGCCTATTTCATATGCAACAGTTCACTTTCCCTGAGTGATATATTTTTTCCATCTTGTTAGTGACAATATGCAAAGCTCTGACATTTGATTCAGACTATAAGCTCAAGAAGGTCAGTATACATTTAGTTCATTATGTAATACAAACTTCTGTTGTTTAGAGAAGGATTGTTTGCTAGTCATTGTTATACACCACCTAAAACCTTTTATTTAAAAATAAATGTTTATAAAGGACAAAGTCAAGCCGGGCAGTGGTGGCGCACACCTTTAATCCCAGCGCTTAGGAGGCAGAGGCAGGTGGATTTCTGAGTTCAAGGACAGCCTGGTCTACAGAATGAGTTCCAGGACAGCCAGGACTACACAGAGAAACCCTGTCTCGAAGAAAAAAAAGGACAAAGTCAGAAACCAGGTGCCCAGATCATTTAAACTAGTGTTTTACTAGGCCTTGATCTTGCCATGGGTTTTTCTGCCTCTGCACATTCGCTGAGCCAATGTCTGTCTTTTTCTACTGAGTTCTGTTCCTTCAACATGGTACTGCCAGTTCTTTTGCAAAGTCACTTAACTGTATTGACCTAACCTGGTGGCCTCCTCTTTTGAAATCACTCCTTTGGCTTCTTGCTGCTTTGGGTTACTAATTATACTCTCATTCATCTGTCCAACCTTTCAACTAGATTTAGGTAGGTAACTACAAACGAAGTTGAGCAGATGATATCTACCTCAGAATCTCTAGTCTTCTAGCTCCTATCTGGGAGTTCCTTGTTCACTTTCCCACATCTGATAACCTTTGTCCTTTCTTCCTTTTCTCCTATCTGTTGACATTTGACCTTCTTTTGTCCTTTAGCAAAACAACAGTAGAAAGATCCCATCTAGGACTTATGACTCCCAGAGTCCTGAGCTTTTGACCAGACTTTCAGTACCAGGTCTCGATTCTTACCTGTGGAGTAGGCTCAAATCCAATCAAAAGCAGTTGGTTACACCAGTAATCTTTGTGCCACTATTTTACCCATGGATCTGTTTTTCCTAGCTCATTAGCATCAGTGTGCAGGGCTGGCTTCAAGAATACTATTGGTCTTATCATTTGTTTCTGAGTAGAGCATTTCCTGGCACTATGATACCTAGTCAGCAGGGGAAATGTTTTACGTAATTTTCAATTTTATTTTTCTATGTCTTGCAACTGAAATATGTTGTGTTTTCAATGTAAGATTTTACTATCTAATTCTGATGCCAAGAGAAATGACAATAGCCTATTTTGTTTTAAGAGGCCTTTTGGGATCTCCTGGACCAATAACTCATAGGGAAGTATCCTATGTCTGGTACAGAGAGATGAGATATTTTCATTTAATAACTTATGTGTACTAGGAAAATCATTTTCCATACATTCAGGGTATCTGTGGTTTTAATTATATTTTCAATTATCTTACAAAGTAGCGGCTTTCTGAAGTTGTTTTTATGTATTCTTAGTTTTCATTAATCAACCTATCCCTGTTAACTGTCGAGGAAAACAATCTATCCATTTTTAATCAAGTATCTATAGACTGTCAACTGGATGCCAGATTCCACCCTAGATACAGTAGAGCACAGGGCAGCACTTGTCCACTCTTTCAAGGAGCATACATTCTCATGAGTATCCTAACGTTAACAAAGAAGCAATCAGAATGTTTAGATAAAGTAGGTTAAAATTGAGGAGAATTTTACAAAAGCCAACAGACTACAGAGAGAGATAGCAGTGTAAGAATATAGCTAGGGATTTTTGCAAGGATGTCAGGTGGCAGCATCTGAGCTCAGGTCTAATTATGACAATTTCAGGGAATCAGGGAGAGGAATGCTGTATCCAGAATGAATGAGGACTGATCACAGTGTGCTCAGTGTACATTACAGGAGAAAGACACTAAGCTTAAATGGAGTCTGCAGAGGGAATGGGGCAAAATAAATCGGAAAAATAAATTCTGAGGTAGACATACATGGCTCAGAATGTGAATGGCTATTTGTTCTTCTTTGCTTTTACTTGGGGGGGATGTGAGGGGCGTACAGTACACAAATCTTAATTGTTAAGTTATATGAACATATATATTTTTTCCTAAAATGCAAAAGATTTCTGATTTCTTTTCTTCTTTACAAATATTTGCTATTAATATTCTTTTAATTCCAGCCTTTCTGCTAGGCATGCATGGGTATGGTTTTCATTGTGGATTTTTTTTAAAGTGGGGAAGATTTTTAAAATATATTATTTGTACAGCATCCTTATACTGTATCTGCTTGATATATTGTATTCTCATAGATATTTATCACTATGCTTTATATATGCATATACATATATATATATATATATATATATATATATATATATATATATATATATATACACACACACACACACACACACACACACACACACACACACAACCTGGGTTCAATATAATGCCAGCACACCCTAGAAGTCCTTCTTCTCTCGTGACAGGTGTGACTCGTCCTTGGCACTTGTCTTTGATTCTTTGTACAGAACTTTTCTCCCAGAAAAGTTCTCCCTTTATCATTGTCATCAGGCAATCTCAGCTCAAATTCCATCCCCTGAGAGGCTCTCTCCTACTGCCTTAGCTAAAACCTTCCACAACTATCATACCTTCTGACTCTATTGATTAGTTCTGTTTGCTTTTGAACAAAATATAAGTGAGCACAGTATGAATTTGTTTGTGTTAAGAAGAAATGTGACTATTTCATAATTTGTCTTACTCTTGATAGATTCTGTATTATGTCCAATATCAACCTATTATGAATAAAGGTATTATAAACATCCCTGTGCATGCCTTTGATAGACATGTGTACTCCGTTTAAGCATATAACCAGGAGTTCATTTGTTAGGATCATTTAACAGATGTCACACCACAGTTTTTTAAAGTGATGATATTGACCTATATGCTCTTCCTAAATCATAAAAAGGTTATGATTTCTTCCCTTCTTTACAAACACTTGCTACTATCATTCTTTTTAACTATAGCCATTTTGTTAAGTATATACGGGTATGGTTTTCATTGTGGAGATACTGAGGGAATAAGAAAGGGTTTTAATGTATTTTTAATACATTCCTACATCTTTTTAAAAGATTTATTTATTTATTTTCATGTGCATGCACTGTTACTTTCTTCAGACACACCTGAGGAGGGCAATGGAACATGGTTGTGAGCCACCATGTGTTAGCTGGGAATTGAACTCAGGACCTCTGAAATACCAGTCAGTGCTCTTAACTACTGAGCCATCTCTCCAGCCCATATTCCTACATCTTAGGAACTCGCTATATTGTCTTCCCATAGAGTTCACCATTAGGTTACTGTTATACAGTTTGATTTCAGACTTCTTGGCTTCCATTTTTTAATTCCAACATTCATTATTTTTCCTCCATAATATCCTGATTGTAGTGTAAGGACTCAAGTATGTTAACATGACATCATAAGTTCATTGTCTTTTGAGAATGCAATATTTCATCTTTTATAGGGTGACCTTATTTCAGGATCGAAAGGAAAATAGAAAACAGGGCTTAGAACTTGAAAGAGAAAATATGAGTGAGCCTCCAGTTTAATGCAGTTTCCATTCTTGGAGCCAAAAGGCTGTGTAGTCAATACACAGAAGGAGTTGTGGGGGGTGGGGGAATGGAGACTCTTGGTTTCATTACATAGTCACTGCATCAGCGTGTCCGGGAATTTTGCCCTCATGATGAAATTACGGGTGTTATCCTTCATTTCCTGTTTTGGAAAATAGTTTGACTTATGAAAAAAAGGTTAACTCCATATTGTTTTTGTGAATTAGGCTGATAATTTTTCATATCATAATTAAGCTAATTAGAATTCTATTATTTTCCGACAGCTTTAATGAGGTCTTCTACTTGGCAAGGAACCTGTGAGACCAAAAACCATTGCAATTTGTTAAAAGATGGAGAAACTCTGATGACAAGCAGAGTTTCAATTACATTTCAGTTAATAAGATTTATTGGTTAAGCTGATTATATTTCTTTGCCTTAAGTCTGACAAACTTCTAAAGTTGTCCACTTTTCTACTATGTCTCTGTTGCTCTCTCCACTCCTGCCTCTATCCCTCCTTAGAGAATTTGTGGCGTCTCGGTTAAAATAGGTGGAAACAGTCTCTGTTTCCAGCCACAGCTCCCCAGCTTGGTTGGAATGCTCATCTGGTCATGCGGGTTCGGCCAGAAGCTCTTAAAATAGCTCCTTGGCTTATAACAAAATAGACATTGGGCAGCTCAGGGCTTGCTCTCCGGCTGCTTCTGACAACTTGCTTTGGGGGGCACTGTTGCTCCAGTTTGGGAGTTCCAGTCGGGCTCTAGTGAGTGATGGCTCTCTCTCGCGCAATCTCGGATCTGCATCCCCTGTCAAGTAATCATTACAAATGTTTCACATAGGAGCAAGCTGGCACTAAGCAAAGGTCTGCCTTTTAAAAGAAGCATGGACCCAAAGGGTGGGGACCACTCTGTCCTGATCACGGTAACATTTTCCCCTTTGACAGTGTAATTAAGTGCTAATTAACTAAATGAGTGTAAATGTTGAAGGTTGAGATAAATATCTACATCTTCTTAATCTATTTTCCCCTCGAAGATTTGATAAAGGAAATTTAGATTTAATGGAGGATATCTGTCAATTATTTTTTTTTTAAGATGGCAAATCTGTTTAGAAGGAACTCGGATACACCAGTTTTAATTTCTACAGGACAAGTTAACAGCATATGAATATAGGAGAGGTGCAATAAAATGCGAATGTGCTGCCGCAGTAATTATGGTAAGGAGGCTTAGTGGAACTACCTTTTGGAAACATCTGCTTTCTGCTTTTTTTTTTTCATACCCTGCAGATGTTGCTGAACTGATGAAAAATACTGACAGGAGAATACATTAGCCCATGAAGTCATTTCAATGAATAAAGCAAAGACTAGCTCTTAACTTTTTAAAAAAATCTACTTAGAAAAAAAACTCTGCTTCCAGAATAGGTAGAGATTATGCCAATAATTGAGAGGGGCCCAGGGCCTTCTAAAAGTGTCAATAGTGATCTGTTCTTGCCAAAGGGGAGAAGAGATGCTTTGTGGGGGAGCAGCCAGGGTAATAAATGGGAATCTTTGTAATTCAAGCACTTTCCATTACCTTCCATGGTGAGTGATTTGAAATGAGGCCGAGGGGCAGCCATGGGAAGCCCACTCTTATGCTTGGCAGTGGAGCAAAAAGCTGCTGAGTTTTGCCCCAACTGCCCTGCCTATCTTGTTAGCCTCTGAGGCTGAGACCAAAAACAGAGAGACAGCTCTTGGGTCGGAGCAAGAAGCTTGGAAAGGAGGTGCTATTTGTGGTTCATGACAGTCCATACCCTTCCCAGACAGGAAGTGGCAAGTCAGGTACATGTATGCTGAACCACCTGGAAAGCAAGGGATGAGCCTGGGAAACTGCATTTAATGAGGTTCAGTTGCATATGAGATTAAAACCCTGAAATCAACGCAAAAGAACTATTTTGGCCTATACCCTATTTGGCAGGAGGATTAGGAGCCTGAAATAGTCCTCTGGCTGCCTGGGAACTCTGAATCACTCCCACTTTGAGTCACAACATCATGTATTCAAAAGGCCCCAATTAAAATGCACAAGTGTTTTTCTGGTAACCAAACTGGCAGACAAGAAGGACATACTTATATAAATGTACTTGTTAAGAAAAAACTAAAGAAATAACGAAAGAAAGAAAGAAAGAAAGAAAGAAAGAAAGAAAGAAAGAAAGAAAGAAAGAAAGAAAGGAGGGAGGGAGGGAGGGAGGGAGGGAGGGAGGGAGGGAGGGAGGGAGGAAGGAAGGAAGGAAGGAAGGAAGGAAGGAAGGAAGGAAGGAAGGAAGGAAGGAAGGAAGAAAAGAAAGATTCTAAAACAGAAACATCACTTTTCTGGTTCTTCTCTTAGCTGACCTTTGATTGCTCACAGCTAGTATCATCTTTTTTATTTTCCTTCTGAGGCAAAAGGACAAATCTACACCATGTCTCAGGAAAGACCTTTTATTGTCTGTTCTATGAGGCCTGGAGGTCTCTGGAGAGGGATTCTCTCCTGGTCACACAATCCTTCCACTTTAGCCACAATGCATGGGTGATCCCACCAGCCACCTTTCTCCTGCTCTACCGTTTGCCCTGGCACTGGTCCATGGCTTATTTCTTACTGGCATCATATAAAGGCTTTGCTTCATCTTTCCTCCAGTCAACCCTTATCTTTGTACCTGGCTAATTTCTGATTGTGATTTATCAGCTGTATTTTTCAATGCAGATTGTCAGGTTAAACTCAATATGACCAGTTCTTGCTCCTTTGGGGGAATCTTGGCCCTAATGTAGAGTGGTATTTAAAGGCTATTTAGCCTCATTGGCAATATCATCATGATAACTTTTAACATTTATGCCTCTTTTAGTATGACTGACATAGCTCCTTGGCTGTTTTATTCACTGATCATCTCTTCTCTGCCTTTGGCTAAGAGCAAATGTTGAATCTGCTGGTCCTCCCAGTGATAATATATGCATGAGCTGCAAAGTAGGATGCTGAGGTTATAGGTGAAGAAATAGATGCTCATAGAAACTAAAGCAATTTATTTAAGATCAGTCAGACAGTGAAACTAGGATTCCACTTTTTGCAGAATCTTTGCTCGGGATTTTTAGTCTGCATAGCATGCAAGCTCCTACAGTAACATCGTAAGAGCCTAACTAAGATAAACCACACAATGGAAATGTCCTTGTGAGGTCCTCTAGATGTGCCAAGAACAGGACAAAGTGGGGAAAATGGAGGTGCACAAGAAGGGATGAAACTGGGAGATTACGTTTAGAATTGATTTACTCTATAAAAAAGTGTTTTGAAAAATGTCAATAGGTATTTTGTTATGAAATGGGTGCCATAGCTCCATAAGTTTGATAAATATTTAAATATAGTTATACATTTTTAATTAAAGTATTATCAGAGTATTTGACATATATCATCAATTCCTAAGACAGAAATCAGATATCCTGTGAGCATTTTACAAACATTAGACATAGAGCCAATTCTTTTTCTAGCTGAGGTATCAAATATTGGGCCTTGCTCATGTTAGCAAGTGCTCACTACAAAGCCATTCCTGACTAAACATATTTTGTGAGGACACATCTACAGACAAGCCTAAGAGGGCATGTTGATAGGTGACAGAGGAGATAGCTTAGAACTGTTCAGATTTTAGGAAGAGGTCTAGAAGTCATATTTATTCGGCCATGCAGTTATTGAATCCAAAAATTTAATCATGCAATCCAGTCGTCTTGAAGATTCTGTAAGAGGTAAACTGGTCAGTCAGATTTCCATAAGCAAGCCAGGACTGAAGTGATAGAGCATTAAGGGAGATCGGAGGAGAGCAGGCTTCTAGTGAACCAGTCATGGCTGTGTGACCCTGGTCAAGTCACCAAACCATCTGTATTTTCCTTGCTTCATCAACAAAACAAGTCAAAAGGATTTTCTTATAGATCAAAGTTTAATGAATCTGTAAATAATAGTTGTAAGTTATAAAAAGAAATAAGGGATACATAATGAGGGGAGGGCTTGGAGAACTGATTGTTCAGCAATGAACGGGCTGTTTGCTAAATATCACCAGGGAGAAAGGTGGAAAGCCTATAAGGACTATAACTGATATGCTTTGTGGATACCAGCATGACGAGGGGCACTTCATATTATTTGCTACATACACAGTGGCAAACTGAACAAGTGGTAAACAGCCTTTCTTGGAAAGCCCCTTGGCAAGCTATATTCTGATTTTGATCACCTCAGTTTGATTCTGAGAGATGCCAATATTAAACTGAAAAGTAAATTAACCAGCCAATGGTATGCTTCTGAACAATGTGGATCTTTTGCAAAACCTAGAAACCTCTATTCAGCGGATCCCATTGACTGATAGGGCACAGAAGTGTCCCGGGGTGTGTCTGCATTCCTATGAGAATGAAACAAAATAGGTGAGAAGCTTCATCCCGGAGAGACAGCGGAAAGTTCAGGCCTGTCTCACCCTGAAATTATAAATCTGTCCTCCGGCAAAGCTCAGCTTTTCCTTCCTGTCTGTAATGTGTTTGATGGCTCAAGAAATGTGCGTTGGTGCAAAAAAGGTCAGTACCAGAATCTTTCAAACTCTCTTTGCTGATCAAAAAGCCATGGAACCCTGACTTTCTGGTCTGTGGGGCCCAGCAGCTTGCTAGGTAGGATTAGTTTCCCTCTTCTCTCTGGAGATTTTCTCACTCTTTGTGATTTGTCCCCCTAGAAGGACAGAATCAAAACCTATTCCTTTTCTCTTTTTCTTAATTTTAAAAAATGTGCATGAGTATTTTGCCTACTCCCATGTCTATGTGTTATGTACATGTCTGGTGTCAGTAGAGACAATAAGAGGTTGTTAGAGACCCTGGAACTGGAGTTACAGATGGTGAGCTGTTGTGTGGGTGCTGAGAGTTGAACCTAGACCCTCTGGAAAAGCAATGGTATTCATATGCACTGAGATGTCTCTCCATCCCTTAAACCTCACTGAATATTCTCCTATGCTTTCTAGCTATTGTGCATATAGATGCTTTACAGAAATGGGTGAAGTGAATGATAATTGGTAAAAGACAAAACAAAGCACAGCCTTTTCTAGGCCAAACCAGGCCACCCTGCTCTCTGCTGTCACTTTTTGTATCTGTCACCTCTCTTCAGCCTCTCTAAGTTCCTGATATCAATTGGCCGAGGAGTCACCATGCCTCAGTTTCTCTCTTCCACTTTGCCCCTTGAGATAAATCTGTCACTGTAAAACTTGGACCTGTAGGCTTAGATTTTGCAAAACCTACTTTAATAAGGGTTCTTAGATGCTTTAACTTCCCTTCTAGCCTACACCCAGCAGAGATAGTGGAAAGGAGAGATTAATAGGGCAAAGGGGAGAGTGTGGACATCTTTAGAAATAGTTCTTTGGGGTAATTCCAATCTTTGTTGTCAGGATATCAGCAGTTCAGTTCACACAAATCAGCAGCAGTAGCTCCATCCACTCAAAAACACCATTCATGAATCTGCAATGACAGTTCAACCCAGAAGAAACTGAAAAACTTTGCCAATTGGCCCGAGTCAGTGAGAGTGGCAAGAAGCCACCAGAATATCACAAATTCTTTGGTGCATTGCTCTCTAGGAAGTCACCACAAGTGATGACCAGCAAAGAAGGGAAGGTGAACCGATACCACAGCATCATCAGCAAAGACCAGCAAAGTGGCAAGGCAAACCAATGCCAGAACGTCATCCACCCACTGTCTCTTGGGTTATATTTATACCCTTTCCAAACATCACGTGTCCTCTCAAACATGTGCTCCATCACATGCCCTTACACCAGGAAGATTCCAGCAGCAAGACATCCTCGCATGTGTCTGTAGCATAATATCCTCTCATAAGACAGTTTCCAGAACAATATCACATGACATAACTGAGTCTCTAAAGAAACCAGCATTTTCCATTTCAAGGACCATTCTTAGAAATCACAGACAAATGTAACAAACAGAGCCGAGTGTGTTGGTACAAACCTATAATTCCAAAACTTGGGAGGACTTTGGAGGAAGGATTATTGTGATTTCAAGGCTGGGATTGGCCACACAGTAAAAACCTGTTGCAGACAAATGAAAGAAACAAAAAGAGGGAGGAAATAACAACTGGTTCTGTTGTGACAGGTTCCAGTGATGTAACTTCCTCTACTTCTGTCTCCTGCGCTACCCACTAAGCATCATGTAGCCATTGGGATGCCTGGTCTTGTCTACACATAGTGACATGACATTGCTTCACAGAAAAGGCAATTTATCAGAGGAAAGATGACTCAAAGAGCCATACATCTTACCATTATAAAAGAATAGGTGGGGAAATGATGGACTACAAACCAAAGTGTTTAAAAATTTGTTTCAAAAAGGAAGCTTTATGGAAATACAGTCAACCCTGTTTATGTGTTCTCTACCTTCAAGTGACCATAGCATGTTGAAGTATTATGACATACAATGCCCAGGTCTTGAAGTAGAAGGTCTGGACCTTCATAGCAATCATTTACTGATCAATGTCTTAGAAGATACCACCATGAGAGAGTATATCACAACAGAAAATCAACCCAAAACTTTTGCCCTGTTTCTGTCCTCATTAAAAATTCCCACAGGGACAATCGATTTTGGTCTCACAACTTCCTATTTTATTCAAGCTCATTAGTCCCCTACTTCTCCTCTCTTATCAAATTTTTCTCTCCAGCTAGTCTCTAACCCTGCTCAGACCAAAGTTCAGCTCTTCTTGCTGTTGATACACACAACTTGAGGGGAGGGTTGGGATTTGTGCCTGTAGATCTGCTATCTTCCCTATGGAGAATAAAGAAGAGGCTGACGGAAAGCCTATAATCACTGGTTGTTCACAATGAGTCATCTCCTTACAGATGAGCCAGCTCCTCCTGAAGTAGAGGCTTATGGCACAGTTAGATCCTGTTTTTGTAATCTTTACATGTTCTTCTGAGTCTAAAAGGCTGGTTTGCTTTCTTTGCTTCTCTGTGTTGTCTTTTTTTTTTTTTTTTTTTTTAATACAGGATCTCTCAGGGTACTCCTAGCTTTCTTGCAAGTCACTATGAGGACAAGACTGGCCTCTGCCTCACACAGATCCACCTGCCTCTGTCTCCTGAGCACTGAGATAAAAGTATGGACCACCACACCCAGCTTGTAGTCTTACACAGAGAAGACAGTTACTCCATCCATACACGTTTTAGGTAGGAAATTTCTCTCTCAGTGTTCCTGAGAGGGGAATACCCTTCTTAGGGCTTCTGCCCCTTAGCCTTGCCTAGCAAATTGTCTCTTTTCTTTTATTGTTTACCATGCATTTTGTAATAGAACTGATATCACTCTCAAGAATATCCCAGTATACAACATTTTGAAAGCAAAACCCAAATAATCAAGGTATGACTATCTGACATTTAGGTATCTTTACAGCTTTGGGGTATTTGAACCTAAGAATTATTGGACAATAAAAATGAAACCTCAATTTTAAGTAAAATTGGGGGTAAAGATTCATGATTGTACTTTCTTTTTTAACAGAATTGTATTTCCTTTTGAATTATCAGATTAGTAGAAACATTAAAGTGATGTTACATTTCAGTAAGCTATTTGGAATACAGGAGCAAAGAAACAGGGAGAGAAGAAAAGAAAGACACCCGTGGGATGGTCCTGAGACCATCTTTCTCTGGGATATGAAATGGCTCCTAAAATTGAACAAGTATCAAATGAAATATTAAAGGTAGAGGGACCTTGAAAAGTAGATTATGCCCCTCCAGGTGAGATTTTTTATTTAACTACGTTTCTTATATCATATAAGGCAACACAATGTATACAAAAATAGGCCCCTGAAACCAAATTAGACCTTTGGTTTCATGTTGATACAATTATGTTTTTGATTAATTTCAGTGACCTTCACAGATCATGTCTATAAGGGAAGGAGTCCATAAGAAAAATGGAGACAGAAGAGGGGAAATTTGGGTTCTATAGCAAAGGGAAACTAACTTTCTTAAGAAAATAAATTCAAAGACAAAATCCAAATGACTAGGTCAGTTAATATTCAGGTTATTGAGGACTTGTTGGAGTATATAAAGAACAAGTTTGGGGTTGGTAGGTTAGTTTAGCAGGGAAGGGGCTGGGTACCAAGCTCGGTGACCTGGGTTTAATCATTGAAACTCACAAGATAGCAGGAAAGAACTGATTCTCTGGTCTTCACATACAGTACCATGGCACACACACAGCCCCCTCCGTCCTACTAAAGAAATAAATACACAAATAAATGCAAATTTAAACATTTTTTAAAAGAACAAGTTTGGGAAGTGGTTTTGTTTGAATTATCACTTAAAGGAAATATCTGGTTGGGCTTTATACCTTCTTATCAATTTATCCTGTGATGGGTAGCTGTGCTTAGTTTTACTGTGCATATAAACCAAAAAGGCAATTCTAATTTGCTCAGCAATATCTAACAAATTCTTTTTCGAAAAGTCAGCAGTGGTGGAGAAATAGCCTTTGAATACTGTTTTTGTATTATTGTAGAATTTTGAAAAGCGATAAGGAGACTATTTGTAGAGAAAACACTAGCCCAGGAAGAAAGCCCCAGCTTCGGCCTGTTTTGTTTTGAAAGTGGTTTTCAGTTCAGCATGACTAGCAAGATAACCAGGCAAATGATTCATCAGCCTTGTAACTCAGCAGGTGCATAGCCGTGCGCCCAGCCAAGCAACCATTCATGGCTCACTTCAAGCTGTGACTTTCTCTGTGTGGCAAGAACAGGAGAGGAAGGCTAGGCACTCAGTCTTCTTCTTATCTGTGCATCTCACATCCTTTCATTCGCTTCTACTCAGGACATCTTTATTAAACATTCATTCTTGGCTAATAAATGATCTTGGCTGCTGGTGGGATCAAGAGTGCAGGTGTGTAAAGAAAGGAATAAATGGGAAAAAAAGAGATATTGCTCTTGACTTGGGGAATTTGATATAATTAGAGCATCTAGTTTCACCTCATGAGAAAACAAAACTTCAACTAAAGACATATCTAAAAATCAAAGACACAGGATATAACAGTAAATTAAAATAAATCTTAATTGAAATTGTGTTCAGTAATTATGTAGGAATAAATGTGTGCATAAAACTGACTTGCATGCTCACAATATTAAGAAGCTACATGTTCAAATGTCAATCTTAGATAGCTCTGAATATAGAATTATTGCTAAACATTTTATTTATAAAATTTTGCTTCTTTTATCTCTCTTGCAATGAACAAAGTTTACTTTCAACAGGAGAAGAAGCATTACAAACTCACTAGGAAAATAGTAGGGGTATCATCTATAGACCTAGCTCTTCACAGGAGAGAAACTTGCCTCATAGAAGGAGCTTTGTCATAGTTCCAGGGCAAAACCATCACATCTCTCTCTCTCTCTCTCTCTCTCTCTCTCTCTCTCTCTCTCTCTCTCTCTCTCTCTTAGCTACTGTTAAATGCTTCCTATTAACCTGCTACAGAAATAGGCAAGGGGAACTTGAAGTTTGTCTTTCTGTGGCTTGGACAAACTGCAAATGATGCATTCTCTTTATCAAACTGTTTCCTAATGTATCTGAACATGCAGCTAGTTAGTGAATCGAAGTGCGCCTAGTAACAACTTTGGCACACCAAGCAGGAGGCAAATTTGCCTCTGAGTCCTATGGTTAAATGCAAAGTAATCCCCAGATTTGGGGAATTTTTCTGTGGTTCTCTTACCCTTGGATGTCAGCTACCTGTCAATCCTTAGTAACAAAATGGTAAAAGAGGGGGATTTTTGGATTTTGACCTGGTATTATTTGTAAGGAATAATAGAGTACTTGTGTGATTTGGAGAGTGTCATATAAAAGACCTCATGGTCTGAACTTTGGTTTCTTTTGTGTTCTTTGTGAAAATTTGTAAAGAGGGTGCATTTGAAACCTCTGCCATTTGAGGGCTGCATCAAGGTATTTGCTGAGACATTGTTTAGTTATGTTATATTGAAGTTTGGTGTGTTTAGCACAGTGCTAATTCAGCTTACTGTTTCGTATAGCCTGGTTAGAGGTCAAAACTTTGGTGGCAAATGCAATAAACCAGCAGGAGATTTACCTGCATGAGTATTCTCTGGGCTCCAATAGCAAGAAACAAATGCTGTCTCTGACCCAACCTGATTGTCTCTAGAAGAATTTTAACAGAGATATCCCAGGATGCTTGGCTTCATGGTAAGTAGTGGTCTTATGGGGAATAATATCAGAAAATGCTCCCATTCCTGCAAGGTGAGGATAACGGTTGCTTACTCCATACTGTAAGCTACTCAATATTGCTTGATGTTGTAGCATCCCAAAATATGTAAGGAGAGGAATCTACCCATTAGTGATATCCACTTGGGCCGAGGCTTTCAGCATGAACTGAATGACTTCTGTGAATCATTCTATCAAGCTTGGATTACCATAGCTACTCTATTTGTGAATCAATATCAATTATTTCAGAACTGAACTTCATGCAGCATCTATTTAAGCCAAGACAAGCTAAGCTGAGGGAATAATAAACTCCTATTCAAGCAATAGCAAAAGTTCTAGAAAACTATTTTAAATGGCAAGAACACACTTGCACAACCACTTCCAGACATAAATTCACAGCCCAAATCAGAATCTGGTCAAAAACTACAGCCTGAACCAAAGCCAAATCTGAAGTAGGAGCCAGAAGCAGAATAAAAAAAATCATTGCCAGAGATCATAGCTAGTCCCAAAGGCAGATCCAGAATAGTCTTCATAAGTAGAGAAGGGAGAAAAGTGACCAGGAATCACAGAGGAACTTCGAACTGCAAGACTGCTTTCTAGGATCTGGGATAGGAATATTAGACACAACAGAAAGAACTACAGAATTAAGGGCACATATCTGGAAGACAGTAATTTATTCTCAAGGGTGTTCTGAGGTTATAACTTGGTAGCCTGAACAACCAGTCTAATAGAGGAAAATGATACTTTAGTCATATGACAATTTAGTCTTCGTTAGATCTTTAGAACATTGCAAATGCTCCCACTGAAAGAAGAAAGATGACAAAAACAAAACAAAACAAAAAAAACCAAAGCCCACAACAATTGAATTCCTGATGCATAAATTCCAGTGGAAAACACTGGTAACACAAAAAACTTAAAGAACTCTACTTCACTAAAATTCTAGTTCCAGATAAGAATCCCACTTAAGAAAGATCTAGGCAAAATTTAAAAGAATGAATGGGAACATGAATAAACATCTGAATGAAGTCAGGCAGTCAGTATAAGATATGAAAGTAGCTTAGATATGTGGGAACAAGACCAAAGATGGGGGTGAGAGGCAATGGAGTCACATGCCAAATTCTAGGAAATCAGACTCTTGAGACCAGCATCAGGGTGTAGATCCAAGTTTATTGCCCAGCCCATAAGCTTACATACAGTATTTAAGCCAGCCCCAAGCCCTTCCAAGTCCCTGGCCAATCGTATCTCACTACACCATCACTGTGCTCCAATGAAAGCCCGGCCTGATGAGGTAACTCAGAAGGAGCTGAGGGAGAATTGTCATCTGTAATGACTTCTGTGAAGATGGGGAAACAGCCACCGTCCTGGACTTAGTTTCTTTTTGTTGTCCACTGATGTTCCAGGAATTATTTTAGATCTAATGCCCTGTACAGCAGAACAAGACTCTTCAGGGAGTTGCAGGGACCTCACTCTCTATCCCACTTTTTCATTTACAAGGTTAACATCTATATCACCCACACAGAAATGCTGAAGAAAACACAGTCTGTGACATGCTAGAGGTTAAAAATTAAGTAAATCAAATAAAAAAATCAAAGAAATGGAATATGTGAAAGACCACATATCATGGGTTAAAGACAAGGAAGAATTTGCATATATAATTAAGTACTTTGACATATTGTGAGAACATCAAATTTGTGTATTATGCTTATAGAACTCTTAGTAAAAACATATAAAATATTTTCAATGCAACCTTAGCAGAAAAGTTTCCATCTCTAGGAAAAAACCAGGTCCTTGCCAGTACAAGAAGCATACAGAATATATAGGCAGGTCTAGAAAAGACATTGCTCTCATTATTTTATATTTAGAATACTAAATATATTAAGCCAAGTATATTAAAAGTTTTAAGAAAGAACTATTATGTCACATGTATTAGGCCCATAAAAATAGCCTCTAACAATTTAAATGAAAATTTAAACAGAAGAAGGGCTTGCAATAATGTACTTCAATTTCTGAAATCTACAACTATGAAACCAGATTAATATACCCAGCAAAACTATCTGTCACAATTGAGGGGGAAAAAGAAAAACATTCCATGATAAAAGCAGACTAGAGGAATTTATAAACATGATCATTACACTACTTTTTCAGATGATACTGAAGGAATTCTTCAGACTGAAGAGAATAATAAACACAGACTATATATAAAAAAAGCAAATGGTAGAACAACAGATAGACATATGAAGATTAAGAAAAGATCATATCCTTCCGGTCTGCACCTCTGACTGGCAGATCAGCATGTTTGTCTCTCTCAACACCCCACAGTCTGCAGGTCTTCCAGGAGATCTGCTACAGCCAGGACCACAGGTCTTCCAGGAGATCTGCTGCAACCCGGGAATATAGGAGGCAGGCTCGAAACAGAGACACCCAGGCCAGTTAACACCAGAAATAACTAGATGGTGAGAGGCAAGGTGAAAGATCATAAGCAACAGAAGCCAATATACTTTGGCCCTATCAGAACCCAGTTCTCCCACTACAGTAAGCCCTGGGTATATACTCCAACACACCTGAAAAGCATGATGCTGACCTAAAATTCCATCTCATGAAGACAATAGAGCTGGGAAGTGGTGGCACACGCCTTTAATCCCAGCACTTGGGAGGCAGAGGCAGGCGGATTTCTGAGTTCGAGGCCAACCTGGTCTACAGAGTGAATTCCAGGACAGCCAGGGCTACACAGAGAAACCCTGTCTCGAAAAACCAAAAAAAAAAAAAAAAGACAATAGAGACTGTTAAGAGGACTAAAGAAATGCAGAAAAACACAGTTAAACAGTAGGAGCCCTTAAAGAGGGAACAAATACAGGAAAACACAATCAAGAAAGTGAAGAAATTGAACAAAGCAGTCTGAGACCTAAAAACGGAAGTAGAAACAATAAAGAAATCACAAATGGAGGCAACCCTGGAGATGGAAAACTTAGGAAAGAGGTCAGGAGCTACAGCTGCAAGTATCACCAACAGAATACAAGAGATACAAGAGAGAATATCAGGTATAAATCATAGAAGAAAATTTCCCCAATCTAAAGGAAGAGATGGCCATAAATGCACAGGAAGCCTACAGAACACCAAATAAATTGGACCAGAAAAGAAAATTCTCCTGTCACATAATAATCAAAATACTAAATGCACAGAACAAGGAAAGAATATTAAAAGCAGTAAGGGAAAAGGGCCAAGTAACATAATAAAGGCAGACCTATCAGAATTACACCAGACTTCTCAACAGAGACTCTAAAAGTCTGGACATCCTGGACAAATGTCATGCAGACCCTAGGAGATCACAAATGCCAGCCCAGGCTACATATCCAGCAAAACCCTCAATCAGCACAGATGGAGAAACTAAAATATTCCAGGACAAAACCAAATTTAAACAAAATATCTATCTACCAATCCAGTCCTACAGAGGATTCTATAAGGAAAACTCCAGCCCAACGAGGGTACCTACACCAAAGAAAAAACAAGAAATTAATCATCTCACAACAAACCCAAAAGGAGAGAATCACACACTTAATACTACCTCCAACCACAAACATAACAGGAACTAACAATCATCTGCCTTTAATATCTCTCAGCATCAGTGGACTTAATTCCCCAATGAAAAGACATAAGATAACTGATTTAATATGCAAGCAGGATCCAGCATTTTGCTGCATACAAAAACAGACCTCAATGACAAAGATGGACACTACCTCAGAGTAAAACGCTGAGAAAAAGTTTTCCAAGCAAATGGTCCCAATAAACAAGCAGGAGTTGCAATTCTAATACCCAATAAAATATGCTTTCAACCAGAAGTTATAAAATGAGATGGGGAAGAACACTTCATATTTAAAAAAACAAAAAACAAAAAACAAAAAACAAAAAAAAAACCTCCACTAAGGGGAAGTCTCATTTCTAAACATCTATGCCCCAAATACAAGGCACCCACATTCATAAAAGAAAGTTTACTAAAGCTCAAAACACACACTGAACCTCCCACAGTAATAGTGGGAGACTTCATACCCCACTCTTACCAATGGACAGGTCGTTAAAACAGAAACTAAATGGAGACACAGTGAAATTAATATAAGTTATGAACAAAATGGAATATATATATATCACATTTTACCCTAAAACAACAAAAGAATATACCTTGTTCTCAGCATCTCATGGTACCTTCTCTAAAACTGACCATATAATCAGTCACACAACAAGCCTCAACAGATAAGAGAACATTGAAATAACCCCATGCATCCTATCAGATCACCATGGACTAAGACTAGGCTTCAATAACAAAAACAAAAGAAAACCCACATACCGATGGAAACTGAACAATTCTCTACTCAATGATAACTTGGTCGAGGAAGAAATAAAGAATTTAAAGCCTTTCTAGAATACAGTGAAAATGAAGGCACAGCATACCCAAACTTATGGGACACAATGAAAGCAGTACTAAGAGGAAAATTCATAGTGCTAAGTGCCTTTGTAAAGAAATTGAAGAGATCCTACACTAGCAACTTAACAGCACACCTGAAAGCCCTAGAAAAAAAGAAGCAAACACACTCAAGAGGAGTAGAGGGGAGGAAATAATCAAATTCAGGGAGGAAATCAACAAATTAGAAACAAAGAGAACAATACAAAGTATCAACAAAACCAAAAGCTTGTTCTTTGAGAAAATCAACAAGATACATAAACCCTTAGCAAAACTAACTAAAGGAAACAGAGACAGGATCCAAATTAACGAACTCAGAAATGAAAAGGGAGACATAAAAACAGAAACAGGAAATTAAAAAAACATCATCAGAGCCTACTACCAAAGACTTTATTCAACAAAACTGGAAAATCTAGATGAAATGGCAAGAGCAGGTAAAAAAACCCAGGATTGAAAAAACAATTCTTAACAATAAAAGAACTTCTAGGGGAATCACCATCCTTGACCTCAGCTGTACTACAGAGCAATAGTGATTAAAAAAAAAAACAAAACTCTGCATGATATTGGTACAGAGACAGACAGGTTGATCAATGAAATTGTATTGAATACAGAGAAATAACCCACACTTGATTTTTGACAAAGAAGCCAAAAATATAGAATGGAAAAAGGAAAGCATCTTCAAGCTGGTGTAACTGGCAGGCTGTATGTAGAAAAATGAAAATAGATCCATATTTATCACCTTGCACAAAGCTCAAGTCCAAGTGGATCAAGGACTTCAACATAAAACCAGATACACTGAATCAATACAAGAGAAAGTAGGAAATAGCCTTGAACTCATTGGCACAGGGAGAAATTTCCTAAACAGAAAATGAATGGCTCAGGTTCTAAGATCAGCAATTGATAAATGGACCCACATGAAACTGAAAAGCTTCTGTAAGGAAAAGACACAGTCAATGGGACAACTTACAGATTGGGAAAGTCTTCACTAACCGCACATCCGGTAGAGGGCTAATTTCCAAAATATATAAGGAACCTCCAAATTACCTAATTTAAAAATGGGGTACAGAACTAACAGAGAATTCACAGCAGAGGAAACTTGAATGGCCAAGAAGCACTTAAAGAAATGTTCAAAGTCCTTAGTCATCAGGGAAAATGAAATCAAAACTACCCTGAGATTCCACCTCACACCAGTCAGAATGGCTAAGATAAAAAACTCAGGTGACAGCAGATGCTAGTGAGGATGTGGAGAAAGAGGAACACTCCTCCATTGCTGGTGGGATTGCAAACTGGGACAGACACTCTGGAAATCAATATGGTGGTTCCTCAGAAAACTGGAAATAGATCTACCTGAAGACCCAGCTATACCACTCTTGGGCGTATACCCAAAAGATGCCCCACTATATCACAGGGACACATGCTCCACTGTGTTCATAGCGGCCTCATTTGTAATAGTCTGAAGCTGGAAGCAATCCAGATGTTTCTCAAAGGAAGAATGGATCCAGAAAATGTAGTTTATTTACTTAGTGGAATACTATTCAGCTATTAGCAATGAGGACACCATGAGTTTTGTAGGCAAGTTGATGGAACTAGAAAATATCATCCTGAGTGACGTAACTCAAAAGGGCATGCATTGTATGTATTCATTAGCAAGTGGATATTAGCCAAAAAGTACAGAACACCTAGAATACAATCCACAGAACTCAAGAATGTTAGCAAGCAGAAGTGTACAAGTGAGAAGGCTTCAATCCCATTTGGGAGGGAAAAGAAAGCGATCACAGGAGGCAGAGAGAGGGAGAGATCTAGATGGGAGAGTGGAGGGGGAGGGGAAAGGAAAACATGATGAGGTATGGGGACAGGAGACAGGAGAGAAGCCCTGAAAGCCAGCAAAATGGATGGAACTATGCAACCTTGGAGGGTGTAGGAGTAGGGTGGGGGGAAGAGACCGGCTAGAAAGTATCAGAATCCTGGGAGGTGAGAGACTCTCAGGACTCAATGGGGGTGACCATTAATGAAATGCCCAACAGTGGGGAAAAGGAAATCATAGAGTCTACCTCCAGTAGATAGACAGGGCCTCAAGAGGAGGGATTGGGTTGCCAACCCGCGCTCAAAATTTCTGACCCAGAATTGTTCCTGTCCAAAAGAACTGCAGGGACAAAAATGGAGAGGAGACTGAAAGAGGGGTGGTGCAGTGACTGGCCCAACTTGGGATCCATCTCATGAGAAGATACCAAGACCTGACCCTATTATTGATGCTATGGTATGCTTACAGACAGGAGCCTAGCATGGCTCTCCTCTGAGAGGCCCAACCAGCAGTTGACTAAGAGAGACACAGATAGTTTTATACTCAACTGGTGGTCTGGACTGAAGGTTAAATTAAGAGAAGGATGGAAGAAGCTGAAGAAAAGGGTGACTTCATAGGAAACCAGCAGATTCAATGAACCCGGACTCTGGCAGCTCCCAAACACTGAGCCACCAACCAGGCAGCATTTACTAGCTGGTCTGAGGCTCCGGAAATGTAAACAGCAGAGGACTGCCTGGTCTGGCCTCAGTGGGAGAAGATGCGCCTAATTCTCTTGAGGTTTAAGGCCCCAGCGAGTGAGACTGGGGGGGGGGGGGGAATGAGATGAGGAACTGTGGGAGGAGGACCGGAGAGGGAGCAATGGCTTGATTGTAAATAAATAAATAAATAAATAAATAAATAAATAATAAAAGATCATATACAACAATGTCAACAAAATGATGAGAAGTAATAATAAACATCTCTCTAGCACTATTAATAATATGAACTCCACAACAAAAAGACAGATTGAAATATTGGATAGAAAAATAAGATCTAGGGTCTGGTGAGATGGATCAGTAACTGGGGGACTCGCTGTCAAGCTTGGTGACCTGAATTTTATTGTCAGGACCCACACTGTGAAAAGGGAGAAGCAGCTGCTACAAACTGTGTTCTGCCTTTTACATGTAGACCATGCTACATGTTTGTATGCACATGCATGTATATCTATACACATACATACACACATACACACACATATACACACATATGTATATATGTATAATTATAATATATATATTATATATGTATAATTATAATATATATAATATATATGTATATTTTATATATATATATTGTTTTTAAAGGAGATGGGCCATGGAGATAGTTCAATAAGTAAAGCACTTACTGTATAAACCTGATGATTTAAGTTTTATTGATCCCTGGAGTTCACATCAATGCGGAAGGAAAGAACCATCTTCAGGAAGTTTCTCTGATCCCCATGCTTTGACAAGCCCTCACTACTATCATACATGTGCACATGCATGCAAACATACATACATAAAATCAATTAATTAAGAAACTAAGATCCATAAATGTCTTACCTCCATGAATCACATCTTTATATTAAAGAGACATTAGCTTAGGGTGAAAGTATGAAAATGTATTCCAAGCAGAAAGAAGCACAAAACAAGTCTACTAGACAAAATAGATTTCAAATAAAAACCAATGAGATGAAGCAGGGCATTTCATTCTGATTAAGTAATAAATCCAACAAGTAGACTAGAAAATTCTAAGCATGAACTCACCAAATATGGGCGTACATAAGTTAATAAAACACACACTTTAAACTTGAAGACGCATATTAACCTCAACAAAATTGTAGTGTAAGACTGCACTACCCCATGCTCACTACTTGGTAGGTCATTACAGCAAAAATAAACAGAGAAACATTGACTTTAAATGACATCTATAGAACATTCTACCCCGAACTGCAAAAAACCATACCTTCTCAGGAGCCGTGGAGCTATAGAAATTAAACTGCATACTACTGAATGATCAATGTGCCACTGAAGAAATAATGTGAGAAATACAAACTCCTGGAATAAAATGGTAATGAAAATGTAACATACCAAATCTTATGGTTTACATTCTATTGGTAGAAGATTACAGCTCTAAATGTCTGCAACAATGTATCTGAAAGGTCTTGATTGTACTATGTAAGGATACACCACTGTACCTCAGAAAAACAAAAGTGGCCACTGATGGACTGCAGAGACTCTGTTGTGGAAGGCAATTTAATAAATCCATTTTTATTTTCTTTTTAATTTTTTTAAAAAAAATAAATTTATTTTTATCTCATGTTCATTGGTGGTTTTTGTTTTGTTTTGTTGATTGTGTTTTTGCCTGTTTGAGGGTGTCAGGTTCTCTGGAACTGAAGTTATAGACACTTGTGAGCCACCATGTGGCTGCTGGGAATTGAACCCTGGTCCTCTGGAAGAGCAGCCCGTGCTCTTAACTGCTAAGACATCTCTCCAGCCCAATGAATCTGTTTTTAATGAAATCCATTTTATTCATTCTTTTCTTCTGCAGAACCCTAATTAATACAGAACATTAATACCAAGGGGCATTAAGCCTAACCATTGGCTTGGATGAAGAACCTGGAAGGGTTCAGAACGTTGGATTTGACAAACCTTTGAAGCTGCAAGCAGAGTTTAATTCTTACAGGACTCTGAGATCAGTGTGGAGTTTACAGTTCTGGTTCATGAAAAATTATATCGAGTGAATTAACATAGGCACACAAAAGCAAATGCAGCTGGCTCTCACTCATATGGGGATGATTCTTGCTTCCAACTCTAATGTTAAATACTAATAGAAAATACCTCTGGATAAAGAGAAACTAGAAAGGGTCCACTGGGAAGGGCGTGACAGAAGGGATAGAGAGTGAGCAATATGAAAGGGAGAAGGAAAAAAGTACTTGGTTTAAGGATGGTTTAAGCAAGAAAGTTATGGGAAGATAGAAGAAATAGGGGTGTGAGGAAGAGTTAATTAAAACAAAGGGGTATAAAAAGTCATATTGAAACTTACTATTTTGTAACCAAACTAAACATAGTTTATTTAAAAATAGTTTAAGGGTTGGAGAGATGGGTCAGTGGGTCGGTGGTTAAGAGCACTTGTTGCTCTCATAGAAGACCTGGGTTCAGCACCCATGTGCCTCACAATCATTTGTAGTTCTAGTCCTAAAGTATTCAACGTTCTCCTTTGATACCTATGGGTGTAAGACACACACATGGTGGTGATGCCCATACTTACATGCAGGCAAAGCATTTAGACACATACAATAAATCAGTAAATAAATATAACAGTCTAAAACCATCTGAAGGGAAATACATTGCATAGCTGGAAAAATCCCTGTTTCGAGAGGCTGTAGATTATTAAACCCCCTCCGTAGCCCCAATGAAACGTAGGATTACTCATTAAATCAAGGCCTTGGTCAGGGAGATCTAGGATGCTCTGCTGCCCCAACCATACAGGTTCCTACAGTCTTCTTGGTTGCCCCCCCCCCAGAAGATGATAAGACTCTCTTACTGAAGACAGTACACACACCTTGTTTGCATGATGATAGAGAACCAAGCTGGAGGGGACTTGGGAGATAGTTCTCCCCTGCTAGCTATCTTTCATAGTCCCTTAAGGGGCTGTTCAGGCTGCTGGGGGAGAAATAACATTAATGGTTATACCCAGCTAGGTTTCCTATAAACTACAAGAACAGCTTACAAGGCAAGATGTATATGTATTTTTGTGTGATAGTGGCACCATGGTTATGGGTATACCTCACCGCTCTTGATTAAATTTAAGGTCTGTTTCACAGGAGGGCACTTATGCTTGTTATATAAACCTGGTCAGAAATTCATGGCAATGTGGTCTGGGGAAAACATAGGCCCTACCAGGGAACTGAATATTGCTAAGTTAACATAGTGTTAAACCTTCCAAGTGTTTATTTATAGCCATACACAGCTATTTCTCTGATTTAAACAGGGAAGAGTCTTTCCAGTGATGGATGTAGAGACTCATGGCTGCATAAAATAACAAGAATAAGTGGCAGATGAATTCCCAGCCTAAAGCAAGATATTTGTTCATACCCTTTAAGAATCTGGGAACATTGCTGAATTGGGACCTGAAAGAATGTAAGAGCTGCAAGATAGGGGAAGAACTGCAAAACACCATCTTCTGGGCAAGATGTAACCATTCCAACCACTCACAGAACTGCCAGTGTCTGCACCAGCTCTGTACAAGAACGGGCCAGTCAACAGTTGAGCATGAATGGATGAGGGGCTCACTGGACTTCATCCTTTGATGCTGAGCTACGTGATATTCATAAATTCAGGGAGCTAATTCTGTGGTCTCTGGACATCTCTTGTGGATTTCAAGAGCTATTCCTTTCTTTGGTTGATTAAAATGTTTTTATTCTATTTTTTAATTTGCTGGGGTGGAGCCCAACTATTATGTGTACATGTGGAAATCAGTCTCTCCTTCTATGCTGGGGTCAAACTTTTGCAAGCTGACTTGGTACATACCTTTACCAGATGAGCCACGTCACTGGTGTTCTTTATAGATTATTCTTATTCTGATTCTTTTCCTTTACATTGTCTTAGAGAGGCAGCTTCTAGTCCACCATGTTACCTAGAAATTAAAATAGTCTATCTCAAAAGCCTATTTATTCACATGTGGTCACTGGTAAGTAAACAATAAGTATCATCTTACTTAGACTCTGGTGCCTCTCATCAGTTTTGGAGTGACAGATAGTGATACTCTCCCCCAAATGACTCTCTCTCTCTCTCTCTCTCTCTCTCTCTCTCTCTCTCTCTCTCTCTCTGTCTCTCTCTTTCTCTGTCTCTCTCTCTGTCTCTATCTCTCTCTCTCTGCATAAATCCAATACTATACCAATAAAGTAAAAAAAAAAAAAACAAAAAAACTAGACTTTGGTTGCTTTGTTTCTTCCAAGCTTTCTGGAATTACCTTAACCTTCAGATATCTGCTTATTTTGCAAAAAACTAAGTCAAGACAATATTGTCATAATAAAATAGGGGACTAATACATGCACATGGAGGACATATATACACTCAGGCAAAACACATACACATAAAATAAAATAAATAAATCTTTTTAAGAATAGGAGACTAGTATCCAGTACTTGTCTCACTTTCTAAAGTAATAGTTTTAATAAAAATTTCAGAAGTATGAAATAAATCAGCAGATATATTTTACTGTTTTATAAATAAAAACCTCCACTCTCCATGAGTAGCTATAAATGAGATGACCTCTCAGAAGAAGTTAAGATGCTCTGGCTGCAGAGCTGGTGAGTTGGACTGGGTGGGTATCTTCTGGGAATAATGTACATATCTGTCTCACTTTGTAGATAGCTGGGGGAGTTACATGACTGCATTCAACTTGAAGATTCTGGGGTATGCTTAATAAAAGTCTATACTTTAATATTTTTGTACTACCTGACTTATAGCAGAATACATTTTTAAGAACATGCATTTATCAAATGTTAATTTAAGGTTAAAGGTTAGTAAGGAGGAGGCATAATTTTCTAATCATTTAAATTCAAAGCTATGATAGGGACGTACAGATTCTCATAGAAAAGCCTTATTTGACCTATTTGATACGTTTTTGTTACTATGTGTTACTTTGATCCTTTGTAAAATGGATGAATAGTGTTTGTAATGGTAGGATTTACATATGATAGGAGTTTTATTTTATGAAAATACAAAGATGATCAGCTTTTTAAAAATAATCCCCAGAGCAAAGCTCTAGGAGGTCTCTGGTATGTACTGATACACTTGCTGAAGGGGTGTAGGCAGTTTTTCTTGGACTTGAAGTTCTAACTTTCACCACATCAGTCACTTCAAAAATGACAAGGAAGTTGTAACTGAAATGGGAAAAAAAAAAAAAAGAAACAAAACAAAAGGAGTTGACCTAGGAGAAAACAACTGGAGTCAAGTCTTTTATTAGCATAAGCAGCTGTTTCTCCTCCAGCAAATGCCTTGGTGACTGAGGCCTCACACTTCTCTTTTCCCAAACAAAACAGTAGACAATTTGAGAGATTTCCCATGTAGCGTTATAGTCCATGGCTTGAAAGTAATGCTTTTGTGAAAATATTTTGACAGGCATTGAATCTTCTTATTTGGGTCTCCAAGGAGATTCTGGGTGTCTGCGATGAGTGTTCAGTTTAGCTCAGTCCAATCACCATTTGAGTTACTTTTAGAACTGTCTAGTTAGGGCCACAGAAGACATGTTGCTTTTCTGGGAAATATGACAGCTTAGTATACTTGTATTATTTTGATGAGCTGGACTAGTGTGGTCAAGTCACAGGGCTTTAAACTTAGAATCCATGTGTTTTTTTGTCGAATACCCATATAGGAATGATGAACATTTCTTCCCTTCAAGCACTATTTATGTACTTCGTCAGAAACATGATTGATCACCCACCAGCTGGGAGGTGATGATACACTTATGTGAGACCCACACAGAGTAACCTACAAGGAGAAATACCCTATCACACATCTATCAAGAGTGAGTTCATGAGAGTGTTCTTTTTCCTCCAGGGAAGAATATATCTTTTAATAACTGAATAATTCATCTATTTTGATTTTTCAGACTAGATTATGATGTGAAGTTACTGTAGTAGTACGGGAAATCAAGTTTGATTTTGTAATATAGTCAAATGAGTACTTTAGAGTGCCATGTCTGCGATCAATAAGGAAGCTGTAACTACATTTACTGTCAGATGATGATATTGATGTAAAAACATAATGGTTGAAATTATAAAATCAATTTCATAATTTAATCAGAAATGTTTATTGATACTGTTAAAGTTGAATTCAATAGCTTCTAGTATGTAGTTAATTTCCTACCTGTCAGAAAAATGTATTGAAATGCTCTTTCTTGAAAATGGAGTTAATTCAGGAGAGAAAGCAGTAAACTTTCATGCTAAGAGAGAGAAGAAATTGTCTTCAGTTCTTGTTGGAGGCAAATACTGGAAGGTTTAATACACACACACACACACACACACACACACACACACACACACACACGCACGCAAATGATGAAAATACCCTCTGGCCCCAAATTGTTGGGATAACTGCCCAAGAAATGGCCAAAGAAAGAGCTTTATGCTCATTGCAATGCTACAGAGATGTGCAAGCAGCGTATGTATAGAGATATGTGGATGCTGAATAGGTCTTTCTGGAATGACGTTTAGTTTAAAAATGAATAGAAAGATTACACTCTAAGGACTGGGATCTTTGATGCTTTTATCCTCCACATGCTATTAATTTTGATCTGTTTTTTCATGTTATGTTGAAACTATCTTAACTGAAACAAAAGTTACTTAAGGGAATGTCTAGGTGTGACTTCTAAGTTTGTAGTAAAGCTTCTGTGAATTTTGAGAGCCTGTCCAGATTACAAGAGCTAAAGAACAAACTTTATGGCTTAGCAATTAATTGTGTGTCTGCGTAATGTGGTAAGTAACACAAATTTTATAGACTGTGTGGTTATTCAGAAATTATCAGTTTTCCTATTGTGTAGTGAATATAGTGACACTGTCTCATAACAGCTTTCAAAGGATTTCAGCAGCTGGCTAAACTATTTTCTGGGTCATTTGCTTGCTATGCTATTGCAGCCTCTACTTTGGAAGTCAAACTTGCATTTCAACTGCCCTTCAAATGGTCCATGCTCTTTATTTGGCCACCACATAATTCTCCATTATATTACCAACCTGGCACTTTTAGCATTGACCCACATCATACTCTGCCCTTTACTTGTATGTTCTTTTTGCCATGTTTCATTTCCCAAACGAAAGTGTTGGATCCCCAAAGGCTAGTATTATGTCAAATGTCCCTAGAACATTAAACAATTACACAGCTGCATCATACCATAGCTATCCAGTGTCTGATCAACTGAATGTTTCAAAAATTCTGAAGATTGGGAATCTAGATGCATAATTTGGAATGCAAACATGTTGGACTTTGATGTATGTTCCTTTAAAATTAAATCTTAAATGGAATCACGGAATTTTGGGGGGGAATGTAGTTCTCATTGTACAAGGGGAGTCAAAGTTCAGATAATTCTCAGTATCATAGACAGTATTGAATTCCTGGCCTCTTGACACATACCCATTTGTCTTTTTACTGTACCCTTTTGATTCCTAGGAAATGGCTTTGCATCTGATAAGGATAGAAGAGGAGTCAAATTGCTTCACAAATGAACAGTCCTTTGAGAAAAGGAGAATGCTCCAGAAGTATTGAGAATTGATGTCAGAATACATAAAAGGTCTTATTTAAGTCTCTGAGTATTAATTTTTAGAGCTTTGGGTATGACTCCTTCCTATGATAAGCAAATTCCGCATTTATCTACTTGAAAGTATATACAGATGATAGCTAGGCATGGCATCTTAGATATGGTTCTACCCCTAAACTTGAGTGGGTTTTGCTTGCATAGTCTCCTTCCCCTTTCAGTAGGGTTGCTCAAGGACCACTCTGAGCCATCCCCTAATTCCTGATCTTTGTCATTTCTGCTGTTTGGTATAAGGATGAAAATATCAATAGACAAGGAAGTATAAGCCTTCATCTAAAATCAGCATGAGTCTACCTATAGAACCCAAAAGGCTAAAAAAGACAAACCCCATTTTCTCACAAGCCTTCTGATATGTATCTGTAAAATGAAATAGCTAATCACAGGGCTTAAGATGACCAAATCAATATGATGGGTCATTTAATCACACAAAGACTGTCACAGCTTGTTTGGTGATAGTATCTACTCTTCATTTAATGGTTATCATGTGTTAGACTTTTGATAAGTGCTTTCTGTATAGTACTTAATTATCCTAATAACTTTATAGTATCTATATCATCACCCCACAAAAATAAACTTTACAAAATGCTCCTTGAAAATAGAGATGCCATTGGCTTTTGCTCTAAGATCAAGAATAGACAAATGGGACCTCATGAAATTGCAAAGCTTCTGTAAGGCAAAGGACACTGTCAATAGGACAAAACGGCAACCAACAGATTGGGAAAAGATCTTAAGCAATCCTATGTCCGAT
>CM052712.1:11645422-11722961 GCA_028551405.1 Uromys caudimaculatus | reverse complement strand
GAAAATGTGGTACATTTACACAATAGAGTACTATTCAGCTATTAAAAACAATGACTTAATGAAATTTGCAGGCAAATGGATGGAACTTGAAAATATCATCCTGAGTGAGGTAACTCAGTTACAAAAGAACGAACATGGTATGTACTCACTGATAAGTGGATATTAGCCCAAAAGTTCAGAATGCCCAAGTTTCACTTAACAGTAACCGCTGGACTGAGAGTAAGGTCCCAGCTGGAGGAGTTGGAGAAAGGTCTGAAGGAGCTGAGGGAGTTTTCAGCCCCAAGGATGGAGCAACAGCATCAATAGGCCTGACCCCCCCCCCAGGTCATCCTGGAGTTAGGACCACCAACCAAAGAATACACATCTATGGACCCATGGTTCGGACCACATATATGGCAGAGGATGGCCTCGTTGGCCATCAGGGAGAGAGGAGAGGCCCTTGGGCCTAAGGATGTCAGAGGCCCCAGTAAAGGGGAATGTGAAGGTGGGAATATGGGAATGGGTGGGCAGGTGGGTGGGAGGTGGAATTCCCTCATAGAGGCGGGGAGAGGAAAGGGATATGGGGTTTCCAAAGAGGAGACATTGGAAATGTAAATAAAGTATCAAAAAGAAAAATAAAAGAAAAGAAAATAGAGATGCTTGAATTTAGTTCTCATTTCCTCAGTTTATTAACAATGAAGCCTTAATGACTTTCTCATTATAAATGTCAGTTTTCATATTAAAATTGTTTTACAGTGTATTTGCGTGTGTACACACTTCTGCCATGCACACATGTAGATGTCAAGATTGACTTATAAGGAGTTGGTTCTTTTCTTTTATCATTTGGGCTCCAGAATCAAACTCAGGTTATCAGGATTGGCAGCAGGGATCTTTACCTACTGAACTCTCTTGTGGCTTCCTAAACGCCAGTCTTGTTAGGTATGGAAAAGAGAAAAATTAGGGCTGGTGACTTAACAAGGGGCTTGTCATAAGAGCTTGATGACCCAAATACCATAGCCCAAACCCATGTAAAGGTGGAAGGAGAGAACAAACTCATAAAGTTGATCTTTGACCTCTATACTCATGCCTATGCTTGCTCTCTCTCTCCTCCTCCTCCTCCTCCTCTTCTTCCTCTTACCAAAATAATAAATAATTTTTAAAAGGAAAAACTAAAATCCATGGCATGCATCTCATAGAACTATTGTATTTAAATATGGAATGCTTGCAGAGTGCTTAGCAACGCTGTGACTATTAGGATTATTTTTGCTATAAACAGATAAGAAAGCATATTTTAGTGAAGTTAAATAACTTTCTTCAGTTCCTAGAGAAAGTAAAGAGAAGAATGCAAATCCAAACCTACATCTCTTCAAATTTCAGTATCTGCTGAAATATTGCATGGGTTTATGGTGTTACTGGGCAGTGAACCAGGGTAGGATAAATTAGTATAGAAATGAAAGAATATATGTTTATGATTTATGTTATGAAGAGAAAGACCACTAACATGCTATAACAAATGGGAGAATGACTGCATTATCCAAGGTTGTGAGCCTATGATAATGGAAAGGGGTCTTCTGCTGTACTTAGAATAAAATCCAGGAAAAAATCCGCCAGCACTTCAGAAGCCTCAGGCATTTAGACTGTGTGAGTGGCTCCACACTCGGGAGGCAGGAGCTCCTTCACCCCTGCTGATACCTGGCTCTCAGAAACACTTAATTATTATCAGCTTATTCCATAACATCTGAAGCAAGGAAAACCATCAGTGTGTTGCCTCTGCTCCACCTACCTAAGCTTCCACCAGTTTCTCCAACTGTACAATGTAACATGAAGACATGGAGCAAAAATGTCTGAAAAGTATATTTTGTAGGCATATGCCCTAGAAGTCCAGGGATGCACACAGGCCACATAAGGAGGCAAAGAGAAAAAGAATCAGCAGAGGAGGAGATGCTACAAAGTTAGAAATTTCGTGAAGAAGGAATGGTTTGTTGTTTGAGTAATGGATAATACAACATAAAGAAGGATAAGTGCTTCTGTTCTCAGAAATCCATTCAAATAGGATACATTATTTGTCGGACTAAACCTTTAAAAGTTAATTAAATTTCATTATCTATGACCACTTCTTAGCATAACAGAGAAAATCACTAATTGAAGGAAAATATAATAAATGCATAAACACAGTAAAGGAGCTCTTAAGTATGTGCCCTCTTATCGCTATTTCATAGCAGGATTGGATTTTCTCTCAACTATGGCAACTTTAATAACTGAGGAGACTGTAATGATAAAGGCCCATGCACACACTGACTACATTTCAGTTGTTTCTTTGTTATGATTTACATCGAGCATCCTTAGAAGACAGAATACAGATGATTTGGCATGGCTCTTCTCAGGAAACAACACTGTGCTTAAACATATAGTGAGCCTGCAACTAAATTTGCCTTGAAAAAAGGATGGGGGACTCATGGTTCTATTTAGAGAGTTCCTTTCTATCTGGGTTGACTTCTGACTTCACTAATTTCCTCCACCTTCCTTCAGTTCACACAGTCAAAATCAAAAGCATCTACTGTGAGATGCTCAGTTTTAAAAGGGTTGTCATTAAGAAAAATGCACCTAGGATGATGGCTTGAATATGACATGCCCTCACAGATTTGAGTACTTAGAAGTATTGTTTTGGGGGTTTGTTAAACCTTTTTAAATAGAACCTAGGTAGAGGAAGTGGGTCACTGGGAGACAAGCTTAGAGGGTTGGACCCCTGGCTGTGGTCTAGATTCTCCTCTTCTGGACGGATGGAGACATAGCTAACAGACCTCCAACTTCTCCACCACTGTAATGCCATGTTTTCCCCAGCATGAGACTGAGAAAGAAAATGAATGTCTTCAGTTGCATCTTGTCATGTCACTGTGACAAGGAAAGTAGCTAACACATAGATCAATGTGGGGGCAGTGGTCTGTAACAGGCAATCTGACACCTGGTTGAGTAAAGGCTGAAAATTCTGGGAGACCCCGTAAAATATTCACGAGGGACTGGATTATATTTTTAGCCAATGCTCCCGGAAGACTCCTGTAAAATCAGCCACAGTTCTCACAACCCCTTTATATAGAGAGGCCTGCCATGTGAGATTTGTCACATAGAAAGCAGCTCTGACCCCTCCCATAGGCAAATGTGGCACTAGAGAGCCCCCAAACCTGGCCAATAGAACATATTGATTGCCAAGCCCGCCCCCTTCCCAAACAGTATATCAGACTGTCCCACCTGCATAGTTCTCTCTCTGCCTGTGCCAGCTCTCTGCCTGCCTGCTCTCTGCCTGCCCCTGCCCACCAGCCTGCTCCGTCCCCACTTCTGCCCGCCCCCACTGCCCGCCCTCCAGAAGGAATAAAACTGCAAAACTACTTTGGCATCGAAGAACTTTGCCTAAGGGGCCGTAACACTTGGGCCCGCAAGAAGATCTGCTCTCTAGGCCTAGCGGTGGGGTGCGCATCGACAGCGGCTGTGGGTCTCCCGGGAACCACCAGAAGTCTCCTGCACTCCGTAGGCTAGCCGGCCTCTCGCAGGTCTAGCCCTGGGCCAACCCAGCACAGGCGGTGAGCGCTGAGCAGGCTCGGTCCAACAGATCAAATTTTGGCCTACTGTCTAGAGAAACAATTGTTCTTTCTATCTTCTTCAAAGACCACTTTTATGTGATGACTAAAGCCATTTTTCCACTGCCTGCATTTTGAAGTATTTAAAAAGAAATAATTGATGTCTTCACTGTTAATTATGAAACTATAATAGACTACATAGCAAAGGGTATCCCTCAATTTGATAATATGTACTTAGATATAGTGGTAAGTTGATATCTTCATTAACATTAAGGAATGTGCTAAAATAACTAATAGTGAAGGTTTCATTAAGCATTTGATACAACCCAAAGAGAAACAAGCTGTTTTTTAGCATCTGTCTACTTTCTTAAATTGTTTTCCTTAATACCTAGAAACATAAAGCTTACTGTCTGCCGGATGGAGGTAAAGCTCATGCTGCCACATCCTGAAGAGTTCCCCTCCTCAACTAGGGATCTCAAGTCAAGTACAGCAGGGCTCCAGCTTTGTAGCAGAACAGAATTTCAGGATAATATACAATAAAACTGGAGTTTATTAAAATATTTTTATAGAAAATTATTTATTTCCTAACTACATGTTTGATTTCTAGTGCTTAATATTTTCTCCTTTTTAAAGTGTGTGTGTGTGTGTGTGTGTGTGTGTGTGTGTGTGTGTATAATAGTCTATCTGCATGTGTGTATGTGGGTCACATGTATGCAGTGCCCTGAAGGCCAGAAGAGAGCATCAGATGCCCCTGAAAATGAAGTTGCAGATGGTTGTGAATGGCCATGTGGGGATGCTGGCTACAGAACCTGGGTCCTCTGCAGGAGCAACAAGCGATCTTAACCACTAAAGCATCTCTCAAGTCCTTGCTTAATGTTTTTGATTCCTTGTATAGTCTAGATATTAATCCTTGTCAAATGTACAGCTCAAAGGGTTTCCTCCACTCTGTAGCCTTTCACTTAGCTCAGTACGGTCTTTTCTGATGTGTTAAAGCTTTTGTAATTTTATGAGGTCTTATTAGTCCATTGCTGTGATGAGCAAATGTTGTAGCAACTTTCCCTTCTTTAATTTTTATTTTTTAATATTCGCAGGGTAAAAATAGCTCAGAGTATATGAACTTTAAATTCCAGCTTTGGTTGTCTGATTCTTCACCTACTTAGAATATTTGATCCCTTCCCATACCTCTCCTCCCCCACCTCTTCCTCCTTCCTATCTTCTTCCTCCTCCCCCTCTCCTTATTATTATTATTATTATTATTATTATTATTATTATTATTATTTCTCCACAGGGACTCCTGTTGCCTAAGCTGGTCCCAAGTTTTCTGAGAAGTCCTGATCCTCCTGTATCTACTGCTAACTACAGCTGAGCACCACTGCAATGAATCTTCTTTATTTCCTTTAAAACTTTTACTGACTATCCCAAATCAGAGTGATCCTTAGGTCTTTTGGAAAAGAGATTTAAAGAGAGACCCAGACTTGATGTCACTTTAGTGAACTTTGAGCAAAGAAGGGGTCCCTGCCCTTATTTAGTGTTTGTACAGCATGGAGATCAAGCCCCCAGCTTTGCATGTGCTAAGCAAACCCTCTTCTACTCAAGTACTTTCCTCTTTATCCAGGAAAGCACTGGGTGATACTGAATACTTAGCAAAATCCCAAATATATTTCAAATGCTAATTGGTGTTAGCAAACTTCCTTTCCTATTTGAACAGAGGATACTGCCCTTTGCAAACGTTAAGTAATTTGCCAAAATCCATACAGCAAATGAGTTAACTATTTCAAATGTAAACCCGTGTCTCTTTAAGTTCTAGTGTCTGACAGAATTTTGCAGGGGATTTATAAACTGTTGAGGGGTGATCAGATCTTTATTCATCATCCCTCGCCAGCTTTTTACCTACAGGTTTCCTCCTAGTCTCTCCTTTAGCTATAGGTCATGCGGTTCATATCCAGAGTTTGAATGTTCTAAATTCCCAATGCACATTTCATAAATCCTAGATGATGTTTAAATGAAATACATTCACAGTGATGAAGACATATTCTGTGTTCACCAACCTCTGTCAAATCTCCCTGGGGACATTCCTGGGCTCCAGTGAACCATGGGACAGGTTCTGAAGTGTAAGCAGATTCCTGGCTTCTAAAATCTCTCTTCTCTTGATTTCCACTTTTCTGGGTGGATGAGGAGATTTCAGTGAAGAACTGGAAGTCAGAACAGTTTTCCAGGCACAGCCTAGTTCCCTGAGCAGAGATAGCTGACCTATTTCAGTAAGAAATTAACTATGTCAAGAAGCTGAGACATCGCAATCATATCACCACTGGCAGTATAACTATCTAACTAGTGCATACTTTTTGAAGGATATTCATTTGCCAAGTTAGAAATTGTAGGAGATGAGGCAGGAGCTGGGAGCATCCTTCTGTGGGTGGTGTTTGTCTAGCGAGCAAACAGTCATAACTTTTCCCATCACCATATAAACTGGGCATGGTGGGACAAGCATGTAATCCCAGTGCTGGGGGTGTATGTGGAGTAGGATCAGGAGTTCAAGGTCATTGCTGGCTATATAACAAGGTAGAGGCCAGTTTGACCTGTGGGAAACTGGTTTAATGACAACAGCAATGGCAAAATTAAGTAGCTTCCTCAGGACCTTCTATCTAGTGTGGGGTAAGCCTCATCTCTATAAGACTCAATTCAACCACGGGGCTTATGCTGTTAATCAGTCCCACCCTGATCACCATCAAGGGCCTTACAGTACAAAACCTAGAGATATTTTAAGTCTGTTAGGAATGTCCACTATTTCACTGAAGAGCAAAGCGACCGGAGATACGCATGACAAGTATTGGATGAGGGAGAAAAAGCAAAGACCTTTTCAGGATGCACGCATCATCTTTTATCTTCCATGAAGGACCATTAATACATCTTTAGCATTTCCATGAACACTGAGCTGAAAGCCTCCAAGTGCTCCCTTTCATGCAGTTGGGAAGTAAACAGAGCTTCAGTGATATACTTGAGAACAATCTGGGGCTGGTTGTTAAACTGGATGTGGTTGACAGGGTCAAGAAGCTAAAGGGAGCCAGCTTCTGTAGCCTTCCACTTCAACCATATTCAAATGGAGAGTCAATTTTCCATTGGATGGTTAAGGAAATTGTGCCTTTTTTATTTTATTTTTTTTATCTATGAGATGTAGGAAACACAAAGAGACAGGGTAGTTCTTGAAACTTCATTACTTAAGTCTCTAAGTTAAACTAGCAGAAGAGTGAAATCAAACAAACTTGGACATTCTCTGTAGTCCGTTGTCACCATTGTTACTTTTGATTCAGGCTGCTTTCAGCTTCTAGTTCTATATTTCTGTTGTCCAATTCTGCTTCTCAAATTTGGCCAAAGATTCAAGGATTAATTTGGGTTGTTTTTTAAAATGTACTTATGTGTATGTGTGCACAATGTACATGTGTACTTGTGTCTGTGTGCATATGTGTGTGCACTGTGTGTGTGTGTGTGTGTGTGCACGCATGTGTAATGCAGATGTTTTTATGCCAGGGTGTGCCTATGGAGGTTAGAGGACAGCCTCAGGTGTTGGGCCACACCCTGTTTAACATAGGGTGTTTTCGTGTTACTTTGCTGTATTTTACAGCTGCTTAGCCTACAAGCCTTCATGAATCCTCCTGTTTCCTCCTCCTCCCCCATGGAAGCACAGGGATTACAGATGCTTGTGTAACATGCCCAGTTTTTCTGTGGGTTCCGGAGATTTAAGCTTGGGTCCTCATACCTTGATTTTCCCTACTGAGCCATCTCCCTAGGCCTGCCTTGGCTCCTTTTAGTTTCATCTGTTCACTCAACACTAAAATTTTCCCAGCTTCTATATTTTGGAAAAAATTCTCTAGATTGGATTTATGATATTCTACTCTCTCCCCCATACTCCCTCCCCATTTTAGCTCAAGATGAAAGAGAGAGTCAAGTATTGTACTCTGTACTCCGTGTTTTGCAAACAGCACTAGCCTTATGAGACCTTGTGCCTTACAGGTTCCCATTAAGCTCTGCCTTCCTTCCCAGATGCTATAGCATTTGTCACAAACAGAACAAATGACTGCATTTTCCCCTGACTCCATTAGCAATGTGAAAAGGCTCAGCCAGAGGCTAGTGCCTTTATCCTCGCCCTCTGAAGCTGAGCTCACTCTTTGCTGATGGTGATATTTGGAACTTGATGGGACTCCAGATGTGCCAGCAGCCTTTCCTTAATGTGGAACTCCTATGATCTGAAAGCTGAGTGGCTGTATTTGCATAGGAAACTGTTCTCTATGGCGGTGCTAGGAATATTAAGTGCGTAAGTTCCAGGGAGCTCTGGAGACTTGAGTCCTTAGCAATGATTTAGGAAGACCTGTTGCAAACAACTCCAGTTAAATTAGCAATCCGTGCAGTAGGTAGCCTTGATATGGGCCTTAAGAGTATCCCTAAAGCCAGCTAGAACTTACGGCTCTGCATTTCCCCATGCTCTGGAGATGGATAAAAAGAGGATGAAGATTCTACCCTAAGGGAACTTCCATTCTAGTTATATCAGACACACACAGAAGAACATTCTAAGGTGACATACTAGCAAGGTGAGAGCATGAGGCAGTCTGTTGTATAAGCACTAAAGGGAACTAGTGAGATGAAGAAATGTTGTCTTTCTATACATTAAATATCTCTTCATTGAATACAACAGAGACATCATTATTTCTTTTAAACACTGTAGTCAAAATTTTCAAAGCTAAAAATAAGCCAAAGGTTATACTTCTAATAATAGACTATTAACATACACAAATGGAAATCAACCATGCTGCATTTGTAGGGGAACTGATGGTTTCTTTTTCTCTAAGCCCTCTGCATGCTCCGTGCCTGTTTTTGTTCATTGTTTTGGACAGTTTCTAAGTGATTAGTGACAAAATTTGTCTTGTCTTCTATATTTCCCAGCTACCATATTCTCATCAGGACCCTTTATTTTTGTAAAGCAATCTAAAGTGATTAAAAGAAATATTCAGATGGAATGTGTGTGGTCCACCTGGTCAGATTTACAAATATCAGATGATCTGAAACTCTAGCTCTCAGGAATCGTCTAGCTGAGGTTACTGTGCTGTACTCTAGAATTGTCCCCTTCACAAGCATCACTGCTCTAGGAACACACATGGGCCATAAGCCAATATAGACAATGAGATGCAGTCTAAAACACTGCTCAGGCTCACCGACCATCAAGGAGTAGAAGGATTTGGAAATGCTGGGTAACAAGTCACAAAAGCTGCAGCAATGTCAGCCTGAGCCTTGGCTACAGAATCTGACTCTATAGAGGTGACAATGATAGATTATTTGTTTCTTAAGACCCTGATTAGGATACCTTGATTAGGATATCTGAATAAAGACCAATTCAATACTTGTTTTACAAGATGATAGTAGCTACTGAGAGGCAGCAAGAAGAAAAGATAGAGTTGAAATAGAACTGACGAAAATGAAGTGTGCAGATGGGCGTAATCTTTTAAAGATATTTTTCAGGTGGATTGGATAAACCGTACAATGTTTCCAGACCTGTAGATAAATCTCCTGGTCAATCCTGATATCACCAATGACCCTTAAGATTGGCCCTCCACCTCTGTCACGAAAACATTTCACGGATGCTTTATTTACTCTTGAAAAGGAGACATGGCCAGGCTTTGGAATTCTGACTTTCTCATTCTGGGCTCAGGGTGAAGTGTGGGTATGTTTGGATTAAATCTTCACTATGGAGATGTTTGAGAATAAAGCTACAGGGTCTTTTTTATTAAATTTAAAATCTTGGGCTGTATGTTGATTGTCCTTCATTCTGTCTGTCCCCTTTGTTTGAATTCATCAAACAGTCACTCTGGAATTATTTCTAACAATTGGGATGACTTCATTTGTATTTGTTTTTCTTTTCTATTAATACATGACAAACTGTGAAATTCGCCATTTGACCATAACCAGGCCATGAAATTTGTCATCTCTCTCTGTAATTTACATGGAGCCTTGGCTCTAGATACATTTCAGTCAGGATGATTGCTTTCTGTCTGATGCAGGGAACAGAACAAAGGAGAAGTGCACACATCCCGGAACACAAGCAGTTGTGAACGGACATCAAGAGGGATTTCCATGCCTCCGACCTTTACCGCTACAAACCCCACTGGACCGCACTGACTGCTGCCCAAGGAAGAGGTGGATGGGATGCCCTGACGCCCAGTCTGAGAAACAGTGCAATAACTGTTCTGGGAGAGATTGCTTAAAAGCAGAGATGTTCTTACAGATGGGAAATGGCTGGACAAATGTGGCAGGAAATGTCTTGCATAATGTTGGTCGTCGTTTGGATGTAGAGTGTTAAACACAAGCCACCAGAACCGCACAAGAGCTTAAAGTCTGCAAGTTATTTTTCAAAGAACCATGAATTTCCCCTTCTCTTTCCACTGCCTCTCTTTTAAAATTGAATTCAAATTAGGTTTTTCTATTTGGGATTCACACAGACACAAAAACTGATGTCTTTTGAACAATGTGTGGTTAAAGTTAGACCGGGCATTTTTTCAGGAAAGAACCTGCATCTGTTTCTAATGACCTTCTTTCTCATAAAGAGGAGGGGAAGCTTTTCTGCCCTTGGCTTAAACAGCAGTCCTTCCCTGCCCTGTGCTCCAACAGGGGGAAGAGCCGAGCCTCCCTATACAGTGCTCCTACAGCGCAGCCTCCCTCCCCTGTGTCCCCACAGCAGAGCCTCCCTGTCAAGATTAGGACTCCATTGACCTGTGACTGATTTGCCAAATATCTGTGGGCTGTGGAGTCTAAGAAGTAAAGTGAAAATTATGACAATAACTATCCGCACCCTTTAAAGGAGGGTCGCGGAACTAGGAGACTATACCATTTCACTGAGGAGACGACTTTGGTGGGGTAATTATTTTGAACGATACATGTGACAGTGCTTGGGAGCAGACATGAGGCTAAAAGGGAAGGGGGTGAGAAGAAGGAGATGCCCAAGCAGAGGGCAGCTTCAAGTCGGAGGAAGAAGGCAGGAAGTAGGAGAAGCTGGTAGATTTCACACAGCTGCCTGTTCCCCTGGAGACTGAAAAGGGCGATGTACGCTCTGTTAGAATGTATCTATCGTTCCCATCCTCCGAGAGGCCTCTGGTTTTCTAGTGTGCAGAGTGATGGGCTGAAAGTGGACTTTTCACTTCTAGGATCAGCATCAAGTGGGAGCTGGTTGAAGAGAATGGAGCTGGGCCAGTTGCCCAGAGGACTTATGGTTATCTTTGCCTATAGCGAGTAAGGTTTTCGCGGACAGCAGGAAACCTCAGTTGTACATTTAGTGATGATTTTACGGCTGCTTTCACTTTGAATTCTTCATAAACATGTTAGCTTTTGATTTTCTCAAGTCACTCATTACTACATAAACCACCTGCTTCTGGTGTATTTTAACCTCTGCCTTATCCTGCAAAATCTGACTTAAATAAATAGTTGGTTCTCGTAATTAGGTAAACAATACAGCGATTAAAAACAAGGAAGAATACCTGTAAATGTTTTCATTACTCACCAATCTCTCTTCAAACACTGACTGCTTCCTGTTGCAGCTTTTCTTTCTATGTATGCTTTCTTCTTGTTATTTTTGCTTTTCTTATTGCATTTTTGTTTGTTTGTTTATTTGTTTCTGGTCATTGTTGCTGATTTGTTTCCTTTTATTTCATTTTCCAGACAGGGTTTTCCTGTATAGCTGGAATGGGCTGGAACTCCCTGGGCAGGCCAGGCTGACCTTGAACTCTTCTTTTTCTAATGCTTTTTACATTCATTTGTGCGTGCGTGTGTGTATGTGTGTGTATGTGTATGTATGTGTATGTGTGCATGTGTGTGTATGTGTTTGTATGTGTGTGTATGTGTATATGTGTGTGTATGAGTGTGTGTATGTGTATGTATGTGTGTGTATATGTGTGTGTGTGTATGTGTGTGTATGTGTGTGTATGTGTGTGTATGTATGTGTATGTGTGTATGTGTGTGTGTGTATGTGTGTGTGTATGAGTGTGTGTATGTGTGTGTGCGTGTGCGTGCGTGCGTGCATGTGTTTGTCTGTGTGTGTTTAGGGGCATGGATGCATGACATACATGTAGAAGTTACCAGGCAACTTGTGGAAGTCCTCTCCTTCACCATGTGAGTTCTGAAGATCAAATTCAGGGCCTCAGGCTTAGCATCAAAGGCCTTACTTGCTGAGCAATCTTGCTTTCTAACCTTGACCTTGAACTTTTAATCTTCCTGCCTCAGCTAGACTTTTGCTTAAAAGTATTTTCACAAACATAATAATTGTGGGTATATGTGTGTTACAATGTGATATTTCAATTCATGTATCTTTCTATCAATCTATATATGTTTTATTTTTGAGAAGAGTGGTTGCTAGACTCTTGGAAGCATAAGGGGTTTTATTAGGTAGGAGGAGTAGCTTTTAATATTCTATACTGTAATAACTAAAGTTGACAAAATTAATTGTATATTTGAAAATATCTTCTGTAGAAAATGTTTTGATTGTTTATGTTGGGAAACAAACCTAGGGTGTCACCCATGCTAAACAAGAGCTCTAGCACTGGGCTACACTCCTTAAACCATTTGGAATATATCCATATATTTTTACACAGCTGAGCTTGAATTTTATATTGAAACATCAATGTATTTATAATTTTTTTCATGTTTCTTGTAACATACCTTATTCAGAAGTAAATATTTGATAACTTTATATTATCCTATTAGGCAAATACATCCATATTGCCTTAAGATGACTTCTGATTAAACTTTTGATTTATACTTATTTTTATGGCCATCCTATAATATCCATGTTTATTTATATATATTTGTGGACATTTCTGACTATTTTGTAGAAAAAATTTCACACAGTCATTACTTAGGGAGCTATGCCCAGGGGTGTGACTTTGGCATATATTGAGTAAGAGATTTCAGAGTGTTGTTCTTGGAGTCCTCAGGCAGCTATATATGTGTCTTCTCACTACTGCCTTCTCCTGGCTGCCATGATACCATGGAACAGGACAGAGGGTGATTTATGAATAAAGAAAAACCTAAGTTCAGCTTTGCTGGCCAACACGGCAGTATACTATATCCCAGTGCATCATTGACAGGGTCCTTTGGGTTGTAGTTATCAAAGTAAGATAGTCAAGTGAGAGGGGCCTCATAAAGTAATAGTATAATTTCACTTACAAATTCATTATTTAAGGAATTATTGTACAAAATAGTCTAAGACAATGTCAGAAAGCCATATAGGAGATTTATTTATTTATTTAAATTATGCTTCAGAATCCTTCACAGGCTTGCAGATACTGAGAGCTCCACCTGCTGTTCTTCAGATCTGGAAGAAAAGAAATAGCTTTTGATTCAACTTCTAAGTTGTTCAGACCATAGTATTTTACTATGGCACTCTAGAATGCTAAAAGATTTTAAAACATCTCCCACATTTAATCCTAGTGTTTTGGCTCAGCAAGCTTTCTATACACTGACTACTAAACCTCTTAATGTACTATCAACTTATATACACTTTAATTAGCTATTAATTGATTCACTTTGGAGTTGAGTTTTGGGCAGGATGAAAACTAGTATCTGGGTTTCATTCTTCTACATGCAGTGATCCAACTTTTACCTAACCATTTTTTGGAGATGCTGTTTTTAATCAAATGTACATTTTTCGTACCTTTATCCAATCAGATAACTGTAGTTGTGTGGACTTCTATCTAGCACCTCAGTTTCATCGATTGATCTCTATGCTTGTTTTGGTGCTTGCACACACTGTTTTTATTACTATAGCTCTGTGGTGTAATTTGAAGTTAAGTATGGTGGTGTTCCTTTTGTTAAGGAATGATTTGGCTTTCCTCAGTCTTCTGTTGATCCACAGACATTTTTGGATTAATTTTTCTACTATGCAGAATGATCATAGAATTTTGATTGAGATTGCACTGAATTTGTAGATTGGTTTTGGTAGAATGGCTGTTAGCACAAGATTAAGTCTGTAGATCCATTTGCATGGAAGGTCTTTTCATCTTCTGGTGTCTTCCTTAATTATTTTCTCCATAGTGTAGTTTTTATTGTAGAGGTCTTTCACTCATTTCTCTAGTTAGTTTTATTCCCAGGTATTTTATTGTATGTGAGGTATATGTATGCACGTGTGTGTGTGTGTGTGTGTGTGTGTGTGTGTGTGTGTGTGTGCGTGTGTGGTGAATGGGATCACTTTCATTTTTGGTCACCAGTATATAGGAAAGCTACTGATTTTTGTGAGTGTTGCATCCTTCCACTTTACTGAAATGTTTATCAGTTCTAATGGTTTTCATTGTAGGATTTAGCGTCCTACATAGAATCACCATCTATGCTAAGGAATACCTTGATAATTTTCCAAATTGTAACTCCTTCATTTCCTTTTCTTCTCTGTTTTCTTGTTCTAGGTAAAACCTAAAGAACTAAGTATAGTCCTTCAATGGAGTAGAAGTGGAGTGGACACTCTTGTCTTGTTCCTGATCCGACTGGGAATTCTGAGGGTTTCTCCAGTCAGTATGATATTGGCTGTAGGCTTGCTGTATATTATATTAAATATAATATAATCTCTATATGACCATACCCATGTGTTTTGAGGCTAATTACGGCTGTGTCTTGTCCTGAAGGCAAGACTGCCCTCTTCACTTCACTTCTGTGTAGACTATTTCTTTCTTGTTGTTGATATTATTTTTTAATAACCTTCATATGTATTACCAACATATAAAATGGTGTTATGAGAATATATAGATAATATCTATCTATCATCTATCTATCTATATATCATCTATCAATCAATCACTAAATCATCTATCTTGTATATATAATATACATACATAATATGTTATATATAATGTTAGTGTAAAAGCAAATTTGTACCTCCATCATCATTTCTATGATCTTTTCTCTGTGTGCATGCAGGAACTGAACTCTGCTCCTCTGCAATAGCAGCAAACACTCTTAAGCACTGAGGTATCTCTGCAGGCTGACATTTTTTGTTCTTTGAATATATTAACTTCCCTTCTAACCCAGGGGTCTTTACTCACTGTCTTATACACCTAGAATCTTCTCTCAAACCTTGCTTTCTTACCTCTTCACCTCAAATCATTTACATTCAGATGTCACCTAGATGGGAAGTCTGTAGGCTTAGATTTTTCAAAACCTATTTTAATAAAGGTTCTTAAATGATATATCCTCCCTTCTAGCCCACCATCCATCAAAAATAGTGGAAAGGAAAAGTTAATAGGGCAAAGGAGAAGTGTGGACCTGTTTAAAAATAGTTATTTGGGGCAATTCCAATTTTTGCTGTAAGGATATCAGCAGATCAGTTCACATGAATCAGCAAAGATAGCTCCATCCACTCACAAACACCATTCACAAATCAGCAATGACAGTTCAATCCAGAAAAAACAGCGAGGCTTTGCCAATTGGCCCAAGTCTGTGGAAACAGCAAGGAGCCTCCAGAATATCACAAGAAGTTCTTTGGTGCAATTTTTCTCTGTGAAATTATGACAAATGATTATCATCGAAGAAGACAAGGTGAACCAATGCCACAGCACTGTCCACTGTCTGTTGGGTTAAATTTATATCCTTTCCAAACATCACGTGTCCACTCAAGTGTCTGCTCTAGCAGAACATCACATGCCCCCTTTCCAGGTAGCATCTAAAAAATACCATCAGCAAAACATCCTCCTATGTGTTTGCCTCAGCAAAACATCCTCACATAAGACTGTTTCCAGAAAAACATCACATAACACAACTGAGTCTCAGAAAAAAAACAAACCAAAAAACCAACCAAACCATCCTGAGCAAGGTAACTCAGTCACAAAAGAACGAACACGGTATGTACTCACTGAGAAGCGGATATTAGCCCACAAGTTCAGAATGCCCAAGTTTCACTTAACAGTAACCACTGGACTGAGAGTGAGGTCCCAGATGGAGGAGTTGGAGGAAGGTCTGAAGGAGTTGAGGGAATTTGCAGTCCCATGGAGGAAGCAAGAGCGTCAATGGGCCTGACCTCCCCTCCCATCGTCCTGGAGTTTGGACCACCAACCAAAGAATACACATCTATGGACCCATGGTTTGGACCACATATGAGGCAGAGGACGACCTCAATGGCCATCAGGGAGTGAGGAGAGGCCCTTGGGCCTGAGGGTGTTAGAGGCCCCAGTAAAGGGGAATGTCAAGGTGGGAATATGGGGATGGGTGGGTGGGTGGGTGGGAGGTTGGGAGGTGGAATTCCCTCATAGAGGCAGGGATGGGGAGGGGATAGGGGGTTTCCAAAGAGGAGACCCAGAAAAGGGGAAACATTGGAAATGTAAATAAAGTATCAAAAAAAGAAAAAAAAAAACCAAACAAACGAATGAAAATTTCCACTTCAGAGTCCTTACTGGATGAGTCTATTCTGAGCTCAGCCTGCTCACATTCCCTCACTTATGATTCTATCCCGAGCACAGTCTGCTCATGTTCCCTACTCTGCTGCCATTCTACTCCTAACCCTACCTATGGCTGGCATTATAAATTCAGTTGCTATCTGAACATTTCTGTAAACTCCCCCCCAAATAGGTATCTTACATGTCTTATTTTCTGTGTAAAGAAGCCTAAAGTCATTCTGTCATAAAACAAACAACTCCTGATTCTAACAGATTTATGGACAGAATATTTAGGAAATGAATCGCTGCATTCAGGTTGCATTGAGTCTGTAGCTAAGTCCTGGGTCCTCTTTTCCCTCTGAGTTTCCTTGATGCCTCAACATTGTCTGCAGAGTTCAAGAATTTTATCTTAAGGGCATAATTATTCTGCACTACAGAGTCTGAGTGGATTCTACTAACTCGCTATATTTTCCTCCTTTGCATTATGCTCAACTTTCTGTTGCCAAAGTTTATTCAAAATCTTTCTAGTTTGCACATCTTTATTTTAAAGATCTGATCAAATCCAGGGCTTTCTACTGTGATTCACACTGCTGGATTACAGCAGATTAATTCAGTAGGCCTTGTTGTCCCCTTACTTTTTTTTTTTTTTTTTTTTTTTTTTGGTTTTTTGAGACAGGGTTTCTCTGTGTAGCCCTGACTGTGTCCTGGAACTCACTCTGTAGACCAGGCTGGCCTCAAACTCAGAAATCTGCCTGTCTCTGCCTCCCAAGTGCTGGGATTAAAGGAGTGCGCCACCTTACATTTTAAAACTGTAAATTAAGAGGGAAAACCAACCAACCAACAATAACACATCTTTCCCTCCTAGGAATTTCTTTGACTTTCATTTTATTATGGGACATTTTACTATTACAGAAAACAAGCTTGGTATAGATGATGAGGTCAGAGCAGACTGACAGATGTTTATCAGATGGCTGACAAGCATACAACCTTGCAAGTTTTCAGAAGATGAAATGAATCTGCAGGATTCATATAGTTTGATCAAGAATATTTTGAATTATGAGATTGAACATATGGTTGTACAGTTGGTTTTAATGATAATATCTTTCTGTCGTGAGAGGAGATATCATGGACACAGAGCTTGTACCTGAGTGTGTACCATGCTTGAAACCCACATCTCTTCTAGCTACCTGTTTTCATTTTCCTTCTGAGAGCAGGATAAATACAATTATGTGTATTTTTAATTGTTTTAAATTTAAACATATATTAAATAAATACAAACATAAGGTCTCCCAGCCTGCACTTATTAAACACTAGAATTACATATGCACCACTGTTCTAGGCTTAATATTCTGTCTTAATTTGATAAGGCTGTCAACAAAATTATTCAAGGGTTTTAGAAGAAGGATGTTTTATGGGAAATTTGAAGTTGCCAAATGATGCCATTGATTTTAGCAATGTCTCTGTATGCTCAAAATAATCAATTTTGTGCAATATTTAACACTGAGTGATTTATTAACTCATACTACAATCAGTTGTAATATTTTCTGATAAATGTTTTAATGCACCCCGCATAATATTTTACATATGAAGTTAATTAAATTTTGTATCAAAGTTAGATACTGACTTTATTATTCATGCAGCTATTCTAGTCAGACATCAAAATAAGTATTTTTCATTATATGTAATGAGGTATAAATATTGATATCAATTATAAGTCACTCTACTTACAAGAAGTATATAAAACTAAGGCAATATCCTTAATACTATTTTGTTTGGGAACAAGATCTGGAAGAATGGCACCTTTCAGATGTCATGTAATGTCAGTGGCATATGATGTCATGTAATGTGAGTGGCATATGATGTCATGGGGCATCTCATGTTATCGCATCTCATGGGCACAGTGGAAGGTGCTGTCTTGTACAAAGATGGAAGCATTTCTTTGTATAGTTTTATCAGCATTTGGCAAACTTCATCTTAAATAGGTAAAATAACACAACAAGTTAGGGTTTTTTGTTTCTGGTTTTTACTTCTGAAAACGCATACCACTGTAGAGAGAATCCTCAGTTAGATAATACCTTGTCTGTGTGAGCAAGTGCGTGTGCCTGCATGTGTGCACGTGTGTGGCAGAGGTATGCTCCATAGAGTAAACTGCCAGTGACATACTGGGGTCAGAACTGAGGTCACTGCAACTGTTCATTCAGCCAGAAAGGGCATAACTTTGATGATTTTTAAAATAAAGTCTGGTGCTCAGTGGCCATCCTCATGCTGTTTATCTCCTGAGAACAGGTATACCTCCTGATTTTGATTCAGAGCTAAAAGATACTGTGAATCCCAGGACTATGGCTCAGATGTCCACACCGAGTGCGTCCCTTTTCAGCCTGACCTTTAGAGAAATAGGCTGGATGGTAGACTCTCAATATGTAAATGTAAGTGTGCCAGCTGTTGGAGAAGATGATGCTTACAATAAGTGATTAAAACCTAGTGAATGAAATATATTTTTCTGAGCACAGTGAAAACCAGCAAAGATCACACCTACTATTTCAGGCACTCCGAGGGAATGTTTCAGCATTGTAGTTTGTATGAAAATAGCTTGGATCTGTCATGCAAAAATATAAGCTTTAAAAGCATTCTGCTACTATACACTAATTGTATGGAATGTGTTTCATTGTGACATATTCATGTATATATATAGAGAGAATGCATTATGAGCACAGCTGCTCTCCATTACCCTACTCTACTCTCTCCCACTCCAGTTGATACTTTTCCTTATCTCAACTAGTGTTCCTAAGGTAGCCTTGCCTGTTGTTTGTTGTTTCTGATGATCCCATGACATTAGAATTGCTCTCAGAAGCTCACCAAGGGTTTGTTTACAGAAGTGCAGGTAGCTTCTCAGGACAACACTGAAGTTAATGTCGCTTTTCTGAGCATCCATTAACTTCACATAGCTTCTCAGAGAAGGGTGGGGCCTCTAGACTCCCCTCCCCAACTCTGTGACAGGATGTTGACTGGCCAGTCTTATGCAGATCTTACTCAGACTATCATGGCTGCTGTGAGTTCAGGATTCTACGCTTGGCAGTTGTCCATCCATAGGACTCCCTGACTTCCTGCAGCTCTTGTAGCCTCTTGTCCCTCCCATGATGTTTCCTGAGCCTTGAGGTTGAGCTGATACAGATAAATACTGCTATGTTTGTACTTTATTGGTGCTTTTTGCTCATGGATGTCCTTTTGTCTCTGAATGTGCTCACCACACCCAGTAAATTTTAGGCTGTCCTCTAAAAAGTGATCCATGTGAATATTTAGTTAATTCTCAAATATATCTGGATTTTAGGAAAACAAGGCATATCTAAGGTGGTAACAGGCAGACCATATGAGCTGCAGCCTTGAGTAGTTAAAGCATACTGCCGGCACTCGTGACTGGTGATACCCAAGTTTCTTTGCAATTAAACCATATTTCTAAAGTAGTGTGAGCAAACAAATGTGATCTGAGAAGCCCTTGGGGCTAGGAAAAAACTGGGGGATTGTATGACTCCCATAGTAAACAACGGGTACATGGAATTGGTGTAGCCTGGTAAAATTGCCTGTGGATCAGGTTAGCTTTTGACATTTTAGTTACCATTGTAATCAACAAGGATGAGTTATTTAAGGAAACAGAAACAATACCATGCCAATCTATATACTTACATTTATGTCCATGTATGTATATGCAAATATATTAATATACATAATATATATGAGAGATTTTATGGAGTTGTAGAAGCTGGAAAGTGAGAATTTTGCACCTGGGTTGCATGAATTGATACTGAAAGAGGAATTGATGACGTAGTTCACACTCACAGACACCTTCTTTTTCAGAGAAGGTCAGCTATCACTCATAGTAAGGTCTCCAACTGATTAAATGAGGCCCACCCACATTAAAGAGAATTATACTCATAATTCTGTAGTTTAAATGACTGGTTTAATTTGGAAAACACCTTCAAAGAATCATGTTTGACCTGGGAACTATGGCTTAGCTAACTTGACACACACAATAGGCTATCACAGTGGGTCACATCACGCAGCCTAAATGCTACATATTTGCAGTATGTCAAAACCAAAGTATTTTCAGATGGGCAAAGGAGTGATGTGTCAGGAGTGTTTGGATCCTTACAAGTCCCTGTGAGGTAATCGATACTCAGAAATCAATACACTAATCTGAAATTTAGCTTCAACAAGCATCTGGGGCCTTGGAAAGTCTATTGGTTTCTTGGAATGTCAATTCTCTTAATAGGAATATGGAATGATCAAAGTACCCACTGCAGGGGATTATTGAGAACTGTAAATGAATGACCTCATACTCAGTGCCTAGTCAATAGGAAACACACAGTTAGTGGGCCATTACTATCATAGAGGATGACAGCCCTGAGATTGGAGGTCAAGATGACTGTGGTCTACCTGCAACTTAGGCTGGTCATCTCCGCATGTACCCAGCATGGTTGGGAGCTGATTAAACAAACATGTCCTATTACTGTAGTTTTAAGAATCCAAAGTTCTATTGAGTTACAGTCTTCTTTGGTAATCCCAATGACCAGTTTTGCCAAAGGAGCACATTATGGTTAGTCTTAATGTCCACTTACCACAAATTACAAACCCTGGCCAGTGAATCTTGCCTGAAGGAGTATCTGGGTGGTTTTTATTGATGGGGGAAGACCTATCCTGACTGCGGGCTGCACGTTCTGGTAACAGCCCAGTTAAAAGGAATATTATCTTGCCCTTTGCTGTGTTCCCTCCTACTTCTGAGTTGATTTACCCAGTCATGACTACTTATTCCTTCATGGAGATCAGAAACAGCATTTCCAGACTTCCATTATGGACTAGGGGCAGTGACTCTCCAGCAACCCTTCAGATTTCTGGTGCCAGACTGGGTGGCTGAGTCCTTAGCTCTCAGGTGGGATTCTACCATTGTTACTATTTTAAAGTACTCTCAACAAATTCATATACACATACATATGATATATTCATGCATATGTATGTATGAACACACATATGTAAGTATATATATATATATACACACACACATACATATATATTCTGATTCTCTAGAGAATCCTGACTAATACAGAGAATATTAGAAAAAACTTGAAACTTGTGTATTTTCATTAATACAACTACTTTTGATTATCTTTGTCGAGTTGTTAATAAACACAACTATTTTATAAACAAAGTTTGCTCTATTGACTCTGGGAGAAAAAGGGTGGGGCTGCATAAAAGATGCTAAGACTAAGCACACATTGTTTAATATAACCCAGTATGGGAACTTCACTGGCTTCAGGTTTCTAAGGTTCATCTTTTCATTTCTCAGGCAGCAGGAAAAATACCACATAAACAGAACAAAACATGACATTTGATTTCCTGTGATGCTGGGTCACACTGAAAATCAACTTGCATTCCGTTTCATTCTAGAGACTTTCAACAAGAATAGCCTGAAACACTCTTCACTAGTTCGTTCTATTAGCAGACAACCCTTGCTAATAGAGCTTAGGTTTCATGTCACACAGTCAAGGACCTTTTGGAACTGTGGTATTCCCAAGTCACAAGGGAGCCATTGGTAAGATCTTTTGCTTTAAGCAACTTCTTAATTAAACGTTTTTTTTCTGCTGAGATTCCCAGCTTTTCCTCTTCGTCTTTTAAAAACTACGCGTTTTCCAATTTGGCTTGCACACCTCCTTTAACTATTTAACTCCCACATCCAGCCTTGTTTAGTGTACAGTGTATGTATTAGTTTCTTCGCCTGGGGCTTTGGTTTATAAGCAAAGGTTTCAAACTCTCTACACAATTGTTTTTTCTGACCTCAGTAGAGTCCTTCAGAATATTCTGTCTAGCTGGAAATCCCAGGATATTATAAGTATCACATAGTTGTTTTCTGCTTGTGGGCTTAGCCTCTTTATTCTGAGTATAGAAAACCAATTAACACCCATAGCCAATTTTATGCTAACTAGGTTGAAATAGATTTTCTAGTCTACCTTTAAAGCAAACAAAAAATCCAGCCCACCACAAAAATCTAGTTATCTAAAGTAATCAGTATAATATATACAGTGTGATTCATAGATAAACAGCATGATTTGCAACTGTTTTGAGTTTGTGTAAAGGTAACCTAGAGTTACCTCTGACTATGAAGGGGCCCATATGATGCTCCATTGTGATTGACTGATTTACAAATCATACATCCATGAGACAGTTGGCAACTTATTCCTTCTATGAATGTGAGTTGTGCGGTCAAAGTGAGAAAAGCATTTGCTGCCTTGACCTGCTCAAAAAATTTTTTCTCATTAAATTTCTTGGCTTTATATATTTATTTTTAATGTGAACATTACATATTATCCACAAATATAAAAGTCAAATTAACTTGGCATTTATAAATTATTAATTAAAAATGCAGGATCGTACATTTACAATTATAGAGCTTCTTTTCTTCTCAATGAACCAAATCTATTCTCCTGCCGTTTATGATTTAAGAAAGTAAAATAGAATATGCATGTCCTAGTGTAAGGTAGGATCTATAATTTCAGGAATGAGTTGCCTTCTGGTTTTGCCTTGGCCTAAGCAAATCCCCTATTTCTCCCTTTGGGCTTTGGGGAGCAAGAATATCCTCTCCACCTTCTTGATATCTAAAAAATTATAACCATTTTTCTCCTTTAAAAAAAATGAAATGGATTTAAAAGTTGGGAGCTATACTCAGCCTTCTTGGGCAAGAGTTAATTCCAAAGAACTATATGACTCTAAAAGACATCCTGGTTTTCCCTGACAGAAGAGTCCCTGGGTTTCCACTGGCTCTTAAGGGCAGAAGAGGTCCCAACTCCCAACTGTGGTCCCAACTAAGCTAAGCTTCTGGGAATGCAGACCAAGATCAACCCTTTAGACTAGCATAACCCAGCTTTTCCTTCCACCTGTCTGAAGGCTTGAAAGCAGAGCAGGTTGGTATCCTGACCCTGGTTCCTGCTGCTCCTGTTTGCTAAAGGCCCCCCAGGAATGCTAGCTCGGGTAAGAGTCCCGTGGGAAGGATACAGCAAAGAGTCTTCTTTGAACTTGGAGGATCATAGGCTTCGGATAGAGCTGATGGTCTAGGCAGTGGTTTCCTACCTGTTTTCAGCAGCAAAGCCCTTACCACAAATAAAATCTTACCCTGAACCCTGATACATAACACAGCTACAAGGGGAGCTGTTCTGACTCAGGGCAAACTGTGCGACCCTCCACTCCCTCATCTCCCCAAGGACTACAGAGGCAACCGTTAGGACACTTTGTAGCTCTGCCAAGCAATGTGAAAACCACTGGCTTAGTTTGTCCTGAGGAAGTCAGTGCCTCTCATTCCAACTGCTTGCCACAGGCAGATCTGAGCTTAGATTAGCACCCTCAAAACAGAGCAAATGGCACAGGCAGTCTCCCATAACTCCCACAGACACTATGGCAGATGCTGGCAAGGATGTGGAGAAAGAGGAACACTCCTCCATTGCTGGTGGGATTGCAAGCTGGTACAACCACTCTGGAAATCAGTTTGGCGGACCCTCAGAAAAATGGACAATAATACTACCTGAGGACCCAGCTATACCACTCCTGGGCATATATCCAGAAGATGCTCCAACATGTAATAAGGACACATGCTCCACTATGTTCATAGCAGCCATATTTATAATAGCCAGAAGCTGGAAACAACCCAGATGTCCCTCATCAGAGGAATGGATACAGAAAATGTGGTACATCTACACAATGGAGTACTACTCAGCTATTAAAAACAATGACTTCATGAAATTTGCAGACAAATGGATGGAACTTGAAAATATCATCCTGAGTGAAGTAACTCAGTCACAAAAGAATGAACACAGTATGTACTCATTAATAAGTGGATATTAGCTTGGAATACCCAAGTTCGGAATACCCAAGATTCAATTCACAGCAATGGTTAGACTGAGCCTGGGGTCCCAGATGGAGGAGTTGGAGAAGGGACTGAAGGAGCTGAGGGAGTTTGCAGCCCCATGGGAAGGAGCAACAGTGTCAACTGGCCTGACCCCCTGGTGCTCCCAGAGACTGGACCACCAAACAAAGAATACACATGGAGGGACCCATGGTGCTGGCCACATATGTGGCAGAGGAGGGCATTGTTGGCCATCAGGGGGAGGAGAGGCCCTTGGGCCTGAGGGTGTTAGGATGCCTCAGTATAGGGGAAAGCCAAGGAGGGAAATGGGAGTGGGTGGGTGGGTGGGGGAATACCCTCATAGAGGCAGGGGAGAGGGGATGGGATAAGAGGTTTCCAAAGGGGAGACCTGGAAAGGGGAAAACATTTGAAATGTAAATAATGTATCAGAAAAACCCCACAAAAAACAAAGAACAAACAAACAACAACAACAACAACTATGTGTCTCTAACTCTCTCTTCTCTGTCTCTCTCTCTCTCTCTCTCTTCTTTCTCTCTCCCTCTCCCTCTCATTCTAATCCTGAGAAATGTAATAAATGTTAAAACATTCCCTTTATAGACTTACTGTTTTTGTTGTCATTGCTGTTGCTGTTTTTAGAAATTAGCCCAATAGTGGAAATTCATGGCTATGAAGTTCAAAAATTATTTTATGGCTTCTTTTATTGAAAAATTATCTTCCATATACCACTTCTTTATTTTGATTCTCTGTGTTATCTTCTGTGTGTTTGATTCTGTGTAGATCAATTTTTATTATTAATCAACTGGAACAGTGAATAGAATTAATGTCACAAGCTCATCCAGGGTCACTTTTCCTGTGTGACATGGACTGTGGAAAGAACAGTGTGTGTGTGTGTGTGTGTGTGTGTGTGTGTGTGTAGTAGCATCCTGAAGTGTTCTGCTCGACAACATAGCTGTTGTTATTTGTGAAAAGCTTTATAATTTTTGTTAGGTCAAGAAGCTTCCAATTCTTCAAACAATCTTTAAACTCCATTTAATGCAGCAAGCTACAAAAGGATCTGTGTTGAACTTTGCTGTGTGTAAGTTGGAGAGTAATAACTTTTCCCATCTCTTCTATAAGTGACTTGTCCTGTGAGACAAATGCAGACCCTTCCCTCAGAAGGGTTTTCTGATATTATACAGTTATATCGAATAAGGTTAGAACCTTTAAAATGTAGCATTTAGTAATATACTGGAACTAGCTGCTTCTTGATTCTTTTAAAGGTCACTGCATTTGCTTTCCAGGCATTGTGTTAGCTCAAGCCCCTACCAGTTGAAACTAAGAACATACTTGGCTTTTTGCCTTCAATTTTGCCAAGCTTAAGAGTAAAATGGCAGTCTTTCATAAAAAACAAGTGGTGTGTGTTCACACATGTGTGCATACACCCACACCCACACACACACACTTATACTGTAGGGAGTTTAGATGTATCAATGTATTATCAGTATCTCTTAATAGTTGTGATCGATATGCCCCTGATATTGCAATCCAAGGGAGAGCAAGGCATCTCCTCTCATCAGTCCGGTAGCCAAGCTTAGGAATGTAAACCAGGAAGAAAATCTGTGGAGGAAGTGCTGATTTTCTGCTCATTGCCCCTCCACACATCCCTACTAAGCGAAAGCGTGTTCTACGACGCCAGTCACGTCCAATTCACATCAGTTTACAGCTTTGTTGATGTTCCACTAAAGGAACAGATTTATTAAGCCATTATACAATGCAAGAAAAACGTACCACGGTGCGTCCATTAGAATTAGTGTTGGTTTGGTGTAGTGAAATGAGAAGACAGTTCTCATCCACTGATGCAGATGAAGTTAAGAACACTTGCTGCTCTTGAAGAGGACCCATGTCCAGTTCCCAGAACCACGCTGAGTGGATCACAACCCCCTATGACTCCGGTATCTGGAGATTGACCCCCCCCTTCTGGTGTCTGTAGGGATCTACACAGCATACATGTGGTGGACATACATATCCTCAGCTCTACACATATACACATTAAAATATATGAATAAACACGTCAGTTTAAAAGGCATTCCTAACAATTGTTACCTCGAAGACTAACTGAGAAAGACAAAGACACGGTTTTATTTTTCCTTATATACAAACCTCAGATTTGTGTGTGTTTGTGTGTGTGTGTGTGTGTCTGTGTGTGTGTGTGTCTGTGTGTCTGTGTGTCTGTGTGTGTCTGTGTGACGAAATTAGAAGGGGCATCTCTTAGAAGGGAAGTAAAGCTCTTAAGGTGGGGAGAGGCTGTGACATGGAGCTGGCACGGAGCAGAACAGGAGCTTTTGTTGGGGGAGGGGCAGGAGGAAGGTAGGGCTTGAGTAGACCGTTGGGTAGGGAAAGGATAAGAATAATTAAGTGATGAGGATTCAGTAATGTGGTCCATTGCTTTGTTTAAAATAATGCAGGAATATATCTACAGTCCTTGCCAATGACAGAACGCTGCCTATGCTTGTGGACCCATGCACGTACAACTTGTTTTGTTTAAACTAGAAAAATAGACTTGTATCAGCTTGAAAAGATGCCTGGCCATACGAACACATTTCACTTGGCTTCTCGTTGGTCCCTTGTTACAAATTCAGGAGAACCTGGCACAGCTTTGAATTTTCCACGCATGTTTGAATATATGTGCATAAGACACTGGGGATATATGATATATTTTCTTGACTTATAATTCAAATGCTATTAGTGCCAGAATCTGATGATGTTTCTCAATTCAGATCTCACAAGGATAGAGTCCCCAACATCTATGCTTTAACTGTTCTAGAAGGCATATCTCCTAGTTGTAATAAAAACATTGTATACAAGAGCAGGCCTCTGGTTAAAAGAGCATTGAAAGAATTGAGATAAAACTGAATATTTGGGCGTCATGTGCATTCTAATCCAAACAACAAATTTTAACACATTTGAAGTTTGTGAGACAATTGCTCATGTAAACCAGGATTATAAATTAGGTTATTATTTTTGAATATTATTAACCTTCAAGCTGTGATCATTTTTAGCTATGTTTTTTAAGATTCTTTATATTCCAGTAATATATAGTAAAATACTTACATAGGAAAAGATGCACTGTGTAATTTGATTCAAAATATGGGAGAAAGGCTTGGCTAAAACCAGAATTTTGCTTGAGTAAACTGGGTAGGAAGTGTTTAGTGATTCACTGGACTTAAAAGTCTGTACTATAACGGGAATGTTAACTGAAATGTACATGTACTAAGCATTTCATTTGTTCAAGGGAGGAAGTACAGTTGCAATCTAGACATAGACCATCCTGCTCTAAGGGTAGGCTCTTTAAGTCTCATGGTCTACAGCAATTTCTGAAGTAAATACACAGGCAGGTCAAACTTGAGTGTTTCTGTTTGTAAACAGCTGAGCCATTTCAAGGCCAAGCAGTGAACTAAACAGTGGGGAGATGGCTCCTATCTATTGGAAGCAGGCAATTTACTCTGAGAAATCTTAGTGTAAAAATCTAATTTCAACCCATTTTTCTCAGAGGCTAAATTTTATCCCATTTCCTATTCACAAGGCTCTGTCATTAGCATAGCAAGCTAATGAGTAAACCAATTATTTAAAACTGGCAATATTTTTATTATGTCTAATTAAGTGTTTAATCAGAACAGTGTGGCCTGTAAGGCTTTGTAAACAGTGTTCTCCAGAAGACAATTGAACTGGCTGCCTGGATCTTTGCTAACCATATATTACATTGACTGAAGGGGAAACTGGAGGCCTAGGTGAATGGGAACAAGACACAGAGAAGAAAGAAAATGGCCACAACCCTTGCCTACTGTGGTGGGTGAAAACTGAGTGTATATTCTTCATTAGACTGTTGGCCACACAGAAGGGTAACCACCATTCCAGCTTGGGGAACTTGTTCCTGAGGTCTTGAATGAACAATAAAATAGAGACTTAGCAGGTAAAGTACTAGATGTTTTTTCTAGATCTTTCTAAAGTATCCGGCTAATTTACTTATGCTATGATTTAGGGCAAGTTGATGACGTAGGTGCTAACTAAGCACATTTTCCCTTATTTGACATGTCCTGGGTTCATTTCTATTATGCTATCATACCGTTAAACATCTTTAATGCTTAACCAGACTAAAACTGAGTCAATGTAAATCAATCAATCAATGCCAGGAAATATCTAAGAGCCACTCAAAGAAACATAAAGCAAACAAGGAAGAAGTAAATTTAGGTAATTGTTCATTAATTCAGTGAATACTTAATTTGCTTACTCATCAGAAACCATCCAATTATCACCGGGGATATAGAAAACAAGGAGACATACATGAGCCTTCCTCTCTCAAAAATGGGAATGGACAAATCCGAACATCAATGTTGTGTGGTAAACATTAAGAGGAGAGTACTTTTAATAAATAGTAATATACAGGAAAATAGGGGCTAGGGAAGTTCCTGAGGAAAAAATGTCATACACACACACACACACACACACACACACACACACACACACACACACACACACACCACACAGTGGGTACCGGAGTCTCCCTAGAATGTGAAAGTGCACTGAAAATGAACACGCATGACCTCTGGACTTTTTCTTTAAGAGACTGTAAGTAAAGAATCTCAGGTTTAAAGAGAAGACAAAGATTGCCCTCAAGAAATAATTTAAAGTAGAACCTCAAAATCTTAGAATCCTGAACAGACACAACTTAGGTGATTCAAACCAAAGCCAAAGGTACAATGTTGGCTTAAGGAGTTTTAGGTTGCTGAGCTTACAGGCTTCTAGCAAAGGCAAGCACAGTTCCCTCTTAGGGAGCTTGCTTTTAACCCATAGTATACAATATATGAAGAAATAAGGGACCAGAGTAAAGAAAAGAAATTTAGCTCAACCAGATAACCAATACTTTCTAAATCAGGATTATTTAGAATCATAGTTACTATGTTAAACATATCAAACTTAGTGATGCATATTGGGTACTGATAACTTAAAACGAGTAGTGTTATTGACTTTAAATATAAAAGTTTCTAGCAAGTAATAATAAACAATTAAAACTACAGTCGTAACTGGATGGCTTTAACTAAACTCTTTTTAAGATGTGCCCAAAATATGTGGTTAGAGTGAAGCACAGAAAAAGAAACTAAGATGTAGAAGACAAGAGAGACTCTGAGAAGTAGATGCTCTGAAATACTGTGTACATACACAGACAGAAACGGGTTGGGGAGGGGCACGCAAACCCCAGAGCTTCTTCCCAGAGACCAGTTCCTGCTTATATTGGTTAATAAACTACAGCCAATGGGCATAATTGCTTGTGCCGAGTCTAGGCCCAATTCAAAAACCATGTGTGTTCCTGTATGCTTTTTGTTCATCATGGTTAGCTTACAGGAGATAACTTCGGAAAATTGGATCCCATCAACTGGTTTTCTTTCTTTTTAAAAATGTATTTTACTTTCAATTATGAAACAACATAATGGAGAAATGAGTTTCGTTATGACATTTTCATGCATGTGTGCCATTACGCCTGTTCCAATCCATGCTTTATGGCATTTCCATGAGCATGTGTCATATGCCTGTTCTAATCTGTACTTTATGGCATTTTCATACTTATGTGTCATTACACCTGCTCCAATCCTTGCTTTTCCGTTGGGTCTTCATCCTGGCTCTTAAGATACCTTTCGTAATTCTCATGATCTGCTTTCAAGTTTCATGACTTACATACATACACACGTGGATATACACACACACCTCATACACAATTTTCAAAAGTAAAATAAAATGTGATTTATAATTCTGAGATTGCCTTTCACTCTATAGCACTTCCATTTGTTTGCTTTTTGAATTATTTTTATTACACATATCTCTTTTATTTATATGACTTCATCCCATGCTGTCTTCCTCCAGTCTCTCTCAGATCTTCCTCCTTGCTTCCTCTAAGATTCAGTTTTTCTTTTTTCTTTGTCATTATTACGCACACACACACACACACACACACACACACACACACACACACACACTCACACATGCACACACACACACACTTCTATAGCACAATGAGTACATTCTGTACCTTAGTCTCCTGGCTGATATGCAGAGGGCCAAGACTTTTCCCACTCTGCAGCCATTCTTTCTACTCTGATGATAGATTGTAAAGAAACTTTTCAATTCGATGTAATCCCAGTTGTCATAGCCCCAGATTATTTCCTGTGTTAGTCTATTTCTCTTTAGAACTCCTTATTTGTGTCTATATCTTAAAATGCTTTATCTAGGTTTTTCTCTAGAAGTTTCATATCTTATATCATGACAGTTGATGCATTTTAAGTTGATTTTGTGTAGAGAGATAGAGACATATCTAATTTTATTCTTCAACATGTAGAAATCAGGTTTTCCCAGAACCATTAATTAAAGATGCTGTTCTTTTCTCAAGATAGTCTTTTTCCAACTTTGTCCAAATGAGATGGGTGTAGCTACGTGGATTGATTTCTAGGTCCTCTATTCCAGTCCATTGTTTTATGTCTGTTCTAGTTGAGATTTGCTTTGTGTGTGGATCTTTGGACAGTTTAGGGGGAAGTTCCATGTGGGGCTGAGAAGACAGTATTACCTTTCGTGTTTGCGTGGAGTATACTTTAGATGCCTCCTAGGTCTGTGTGATTCATGTGGTTCACTCCTTAGCTCCATGGTTTCTGATGCAGTTCTTCTCCAGGTGATCTGTCTATTGGTGAGTGGTGAGCATTGAGGTTACTTACTTTCGAGGCAATGTTTTGAGAGTTAATCTGTTATTTTACGTAGTATATATTTTAATGAAATTGGGAGTGTTTTGTGTATAATTTTAGAATTATAATATACTCCTGAAATGTTGTTTTGTTGAGGAGTATGAAGCTACCTTTCTTATCACTTTTGACTAGTTTCATTTAAAGTCCATTTTGTCAGATATTTAAATAGCCATATCTGCTTGATTACCCATTTGCTTGGGATACCATTTTTTATTATTTTACCCTAAGTTGGTGCCTATTATTAATAGTAAGATATATTTCTTGGAGATAGCAAAAAAATGAATATTGTATTCTGATCCAATCTGCTAAATTTGTCTTTTTATATTTAAAAATAGAGGTCCTTAATATTCAGAGTTATTATTTAAAATATATGTTAATTCCTGACATTTTGTTGACTCTGTCTTCCTGTCTTTGACTTCTTTTGGTTGGTTGCCCTGGATTGTTTGTGTATTCCTTGTGTCCCCTTGGCTATGCTTATGTTTCTTTTAAGAGTGAAATGCTCCCTCCAGTATCCTGTGGAGAGCTGGTTTGGTAGCCATAAAGTCCTTTAATCTGCTTTATTTCTCCTTCAATTCTAAGAGATAGTTTTGTTGGATATAATGCTCATGGCCGAGAGTTATGATCTTTCAGATATTGGAGTACACTTTTCCAGACCTTTCAGGCTTTAAATGCTTCTGAATGATCAGGTCTTATTCTAGTGGGATTGCTCTTAGAAGTGACTAGACCTTTCTCTCATGCAGAGTGCAGTGCCCTTTCTTTATTCTGTTTTTAATATTTTAATTATATGTTCTGGAAAGTTTCTTTTCTGGAGTTCTCTTTGCCTCTTGTGACTTGATGGATATTCTTTATGTACACATAGAAACATTTCTTCTCTGATTTCACAGCAAGTAGTCACTCTGCCTTCAGTATGACACCTTTTTCCCTCTTCTGTGCCCATAATATGAAGGTTAAGTCTTTTCATGATGCCCCAAAGCTCTTCCGTGCTCTGATTATAGACTTTTATAAATGTTTTCTTAACTAGCTGTGTGAACCAATTCCTCTACCTCTCTTCCAGCCATAAATCTCTGTTTCCCACAAAATCCATTCTGATCATGAATCTTTCCAGTGAGGTTTTTATTTAGCTTATTTAGAGTTTAATTTTCAGTTTTATTTCAGTTAAGATTTTCTTCAGCAAATCTATATCTTTATTGAATTCTATATTTATCTTATATTGACTTTCTTATTTCATCCATCTCTTTGTTTTTATCTTTGAGCTATTTGGACATATTTATAATCCTTTTCAAAGATATTGTCTTAGTGTTTCCATTGTTGTGAAGAGACACCATGACCAAGGCAACCCCAACATTTAATTGGGGTTAGATTACAAGTTCAGAGGTTCAGTCCATTATCATCAAGGCAGGAAGCATGGCAGCATCCAGGCAGATATGGTGCTGGAGAAGAAGCTGAGAACTCGACATCTTGATCAGAAGGCAGCCAGGACAAGATAGACACTTCTCCCACCGGTAGGAGCTTCAAATCCCACCCCCACAGTGACATACTCTTCCAACAATACCACACCTTCTAACAGCACCGCTCCTTATGGGTCAAGCATATTCAAATCACCAGAAACCTATTTATTTTCTGTGCATGTGTGTGAAAGAGTGTATGTATGTGCACATATGCTAACAGTTGCCTGAGGAAGTCAGAAAAGGGGCACTGAATCCCCTGCAGCTAGAGTTATAGATAGTTGTTAACTGCCATGTGGGTGCTGGGAATCAAACCCGGGTCCTCTGAAAAAGTAGAAAGTGATCATAAACAGGGAGTCATCTCTCTAGTCATATATTCCTTAGTTTGAGTCTATATCTGAAAGTTTGTAAGGGTCTCATTGGTGTCCATTATTATAGAATTATTCCTGTTTAGAGAAGACATACTGTCTTGGATTTTCTTTCTTTATTTTGTAGTGAGAGTTTCACATATGGAATGAGTTTGATTGGGAGTGTGAACTTGGAGATGATAGCCTAGAGGTCGCTTACCTGTCCATGCTAGGAGCTGGGGAAACTCTAGGACTTGGGGGTCCCTTAACTGCTCCATACCAGTAGCTTGGTAGAGAGCAGAAGTATGGGCTAAGTGGGTGGAACCTCATTGATAGACATGTCACATTATTTGAACAATGCAAACACTTGCAAACAAGAATTTCGTGGCAGTAGTTAACAAACAACCAACCAGAAAAGACAGATCTCTAAGATATGAATTAAGGGGAAGTAACCACTTTATACATTCAATGGGAGAAGCCTAAAGCTGAAGGTCCTCTAAGCGATTCCTGGGTTGGATGTTTTATAAGGCTTCTGAGTCCTCTCTTTCTCATTTTAGTGCTGTTTAGATACTCTATTGTAGGGAACAGGTAGCGTCCTGAGTAAATGAGTGTTATTGACACGAACAAAGCCATGTCTAAGACCCCAATAAGAATAGCAAAGCCTTCCCTGGATGAAGCTCAGTAGGATGGCAACACCTTCCTCTGATCTAAATGACAGCGTGTAGAGAGAACACCACCATTGCTCTCTCCACCAGTGTGTTTAGGGCCTGAAGACTTCTCCTCCACAGACACTGCTTCTGCCAATATTAGCTAACCCTGCTTCTTTGTTCAGCTATCTCCAACAACCCTGCTTCCTTGATCAGATGTTTGTAATAACCTAGCTTCCTTGCTCCAATGTATGCAACTACCTTGCACTCTGTGCCCATTCAGCAGTGTCTAAGCTTCTGGGATGCTGTGGCTTCTCCCTCAGAGAGCCCAGACTACCTCATCCTAGCTTTTCTGTGTCCTCTTGACACAGAATGTGTCAATAACTGCTTGGCAGTTTCTGATTCACTTTGATCTTTTTGGGGTGATGTATGTTGTCAATGTAGAATAACAAAGCATACCCACTTCTGGAAGATATTTGATTATTATAGTATTTTGAGAAAATCTCTTCACTAATAAAAATACTTGCTTCTGTTACTACTCTTTGGCTCATTTGAAGCAGAGGTTCTGTAGAAATGGTGGGACTTGCTCACATGTGCAAGTTGGTATGCTAGCCTGAGATGTAATTGAAGACACATTTCTCCATGGACTGAAGTGTTTTGTTTAGAAATACATTTCTCATTATATTTTTTGCACATTTAATTTACTTTTTAGAAATAGTTCCTTTCATGGTTTCTTTTTCTTTTTCTGAAAAAGAAATTAATAGTGTGAAAGAAAGTCTGATGTGGTTTGCTTCTGGTTAAGTCAGTTTTGGCCCTCCAAGTATTCCTAGATTGGAATAATCATATCCTCTTATACTGGAAACCATTTCGTTTTCTTTTTAAAATTCAGAAGAGCTTGAATCTTCCATTTTCCTCAAATCTGGATCAATTGGGAGTATAAATCTCAGTCACAAATCTCTTAGTGTGCACAACCTCTGAGCAGCTGGATGCATGCTTGGGAGTTCTCCTCCCTAAGTGAGGTGATTCTGCCACAGGGTGTGGCCCACCGTCCCCATTTTCTTCTGAGACAGACACGTGAGCTAGAGAATAGCAAGGTCAGGATGTGTCCTAGAAAGAAAAGCCACCCAGTCAGGGGATGTCTGGTTTCATCGTTCAGCTCCTCCTCTGGCCAACAGTGCTTCGCGTTGCTGGTGCAAATTCAAGCGTGAAGCCAATTTTTATGCTCTAGATGGCAAAAAAATGCAGGCAATTCTGAAGGATTTCTCTCCCTTTCCCTGGCAGCTGGTATGTTTACACAGTGGAGATGAAAGGGCCGACGACATCTGTGTTTACATTGCTACATTGCAGGGTCCCCCAAACCCACAGTTAGGACTCATTTATATCCAAGCACCTCTGCCCCAGCATTACAACAGCAGAGTCTTTCAACTTCTCCTCCTCGAAGGCTTTGATCTCCTTGAGCAGAATGGTCTTTGATGAGTTGTGATTGGAGAAGGACTGAGAGGTTTTATACTTACAGAGCCCCTGCTTCTCTCTCTACCTCGAACCATAAAGGATCACGACCCAGACCTTTGCGTATAGAAACAAGCTTTGTATCAAATCCATTGTGTCATCAGAACAAAAGTTGGTCCCTAGGGTGAACAAAGCAGTGAGTCTCAAAAGAATTTGCTAGTTAATAAACTTATGAGTTCACTCTGATATCTAATTCCAGGTAGGTTAGACTCTGCTGGATTTCTTATCAGATGAGAGAATTCTAGAATCCAAAGGGTGAGCCTAGAAGTCTGTATTTTTTTACAAGATTCATCTTGGACATAGAATTATTTAAGAACATAAGCAAGGGTTAAGAATTTGGCTCAGTTGGTAAAGTGTTTATCACACAAGCATGAGGACTAGCTAGAATTTAGATCTCCAGAATCTACATAAACAGTGGATTACAGTAGTAGGAAAGCAGACATGGAAAGATCCTTGCGGCCTGTTGTTCACCCACTCTAGGCAAAGGGGAGCCCCAGGTTCAGTAACTGAGAGACTCCATCTCAAAAACAGTGAAATGATTGAGAAAGACACTTGGTGTGTCTCTTGCCTCCAGATGCACAGTCATGGACATGCACCCACGTAGATGTGTGCATACAGAAAGAATAAGAGATTTTGAGCCTTAAGTGAGGGTGTGCTGTATGTTTCAAGATATCACTACATGCTAGACATACCCTAACCCTTTCAGAGGAATTGGAGTGGTCTTCTCAACTGTTAGCTATCGTTATGTTTATGAGATGAAGTCATCTTCTTTGGGTAATTGAATGGCCTACTGAAATAGTCCTTGCTATATTTATTACTTTATATGTACAAACCTTTGGCTTATAAAATGTGACAAAGGAGTTCAGCAGATTAAAAAAAAAAAAAAACGGAACTAAATAGAACTAAAGCTTTTGAAACATGACTTTGGAACTGTTGAAGTTTCATTACCATCTTTATTGGCCATGATGTTTTGCATCTCTACTTTATGTAGACGTTTTATTGAAGTAATTGCAGATTCACACGGAGTCATAAGAAACCATACAGTGGGGGTGGTTTTTAGCCTTTGGTTTACCAACAGTAACATGTTGTTAAACAGTTATATAGTATTACAATCCAAAAAATAGACATTGGTGCAATCGACGCATTTGGTAAGATTACCTCAGTTTTGTTTATACTCTAGTCTAGCTGGATAGTTGTGTCTCATTCTATATAGGCTTGAGGATGTACCACAGGCAAGATACTGAACAAACAGTTCCACTAGCATAGAAGATTCTTGGACTGTTCTGTCATAACCATACGCTTCGCTTTCCTGTCTCTTATCCAAAGCCTTCGCAGCCACTAATTGGGCCTCTGCTTCTTCTTCTCCCTCTCTCCTTTTATTGAAAATAGATTTTCTGTTTCTCAGATAATGTGCCCTGATTATAGTTTCCCCTCTCTCTCCTTCTCTCAGTTCGTCCCCACGTCCCATCCCACCCAGATCTACTCCCTTTCTTTCTCTCATTAGAAAATAAAATAAAATCCTAACAGATCAGAAATGGGCAAAACATACAAATAGATGGGAAAAAAAGAAAGAATAAGAAGCATGGACCCACCCATTCACAGACTCAGGAATCCCATGAAAAACACTCACTGGGACCCATATTATTTTCATAAAGGATTTGGTGCTGGCCTGTGCAGGCCCTGTTCGTGCTGCCTCAGTATCTCTAAGTTCATTTGAGTTTTGACAATGTTGGTTTAGAGGGCTTTGTTTTTTTGGTGTCTTATAATCTTTCTATCTCCTCTTCCACTGGTCTACCTGAGCCCTGAGGAGAGGGATTTGAAGGTGACATTCTTTTTATAGCTGGGTGTTCCAAGGTCTCTCACTCTATGCATATGTGGCTGTGAGTCTCTGTACTTGTTTCTATCTTCTGGAGGAGGAAGCTTCTCTGATGACAGCTGAGCAAGACTTTGTTCAAGAAAAGTGCTGACCTAGGAATTTAGCAGAATGGCATTAGGAGTCATTTTATTGCTACTTTTATCTTTGTTTTTATTTTTTTGTTTGTTTTTGAACAGTAGTATTTGATTTTACCCTATGTCCCTTGGCTAGTCTCAGGTTCTTGGTCACCCAAGCAGTGTTGGGTATGGGCTCCATCTTGTGGAGTAGGCTGTAAGTCAAATCAGATACTGGTTGGTTATTCTTACAGGCTCTGCACCGCTATTGCCCTAGTACTGTAGACCAAAGGCTTTTTGGGTGGGTTGATGTTTACATTCCTTTTGGTAGTCTGTGGAGTCCCTTCCTGCAAAAAGACTCTAAAATGTAGACATGAAAGCTCCAGGTAGGTACCTGCTCGACTTCTCCATATTCAATGAGTTGTATAGGTGTTGTCTTCAGCATTGGGGCCTTGCAGTCACCTTCTGCAACCTATAGTTTCGGCAACAGCCTGGGATGTTTGGAGATTTCTATGGGATTCTTTTTGGCCAACAACTCAATTAGATGTAAACCAATCCCTTGACTAGAAGCTTTGTTTAGTGATAAGAGATGTGCCGTTGGGGCTCTGCCTCAGCCATTATCTGGTGATTTCATTTAGACCTCCTTCACATATGTATATATTTTAGGAAGCTTCTAGGTATTAGGTTTCCATCTACCCTTCAAATAGTCCTTAATTTTAGTTGTCTCTCCTCTTTTCCCCCTTGTTCCCTCTTGTTCCATTCTTCCTCTCCAATCTCCAACTGAGCCTCCCATTCCAATAGCCAGCCCCATATATCCATACTATCGATTCTATTTCTAATGTGATATATCTGTCCCCCAGTCTCTTACTCTGTACCTAACCTCGTGGTTCTATGGACTGTAACTTGGTTGTCATCAACTTAACAGCTAATATCCATACATATGTGAATACTTACTATATTTCTTTCTCACCCAGGATGATTTTTTTCTCTAGTTAAAACATGTCTATGAATTTCATGATTTCATTTTTAATAGCTGAGCAATAATCCATTGTGTAAATGCACCACATTTTTATTCATTCTTCTGTTGAGGATATCTACATTGCTTCCAATTTTGGTCCATTATGATTAAGCAACCATGAACATGGTTGAACAAGTGTCACTGTTAAGATGAAGCATCCTTTGGATACATGGCCAAGAGTGGTACAGCTGGACCATGAACTAGATTGGTTCTGATCTTCCTGAGGGACCAACACACTGATTTCCATACTAGATGCATGAGTTGCATTCCTACCAGCAGTGAATGAGTATTCTTACTCCATGTCCTCACCAGCATGACATGTCATTTGTGTTTCCTTAATGTCTACGGACACTGAGCATTTCTTTAAGTGTTTCTTAGCCATTTGAGATTCCTCTTTTGAGAATTTTCTGTTTAGATCTATACCCCATTTTCCAGTTGGGTTAATTGTGTTCTTGATATCTAGTTTCTTGAGTTTCTTATATATTTTAGAACTTAGCCCCCATCAGATGTGTAGTTAGTTAAAATGTCTTTTCCCATTCTGTAGGCTGCTGCTTAGTCTAAAATGACAGTGTCCATAGCCTAATAGAAGCTTTTCAGTTCTATTTACTAATTGTTGATCTTAGCGTCTGTGCTATTGGTGTTCTGTACAGTCTTTTCCTGTGCCAATGAGTTCAAGGCTCTTTTCCACTGTCTCTTCCATCAGGTTCAGTGTTTCTGGTTTATGTGGAGATCTTTGATCCACTTGGGCTTGAGTTTTGTGTGGGGTGTTGGGTATGGTTCTGTTTACACTCTTGTACAGGCAATCAGCCCGTTTGATCAGCACCATTTGTTGAAGATGCTGTCTTTTTACTAGTTGTATTTCTGGTGTCATTACCAAAAATCATGTGTTCAGAGGTGTGTAGGTTTATATGTGAGTTTTCAATTCAATGCCATTGGTCAACATGTCTGTTTTGTGCCAATACCGTGCTGTTTTTGTTACTATAGCTCTGTAATACCACTTTAAATAAAGAACGGTGATATCTCCAATGATATTTTTATTATTCAGGATAGTTTTAGCAATACTGAGTTCTTTGTGTTATATGAAGCAGAAAATTGTCCCTTCAAGATCTGTGAAACTCTGTGTTGGAATTTTTATGGGGACTGCATTGAATATATAAATTGCTTTTGATAGGATGACCATTTTTGCTATATCAGTCCTAGTGGTCTGGGTACAGGTGAGGTCTTTTCATCTTCTGACATCTTCTTCAGTTTCTCTCTTGAGCATCTGAGAGGTTTTATCACACAAGTCTTTCACTTTCTTGATTAGAATCATCCCAAGATGTATCATATTATTTGAACATCTTGTAAAATGTGTTGTTCCCTTGTTTCTTTTCCCATTCTTTTGTTGTAGTTTTCAGACTTGGGGGCTAGTGATTTTTGTGAGTTAATTTTGTATCCAGCTACTTTGCTGAAAGTTTTTATCAGATGTAGGAGTTTCCTGATGGAATTTTTCAGTCACTTATGTATATTATCATACCATCTGCAAATAAAGGTATTTTGTTGTCTCCTTCCAATTTGTTTCCCGTAGATCTCCTTCAGTTGTCTTACTTCTCTAGTTAAGACTTCAAGCACTATAGTTAATATGTATGGAAACAGTGAACAACCTTGCTTTGTTTCTGATTGTAGTGGAATTGGTTTGAATTTCTCGTTTCTAAAACACTTCATAAGTGGAACAACACAGCTATAGTCTGGGTATTTTCTTCTTCTTCTTTCCCCTCAGACAATTTTCCACGTTGCTGAATATATCAAGTCATTTCATTTTATTGCTAAATAGTATTCCATGGTGGGTTTGGGTCACACTCTTTAGCAGTTCACTCATGGAGGGACTTCTGAGCCATGTCTAGAGCTACTAAGAATAAAGCCATTCATGGAGAGTGAGTTTGGTTTTTTTGTGTGTGGGGGTTGTTTTTGTTGTTGTTGTTTGTTTGTTTGTTGCATGTGCATACATGTGTGTGTGCGAAATATAACCTCTTTACTTTTAGAAACCAACTTCCTTAAGTTTCATATTTTAAAATAAATTGCTATCATTATTATCATCATAAAAATTATCTAAGTGTAGCTGGGTAGCGGTGGCCCACGCCTTTAATTCCAGCACTGAGCATGCAGAGGCAGGTAGATGTCTGTGAGTTGAAGGCCAATGTAGGTTACAGAGAGAGTTTCAGGACAGCCAGAGCTCTTATACAAAGAAATCCTTGCCAAAGAAATCCTTGTCTCAAAAAACAAAAAACAAAAACAAAAACAAAAAAAACCCAAACAAAAAACCCAAAACAACAAAACAACAAAACAAACAAACAACCTAACCAATCAACCAAAACAACAACAAAACACCAAAATTATCAAATAATCCAAGTGAATTTAATGTATAAAAGTCTTCTAGAATTCTAAAGACATATTTGCAAGGATCAAACACTTTAGTGTTTGTCTATTATCAAAAGGCTTCTGGTGTTCCTTGACTTCTCAGTGAGAGTGGGAGCTGTGTAAGGGTGTAATTTTATCACATATCATGTTTGTACAGCCTGTAGTGGTATACAAATTTTAGATATCAGAAAATGAACCAATAACATTATTTTAAAGGTTTATGTTTTATTATTTTTGTTTTGTGTATATGCATTTCTGCCTCAAATATGTACATGAACAATGTACGTGCCTGGTGCCCAAGGAGTCCAGAAGAGGATTTTTGACGCCATAGTTATGAGCCATCCTGTGGATTTTGGGAAATGAACCTGGGTCCTCTGCAAGAGCAGAAATTGCTCTTAATGGCTGTGCCATCTTTCCAGCCCCTCAAATAGATGATGATTTCTAAAAGTTAATGTGGCTCGTTGCTGTGCCGCATATGACCAACTCTGTATTATACGAAATGCTGGGTGGGTTCGAGAATGTAGAAACCTCTGCCACACCACTAATGCTTACGCAGCTGGAGACTATGTGCTGCTCTGACTTTAGTGCCCACCACGGGAAGTAGATGACATGGTTTAGTATGTAAAGAAATCAGAGGCTGTAAATCTTAAATCACCTGGAAAACATGGGCAATGTACACAAATTTCTGGAAAAGAAAATGATTTTAAGCAGGAAAGGCATCTTAGGAATGCTGTCATCAGACGGAAGGGATCAGGCCAGAGGGACAGAGTGTAAACAGACTGTGACTAACTTGTGTGGATCAGATGTTGGCATCTATCTTAGAGTTTACATGGTAAAGCCCTTACCCCTGAGTTGATTGCAAGAGGAGAAGGGGATTCTGTGGTGATATGCAGATCAGGAGAAGACAATGCTCATGAGTAAGATTAATTCCCTTTTAAAAAAAGACCCAGAGACCTGTCTCACCTCCCTACAGTTTGGGATTATGATGAGGGAACCCTAGGCTGTAACCTACTGGGGTTCCTCATATGAATCTGACTCTGCTGAACCTGTAGTCTTGAAATTCTAGCCTCCAGAAGTGTGAAACATTAAATGATATTGCTAATTCTATGTTAACATGTTGAGTTATGTGTATTACATGTGTGCACTTGTTCTGTCTTCTGGATATAGAACTTGTATAAAAAAAAACAACTAAACAGACACACAATAAGCCAAAACAGCCAATTAAGATTACACACATTAGGAGGGGTCAGTGTGGCCGTGAGACTGGACTCTATCAGCTTCAGGCCCCAATGACCGTTTGATATTTTGCCTGTTTCTGATCTTCTAGGTAGTTTCTTGGTACTGCAAATTCATCCCTGAACTGGTTCTTTGACTTAAGCAGGGGAAGTATCTGAGTTTTCCATTGCTGTGATAAAATGCAATGACTGAAGCCATTTAGAGAAGGCAGCGTGTAAGAGTCCATCTTGAGGTGAAGACATGGCTTCCAGTGATGTCTCAACCACAAGTAGAAAGCAGAGAGAACAAATTAGAAGTTGCATGAGGCTTTTAATCTCAAAGCCAGTCCTTAGTGGGTATTTCCTCCAGCAAGTCTGTACCACCTCAACTTCTCCAAACAGTGCTACCTTCTAGGAACCAAGTGTTCAAAAATCAGAGGGTCTGAGGGATATTTCTCACCCAAACCACTGTAGTCAGCAATAGTGTTAGAATGTAAATTAAGTCCACAGATTTGTGAACTCATGGGAAATTCCACCTGTGGAAAGCATCTGGTATGACAGAGTGACAGAGGGAGTGAGTCTCAGGCCCTCACCAGTTCCTCTCACTCCCTTCTCCTCCTCCATCATTCAACATCTGAACAACTCTGCTCCAGAAATATGTCTCTGAAAAGAGATAATGGTGTTTTGTTATTGGGTCTGAGGTCCAAGGGAGGGTCCATGACTCTGAAGAACGTAGCCCTGAGCCTATCATGGAGTGGTCCATGGAAGTCAGAAATCACAAGATCACCGAACTTTCTAAACTAATGCAAACATTGCTGCCACATCATATCTGAGACTCCTAAAGAAGCCTTTTGGAAGGAGACCTCATGTGGTACCTCTGTGTTATTGTTAGAGGGGTGAGAGTCATGTAAGGGCCCACATTGGGAAGGCAGGCTGGCAGGGATGAGTCCTGCACCTTCTGTCATTAAGGAAACTGAAGAGTGAGTGCCAGTGGCAACTGTGTTTTAGATCCCAGCTGTGCTGATCTGAGGCCCAGCTGCAGAAGATACATCTACTAAACACAAGTGACTATGTAGAGGGCTCTGATGATGGCTCTGTCCCTCACACACCTCCCTCCTTCGTTTCCATTTTCAGTCATAAAGGAGCCATTTGTTAATACACCTAAAAAGTTTCATTTGTAATTTTAGATGCTTGCAATAAAGAAATGCTCATAGCCCAGGGGCCCCATAATAAAAAGCAAACCGTGTGTAATCCCCAAACACGTATGGAATTTCTAAGACAAATTCACTTAGAGTATTAATGGCTTTAATGAAGACAGGCATCTAACTTAAAATCGAGAAATCATTGGATTTGCAGTAAAAGTTTAAGCAATGAACTAATTAAAATACTTGCTGATTATTTTCCTAGATAAAAACATTGGCCGTTAAGTTTAATGATGCCTCAAAATCTAGCTAAACAATGAAAAAAGGCAACCAGACAGTTGCTTGAAATCATTTACTTCAAAAGCAGTATCTTATTCCTTTCATCAGAATAAAAGGGATGGAGGTACAGCTCAGTGGTTGAGGACTTGCCTAGAGTGGACAAGACCCTAGTACTGCAAAATAACTAAGGAACCAACAAAGAAACAAGATGAGAATAGTGGTTACAGTTTTGTTGTTATTGTTACTTTTGTTTTATCACTTGATCCGTCTTTGTTAGTCTGGGTGAAACCCAGCACTCATCACACTTATTATTCAGGACCCAATTAATTATCAACACCCCTTTCATTTGCACAAGCCTAACTTGGGTGCCCTAATAATTACTCCTTTAAAAGGAGACTCTTGTATGAAAACAGCTCTCCAGTAAATCTGAACTCTTCCTTCCTGCTTACTGCCTGATCTTGTTTTAGACAGAAGTTCATGGTTTTAACAAAGCCCAACCATTCACATCTCACTGTGAAAACCCCTTGTCATCGTGCTCACACATACCATCAAAGTCTAAGAAATACTGCAGTTTATTAAGATGTGGATTTTCAAGCTCAATGCAAGTGACAGCCTCAAGTTGCAGTATGACTCCAGGCCAAAGCTAGAGACAGTTCTCACATTCCTTGGCATTACAGGAAGAAAGAAGTGCTACACATGCACCGATGCTTTGTCAGAAACTTAATTCTTCTTGACAGCTTCCACTTGAAGACTCTGATCAATCAGCACTCTAGTGCTCACATCACCTTGGACAGCAGCTAGTCATCAGTAAAGAGACATCACTACAATAGTAGGGGTTCATCCATTAGACGTGAGAAAAATTATCAACCGCCAATCACAAAGAATCACCCTAATTAAACAAAAGCCAAAAGTAAACCCCTCTGTGTAATACGGACTTATCAAAATAATGGAAATTGAAATACCTTGTGTACCCAGTTCCTCTTTGGCATTCGTTCGAATATTTTACCTAGAATTCACTAGAGAAACAGCTCCAGGGGTCTCTCAACTCCGTGTTCCTTCTGGCATCGCCTTACCCCTTGTAGGCAATCAGGGACCTGTCCTATTTTCAGGACTGCCTGTGATTTTTTTAAGTCTTTGTGTGTTTTGCTTTGTTCCCTATCAGTGTTGGCATCTGAACGTTTCTTTTGATGAAACATTCAGAAAAGCGGGCATCCAGGTGGTACTCTTAGACAGATACAATCTCTGCATGTCACTGGTCTTGATGCTATTGGCGTATTGCCCCTCGAGCCACAAGACGCTTAACCATATCACTTGGTGAGTTTGACTACAGAAGGGTAGGGCTTCAAAACATCACACGCAGACGACTGAAAACAGCCCCTGTGATCCCCTCCCCTGCTCTCTAGGCCTCTGGCTTCCCACAGCAAAGCACAGATAGGGTCAATGCCTCATGAACCCTGTCAGTACAGGTGATGATCCACCCTTTGAAGGACCAATTTTATGGTCTTGTGGTTGTTATTGTTGTTGTTTAACTCTGATTTATTATTCATTTTGCATCATTTAAACCTTAACTCTCACATAAGCTTTCACCTTAGTAAACAGGCTGCTAAGAGATCAATGACCTCAGATCCTGTTGGCTGTGTTTGCTGCCCTTCTGTCCCCTTTACCTCACCCAACCGCCTAACAACCTGCCTGTGCCCCGCACCATGTCACAAATATAATACTCTTCCAAGATACTTGAGTCACTACAGTCGGCAGCAACGTCTTTGAGTAGACTCTATTGCCTGTGGTCGTCTCTATCAAGTGTTTAATGGTTGTGATCACCGTTATTGAAAGCACCTGCCCGACAAATTCGATCCAATGCTCAAGTCTAGTCTTAAGCCAGTCCCTTCTCTTAGCTGTCACTTTAGGACCTGCACAAGGGTGAAGTGCCACATGGCCTCACATTACTTGTGGATTTTACTGTAAATGTAGCATGCTTTGGTGTCCATAAGGAAAAATTCCCGATAATGTCTCATGGTGTTAAATTTTGGGGGGCGGGGAGGGGTAAGGTGGGAGCCAACTTCCCCTGCTGATGTCTTTTTCTTCAGTTGTACAAATGTGCAGGAGAGCTTAGCCTGTCTTAAGCAGTCATCATGAAGCAGCTAGAGTTGAAGCAGCAAACTCCATGGATGGGTTTAGGCATAGCTTTGCCATTTGATTTCCAGACGATTTTGAACAATGCCACTCTGTCGGTTTGAGTTGTTAAATTGAGCCCTCGCTTCTCTCCATCTGTGGCTCTCATCTTTGGTGTACATTTTTCAGGAGTTGAGTTGGAAAAGTCCATCTGATAAAATCTCAGTGAAGAAATGAATGGCACAGTAGGTTTCTTTACCTTACATGTCCATTTATATGTCGGACATTATACTAGGTCACTGGGAATACTGCAGTGAATAAAGCGCCTTCTTACCATTTTGATGCTTACTGTCCAGTGAATAAGATAATGAATAAATTATCAAACAAATAAATGTGAAAATAATAGAAATACATAGGTAAAGCAAATTATATATTACCTGGAATATGGTGTTCAAGAAATATAAAAAATTATTTCTACTAATACTTTCCATATGAGAATTATATAATATTGCTATGCATGGTATATTCAATTCATATTGTATAATTATTATACAAGGTAGTGGGTGTTATGGTTATTGTTAAGTACTCAGTCACTCTAAATTTAATAGCTTGAAATACTAGCAATTGACTTTTCAGATTCATAAACCTACTATTTGGGCAGCACTTGGTAGCTGAAATGTGTCTATTGGAGGCTAGAGGGTCCCTTGTCGAGGTGATTCATTCACATGGCTAGTATCAATGCTTGTGATTAGCAGGGAGTTCAAGCAAGGCAGTTGGCTAGCAGCCTGGCTTTCTTTTTATAAGAGTCTTGTAGTGCAGCTTCTTGAGCTCTGTCCTGGTGTAGAGCTGAGCGGCAAGAGCATTTCAAATGGCAGAAAGTGACAGCTGTGCTTAAAGCTGGGAACCTGACTCCCAGCAGAGTCTTCTGTACCATATTTCTAAGCAGTTAGAGAGCTTCCTCAGCTTCCCAGGAGGATAAAGACTCCTCGGGTCAACAGAAAGAGGGTCTAAAGATATGTAGCTGTCTTTGTTCAGGAACAGTAAGCTATAAATGTGAGATGCAAATGCATCCACACTTGTTTATAAACATATTCACTTTTTAGACTCTATGATTTTATATAATCGCGCCATTTTGGATTCCTTATGAGATACATCATGCTACTGGAATTTCCCATGGAATTGAACAGGAATTTTGACTTGCCTGGGCATACTAGACTTAAGTGTGTGTAGCAAACCCCTTGTCTATTTACTTCCTCCCAGCCCCAGATATGTTCCAGCCACTTGTTCATTTTGTGCCTGGGCTGTATCCTGTCAGACCCTGGGGAGTGGCTGGAAGGGCAGAGTCTCAATGGTCAGACCATTATACCCCTGCTACCCAAGTTACATGACACAGATGCAAAAGAACAGAAACAAAAACACAACAAAAAATAACATGTCACCGTGACTCTGAGACCTCAGCTCCCGAGATCATTGTTCTGTTTGGGGATTCCAGCTGTAGCCTAGGTCCACCTTTGTGATTTTTTTTTTTCTGAACTGTTTTCTCTCTTCACTGGGAATGGAAGAGGTTTTTAAACACCCACTGTACACTTTTCTGCATTGTAGACTTAATTAGTGGGAAATTCTTGAGCAACAATGGATTTGCTAAAACTATTATTCAGTCTCAAGTATTCTCTTTTTATTAAAAATACTTGAAAATTAGACACCCAGCTTTGGATTTTCTTGAATGAGTCTTCATTTATACGCTAGCATTAGTGAGTTTTCTAATTAGATTGTTTTTGTAAACTACTTCTGGTTGAAATTTGTTAAAATTTTCATTTTACACTGATCTCTTAGATATTTGTAGATTCAGATAATGAAACTAAAAAATACATTTGATTAGAATTGACAACTTTGATTTTGGGAAAGTGTATTAAGCCACTGCCTAGGCCTGTGAAAAATTACTTCATGCTTATTCTAGCTCTTACCGCTACTAGTTTTCTTTGTATTTAGAGAAAAGTTGCAGCCATATGTTTCTGATTCAGTTATAATTATCTTATTTAGTCTTAGCTCAAAAAGCAATTGTTTTGCAGGAAAGTTTAGTTTACCAGGATTTATAAGCCATTTTAAGTTCTTTTCTTAAATATGTATGACTATAATTGTCAAACTTCATCTGAAAATTAAAGGAAAAAAGCTTTCTTTCATGATACTGGATCTTTGGACAGTACTAGATGCAAGTGGATGTACTGCACCAAGTTCTCTCGCATTGGCCTCTTCGTCTGTACAGATTTATAGCAACACCATTGGGTCAATAGGCAGTACCTAACCTGTTTGTAGTCATGGTTGTCTTGGCTTTGCTAAGGTTGTTAGGTACATTCTCTGGAATTTCATGATAGAGTTTTAGTGTTTTTTTTTTTTTTTAATTTAATATAATATAGAACTGAGTTACAAACTTTTAGAAACTGGAAGAATGTAAAGTCCTCACAGAAAGTTAGCCACTTTGGTGCAGACACAGGCCAAAATATAAGGGAGCAAAGGAATAGAAACCAAATGACTGGGTGAGAGCTATCCCTGAAATGCCAACGGTGTGGTACAAAATGCACAGTGGATTACTGGTCTGCTTAGAAGAGGGAGAAAGACAAACTCCCCCACCTCCCTCTCTCTCTCTCTCTCTCTCTCTCTCTCTCTCTCTCTCACACACACACACACACACACACACACACACGGGGTTAGGGGTTGGTAGACTTGCCTAGAGGACATCCAGTTCAGTCTGAGCTACAACATTATATCCTTGTTCCTTTATTCTGACTCTACACTTCTTCAAACTTTGGAAATAGATCTCAGCCAAATTAGTAGCTTTTTGGCTATGTTCAACATAATTTAGAGTACTCCATTAGATTTGAAATCCAGGTAAAAGGTGGATAGGAGGGCAAAATAGAGGGCTATTAATATCTATAATTCTAGAGAAGTATTTCTCTAGCATTTCTTTAGCCTTTTAATTCCAACTCATTTCTATGCACATGCTTCATAATGAAAATTGAGTATCCTAGTATGGCATTGACAAAGGTTTAAATCTTTTAATCAAGTATTATGCCATATACAGTTTATTGCTTTTCTGAAATGTTCTATTTTCAACTTCCTAAAAGGAATTGAATAAAAATGTTGGTGATGGCATTAAATCCAGTGAGTGAAGTAGAGTCCCCAAGCAGTACATCCAATGACACCAGCTTGTCATCTGATGAGATTGAGCTTTTCCCACAGCTGTCTGGAGGATCATCCAACCCCAGATTGCTATCTCAAGACAGTTTTAGTAATGGTTCAAAGTGAGTTTCGATAATTAAATCTAAGTGAAAGCCTTCCTTGTAAGTTAGAAGACCAGCATTTTCAGCAGCTAATTATGCCAGCTAAAGGATTTGGACAACAGTTACATGTAAATACTCTCATATTAACTGCTATGCATTCAAAAAGCATGTTCCAAAAAAGGCAATGGTGTTTCAGAAAAGGATGATACTATAAATAAAATCTGGCAGCAAAAGTTCTTGGCAAAAGTAAAGTTCAAGTGAACATGTCTCAGCATGTGACTTAGAAACAAATTCTTCCTCAAAGGTCATATCTAGTGACCTGTGCATCCATCATTAGAGTCTGGATTCTTCACATGTAACTATTTTCAGTGTGATAATCCAAAGTTAAACAGTTAAAGAAGTAAAAGAGTTGATTTTCCTGGAGTTTTCAGGAGAATTGAGTTTACAGTAATTAGACCACATAAATTTGCCAAGGATGAAAGCAGTAATGGAAGACTTGCAACTGCTGTGACATTGATGTTCTTTGGGGCATTTGTATTCCTCAGCTAAGACATCAAAGACTATATTAATTGAAACATTGCTGCTGGAACTATTGTTCATTCAGGTGTAAATTTTCTGATCTCAAAGAATGAGCTAGCAGGGCAGTGGTGGCACACGCCTTTAATCCCAGCACTTGGGAGGCAGAGGCAGGCGGATTTCTGAGTTCGAGGCCAGCCTGGTCTACAGAGTGAGTTCCAGGAGAGCCAGGGCTACACAGAGAAACCCTGTCTCGAAAAAACAAAACAAACAAACAAAAAAACAAAACAAAACAAACAAACAAACAAAAAAAGAATGAACTAAAGTCTGAATTGGCTTCTGGAATCACTACTGCTCTGCACCCTTGCCTTCAAAGCGCCATCCTAACCAAAGGATATGAAACAACCTGTTTTCCATGTGGAAACCAATTCTGTTTTTATATCTTGGATTGGCTTCCATATTTCATTCATCTCTTTGTTTTTGTTCTCTTTGCCTCTACTCATATGCTCTTTGAGTTGTTTGAACATAGTTATAGTCATTCTTTTCAATTCTTTGTCTGGGAGTTCTTCCAGGTCATTCTTGGTGGGGTTCATTACCATCGGAAATGTAAATCAGGGAGAGAAGGCATGTGTCTTGGGGTTTTTTTGTTTTGTTTTGTTATTGTTGTTATTTTTGTACCTGAGTTGGGAATTTTTCATCAGAATTAAGTAGTTTGTTGGTTCTATCTTTCTTTTTGAGCAAATGACTTTTCTTATTTCAGTGTAGATATCTATAATGTCCAGAAGAGGATTAAGTTGTAAGAGGGTTATGATGTTTTTTTTTTCTTTTGTAGACCTGGTAATAGTCCTTATCCTTGAGAATTCAATGTTGTCTGTGTGAACAGACACCTTTTCAGGTCAGCACACTAGTCCTCCCCTCTGTAGCTTTATGTTTTTGACTCTCTAAGTCTCATTGTTCTACTTTGTGTAATCTCAGGTTGTGCGGCCATGGAAGAGGAAGCCTGATAAGGTCTAACAAAAGTCTTGAAGCCCCGGAGACCCTGAAGGGACGGTAGAAACTTTGCCTGCTCTTGGCACCAGGCCACTGTAACTATCTAACTATCGGCAGTCCCTCATAGATTTGTGGCCAGCATTCATGTAAGAGCAACACCCCAAGCCTTTCCACATGTAGATGAGGCATCCCTAACATCTCAGACCAAGACAATAGGAAAAAAGAGTGACCACAGCCAAGTAGGCTCAAGACCGAGTTCTCAATGCTAATGAGGAACCTAGAGGCTTGGAGGGCATTGTCAAAGCTCCCCTTCCCCGTGCATTTCTCCCTGCAAAAGGTATTTAATCTCAGGCACACCTGAGAAGTGGGGTATGGTTTTATGCATCTACTTTCTACTATGACAATAAACTGTTTGGAACCATGGACTGGCCCTTTTCATTGAGATCCACCGTGGGGAAGGCTTTCGCCTACAGAGCATGAGTCTAGTTTCCTATAGAAGGCCTCTGTGTTCTCCCATCCACAACTACCACCAAGCCTGCTGCCATTAGGCCAAGGACTATCCCCTATGCAACCAACTAGAACCCCCCTTCCCACCACCCACTGGGTCCCCAGCCCTGGGCTAGACGCCATCCCCAGCCTGATGGCCCCTAACTCCATTCTTGGCTCTTCCATGACTTTCAGCATTGCCAGGGTGTCCAAGAGCCTGAGAACCCCACGGCCCTGGCCTCATCACAGGCCTGGGAAACCAGAAGCCAGCTGCAGCTTACCCACGCCTCAGACTGTGCTTTCTGATGCCCAGAGTAGTGTCCCACTGCTTCCCTACAGCCCAACACCCATCCTGGCAGTGGAATGGGATAAGTGCAGTCAAACTCTGCTCATCTCACCTCCCCAAGCAACCATGTCCTGTGTCAGAGCAGATGTTGGACCACAACCCTACATCTGGTCAGTTGACAGTTGGGAGTTGATGATCTTGAGAAGCTGAGTATATAGAAGACAGGAAGACCTATGGGATTGGTGGGGGCAGTGCCTACCTAGAAACTGAGACCCAAACGGGGCATGTCCCTCATATAATGAGAAGGACCAAGCCTAGTTTGAGACTTGGGGATGAAAGATTCAAGAAGAAACAGTGGTCTGACAGTACTTGAAGGTAAAATACCAAGAAAGCTAGCAGGCCTGTGAGATGAGGCGGACAGATGCCTACCCACTATCATAGAGAAGTAGGATTATAGAGGAGATAGATTACCTGTGTTGTAGGAAGTAGCAGAGCCTACCTGTTGGGTAAGGGAGGTCCCAGAGGAGGGGCAGGCTACAGGTTAAGGAGTAGTGGGACCCATCTCTTAAGGCAGGCAAGAAGATAAAGTCCCAGAGGAGCTAAGCATGCCTATGGAATGGAAAAAAGTGGACCTAGCTGGTGGCATGTTGAAAGAAAGTCTCAGAAGGTTGTGGGAGGGTTTGTGGACTAGAAAGGAGAAGATCTACATGATGGCATGATGAAGGGGAGGGCTAGAAGAGTCCTGCAGGCTTCCAGGGTGGCTTGGACCATAGATCTATGCTAAGCTTTTGAGCACAGATATTTTTCAGGTTTGTGCTGTTCTGTGACATGAAGAGTACAAATTGAGAGCAGGGAAACTATTCCCAAGGGACTCTTGTGTTTATGCCTGCGTGCATGGATAACACAGGCCTCCCATCCATCTGTAAAGACGTCAGGCGTTCGTTAGTCATCCAGAACCTAGCACACAGTGGGCAATACTCCACTTAGTAAATGGTAGCCGCTTCCTTTCTGCTGGTAGCTTTTGTCTAAAAGAGAGAACAAAATTTGTATATGAGAAAGAAAACTCATAACCTGATATGGATGACATGAGGCGTGTATTTACATGGATCACATGTTCCTGAGACAGGAATTATAATGAAATGATTACATTCTGGGCCCTTCTGTGTAGGGTGTTGGGCACATATTAGTCACCTGTGACTACTACAAGCAAACCCCACAATTTTTCCTCAACAAATTCTAGAGATAAAAACATTTAAAGTGACCACCATAAGGCCAGGAAGAAAAAAATAAAAACTCAACAGAAGTGAGTGTAAGAGATTTTCTCCTGGTTTAGCTTATGTCCTATTAGTCATCCCATAGGGTTTGAGGGAAAAGCCATCATTCTCAAACGTTGGCAGCTATTTTCAGGAAAGACGCAGCAATCTTCAACCTATGGATTCACAGAACATGTTATATATAAAAAAAAAAGAACATGAATCTATTCTAAAGTCTTACTCTACATTATATAAAGAAGTACTTGGAATTGAAAAGGAAACCAATATAGTAGTAGTAGTAGTAGTAGTAGTGGTGGTGGTGGTGGTGTTGGTGGTGTTGGTGGTGGTGGTGGTGGTGGTGGTGGTGGTGGTGGTGGTGGTGGTGGTAGTAGAGGTAGTTGTAGTAGTAATAGTAAATGTTCCTTTTGCTATGTGCTAATGTTTAAGTGATACAGAACTAATTTGGAAACAGAGAAGCATAAATAGATGTGAAATTATTTTGGAAATTTCATTTTCCAAGATAAAATATAAAGAAAAATATCCCAATAGTTTGAATCTAGAGGAGAAGCCATGGTTCTGTATACATGTAAGCAGGCCACCAAGCTTATTCTGAAGTTGTACTTTCTTCAGCAGGTTGTGTCTGCATGGTGACAGATGGCCCCAACAGGGCTTTTGGGGTGTCAGTGCAGCAATGTGTCCAGATGAAACATGACAAAAGTACTGATTTATGTCCTTTGCATCTCAAATACTTGAAAAAAAATAGAATGGACCTTCTGGACACTTTTTATAAACAAAGCCACACTAGTCAGCCACAGCTTGCGGTAAGAAAGACACAAGCCAGTTTTATAAATCAGTGACATCAAGAAGCCACGGCATGTTTAGGAAGCCTAAAATTACCCAGAAGAATGGATCGGTTTCTTCCCACCAAAATTATTTGGATCAATCAACAAGTATTTATGGCATGATCCATCTCTGCTCACCAGAAGAGCACACAGCAGCATCTCTTATGTAAATAACACCCAAAATAAGGAAATGGAATCAGATCACCTGGATGAGAACAAATGACCTGGGGCCGGGCTGGACCACTTGGACGTGGTGATACCCAATTTTCCTCACAGACTTCACTTTTTAACTAATTAGTTTTCTGCTCTACCTGAAGACATTTTGTATAAGAGAGATATGACATCTTTAGTAATATTTCACAAACAAGTTGTTAAAATTTGAATATGAAATAGCTCCTCTTGGGCAATATTTTCAATGTGTATTCCACAGTTTGTGGTACTTTGTTGGGTAACTCATCTCAGTTCTTTTCTGCTGATATGATAAAGTATCCCAAGTAAAGGGACTTACAGGAGGAAGGATCTGTTTAGCTCACAGTTTCAGGTTACATTCCATTATGACAGGAAGTCATGGTGGAGGGAACTTGAAGCATTTGCTCACATTGGGTCCTCAGTGTGAAGAGAGGAACGGATGCACACATGCTTGTGCTCAGCTAACTGTCTTCACTTATGGAGCCTACAATTAAGATCGATTTTCCTACATCAATTAGTCAAGACAACTCCCCCCCAACACACACACACAGGCATTTGCAGCAGCTCATCTCCCAGGTGATTCTAGATTCTTCCAAGCTGACAAATGAAGTCAACCATTGAAGAGGCTGTGTACCCTTTAGGAGATAGGATCTGGCTATTGGAAGCAGGTCACAAGAGACAGGTCTTTGGCTGGAGCCTGACCCTTGGTTTGGGACTTGTACTCTTTCCAGCCTGTCTATGGTCAGATGAAGAAAGTCCCTTGCATGCTGCTGCTGCTGCTGCTGCTGCTGCTGCTGCTGCTGCTGCTGCTGCTGCTGCTGTGAACTCCGTACATTCCCTGCCATGATGGACTGAAATCCTCTGGAACAATGAATCAAAACAAAGCTTTTTTCCCCTGTGTTGTTCTGTCAAGGATTCTGTCAGAGTACACCAAGGGAACTGATATGCAAGTCAGTGATCTCAGTGGAAGGAAAGGGCACTGCTTCTCTGTGACACTGGAATTCCATCACTCTGAGATTTTTTTTTTTTTTTTTTTTTTTTTTTTGAGTAGCAAGTGTTGAGCAGTAAACTTAGAAAGAGTTTTGGGAATTAATTTATTCACCACACTCCAGGATTAAATGCTTTGAGGATAATGGACATGTCTCCTGTGGAAGCTGATCTTCTAAGAAATTGTTGCTTCTCCTAGATTTCGTCAAATTTATTGCCTTTCTAATTAACTATTTTAGTCATATATATCTTAAGCCCCTCAAGCAGCGATTTTATGTCTTTTACAGTCTTGGGTGGTTGAATAGTAGCTAATTACAAGTGTCATACAGTAGTGGTTATTGAATTATCGCTTGGTGTTTTTCAACTCAATTTCTTCTAATTTGTTCTGCGTATGAATGCTTATAAATGAGTGTATTCAAAGGAGCACCATGAACAACGATGTGCAGCCATGACTGTCTTAGGCCAATTCATTTCCTCTTTCTTTAGTCTGTCTCTTTCTTTTGGATGTTGGCCAGCACCTACGGAAGCTGTAGGTGGGACTTTGGCCCTTTTCACTCTGGTTCTTCGGATCTGCGCTCACAGCCTGGTTGCATGCAGCTGCTCATAAGTAGCATGGTTTGCTTTCTTTTCCTTCTCTACTCTTCCTTCCAGGGAATTGACGATATTTGCAGTTTGCCTGACTGGTTTTTTTTTAAGTCTAATAAAAATTTCCTTGAGCTTTCTTCTACATCTGTTTTTTTAAATTATTTTTTGTTAACGAGACAAGAAATCCAAAGGAGGACCCCAAATTTCCCTAGTAGCATTTCAGTGGTACTACAGGTGGGCCAAATGACAGTACTATGCACCAGACATTAAACTGAATGCTTTATAAGGTCATCTCTATCACTCCGTACCACACACCTCTGAGGCAAGGTCTGTCCTTTCTGAACCACAGAACGGAAACATGAGAAGTCAAGCATTCCTTCAGCTGAACTACATCCCATCTTGAGTTAACATGATTTTAAAAATGTAATTTAAAAATATAAATATATAATTTAAAAATATAATTATATAAAAATATAATTGTTCAGATTCTGTCTAATGATTGTCACTCATGCTCAAAATTAAGGAATCTACACATTTTTCCAAATCTAACTCTTTTGTGAGCTTTCATTTAATTTCTAATTTCTCATTTGCAAACATAATAGCTGGTGATATCTGTATTTCTATTGGTTTCTCTTATAGTTGAGTCTTTGCGTTTTTGAGAAAGAAGCTCTCAACCTTATCTGGTCATTGGAGTCACAGAAGGTTTAAATGATCTGATGCCAGCCTTCACTAAAGGCTAAAAGCTCCATGTATGACTCCCACATAATTGCAGTAAGAAGGTATGGTTAAAATGACTGATTTGAATAATTACATTGTGAATATTCTATACATAATCATTTTGTGTGTCCTATTTGTCTTTAGCTTATCAGACTGTAATGGTGACTTGGACAGTTCCAGGCTCATTCCCAAATGCTACCTCCTGACCTGTCTCTAACACACAGACTGAAACCAAACACCTTCTTCCTCTCACACTCCCTTGCAGCCAGTGGTATCGTATACTAAAGTTCTAGCCAAGAAAAGAGGGTGACTATCTGCTGAGGGCTTCTGGAAAGCCCACACATCCAGGTGTTTCCAATAACTTTTAGTCTGCCTGCTTCCATTTATCTGCACACTTCCATGGACACAGAATGAGACTGTGACATGCCAAGGGTAATTTAAGAAGCCAAAGGGAGCACTCTGTCTCTCTTGATTGATGTTCCCACCTCCTTTGTTTCCTCATAAAGTCCTTGGAATCTTCGTCAAAAGCATTCTCTAGAGAAGAGCAAGGTAAGGAATGTGAGAGCCATAAGGTTTTCTTTGAAACGGTGTAGGGATGATTGGAAATCATCCATTAAATGCTTGTTGAGTATAATGCCATGCAGAACATGTGACAGTTAGAGGGAGAAACTTAAGGACTGACAAGCAATAGAGACTTGCAAGGAAGAAAATTCAGACCCTAAATATTTATACTATATATGTAATGCATTTAGCAACTTTAAATTTTATTATTATTATTATTATGATGATGATGATGATGTGTGTGTGTTTGTGTGTGTGACATGTGCACGTGAGTGCAGATGCACATACGCTGAGTGTGTGTTTGTGTATATGTGCATGTGACTACAGATGCACACATGCTGAGGTACGTATGTAGAGATCAGAGAACAACCTTAGAAGGTGAATTCACTCTTTCCGTGGAGGGCTCTAGAGATCTAACTCATGTCAAACTTAGACAGTATGTGCTGTCCCCGTGCATGTCCATGTCTTTCATTTACAAGGATATGACTACTGAGCCATCTTGTCTCTTTCCTAACTTCTCAATGTTTAATGAATATGCAAAAGCATTGCCAAAGTTTTCACAAGCACACCTTTGTGTTCAACTACCATACGAAGAGACTAATAGTTACCACAACCCTAAAGGCCAGTTCTCCCTCTAAGAACTAGAGTCTTAACCAAGAATAACCATGAGGCTGTTATTTCTTTCCTGTTTGTGGAAAACAAGCCACTGGGTCAATCTGCAAAATCACCTTTTCTCCTGTCTGCATATGCTTTCTACTGAAGTAGGAAATCAAATCTGTACTATGGCACATTTGATTATGGGAAAATGAAAAGAAGGAAATAAAATTCAAACCAACAAAGCAAAGATTTAAGTTGGCATTACTGTCTAATAATTGAGATACTGGGAGACGCTCAATAAGCACACCAGCATTGTTGAAATGATTTAACATTCAAATAGTTGACTGTAAAATATGATCGATGCAGGTGTCATCATTGATCTTTCTTGGGTCTCACTGCTGAAGAATGGGGCTGTAAGATGATCTCAACAAACAATCCTTGACAGAGCAGCAAAGGCAACAAGGCACAGGGACAGACAGCTGACAAATGTAGTATGGGGCCATTAAAGCATGTGATGAATTTGCCAGGAAAGTATATATTTGTGTAAGAGGTGAGCTTATATCTCCCATAAATTTGTCAGCTTTGACACAATGCTCTCTGCTTGGCATGAGTAATGCCTTGCTATTTGCTGCCTTTGTCTGGCAAAAGCTCTATCAGTCATTCCAGGGTTATTTACAAAGAAACATGTCTATCAGTTACAAGGACATGACTTTGCTGTTAAAGATAACAAAAGAGGAAATCAAGCAATGGCCTCTCACCAAGGGAGGCTTCTTCTCCAGACAAGCTCTGGACTGGAATGAATCAGACGGACAGCAATTGGCCAGGCTGGCCCTGTGCCTAGCATGACCAGCCTCAGTACATTTATCCACACTGATTAGATTAGGAATTATTAATAGCGGACTACAGAGTAGAGCAAAGGGTCATTTAGAGTTTAATTCTGTTCTCAGATAACTTCATTTAGGTTGATGGGATTGTTATTGTAGGGGTTTTATATGTTTATAGGAAACAATATACTCAATAATGAAGTCCTGCCTCCTTCTGCAAGGTCAGGAAAGCTATTGTGTAGCTAGATTGAAGTCTTCACAATTGTGTTAATTAAGTAACAGTGATTGGACTTGGTCTACTCTTGAAACAAATTTAAGCATCTAAAAGCTGTTGAGAATGTATTCTTTCAATATAAATGTATAGTGAAAGACAAGAGACGAGAAAGCAGCCTGGGACTGAGTAAACAGAAGAGCTGACACAAGCTTTTACTTAAGGAAGGCAGGAGCCTGGTGGGCAGATGTGACTTCTTGGCACATAAATACAAATATCTTGTCAGTTTAGGGTTACATGTAATAGGTCCCTATTTCTTTCCTTGGTTCTAGATGAATATCCAAACACAAGGCTATGGAGTTCATACTGGTGGCGTGCCATGTCGTATCAGTGACTCATCTCTCCAACAGGCTTAGCTCAAGGCAGATGATCAGAGTGTAGAAAGAGGCACATAAAGGTCCTTGTCTTTGATCTTTCCTAACAGATTAAGGATGTTAGTGATGGGAACTTAGTTAGTACTTTCCTACACTGATTCCACTGGTTTAGGTTGCTTGTTAGTTGGATGCTGAAATGTGTTAAGGTAGTAGTATTGCTGTTTGTCCCGAGTTAAAGGTCAGCAGTTCGTTATAGAGTATATGGAAAATCACAGAAGACTTTTGGGGCCCCATCTAAGGCTTCTATGCCTCTCCATTTAGTTGAGACACAGGAACAGCCCATGAGAAAAAAGTCATGTGAAATAAGTACCTAGCCATCTTTTTAACTCTTCTATTTTCCTCCATGCTGAACAGCACACTGAGGCAGAATCTGCTTTCTCCAGTAGAACGAGTATTGGATGGAGATGTTTACATTAGCACAAGCTTTAAAAATGCTTCTAATCCCACTAGTTATCCTCCACTAGGGGTATGTTTTGTCCTACAGGGGATATTTACAATGTTCGAAGACTATTTTTTTGTTGTTGTTGGTGGTGGTGGTGTTTTTTGTTTTTTGTTTTTGTTTTTGTTTTTATTGTTGTTTGTCATACCAATTGGTGTCTTGTGGATGGATATCAGGGATGCTGCTAGATTTCCTATGGGACTCAAGACAGACACCCACAAAGAGTTATCTAGTCTAAAATGACAATGGTGCGAAATATCAGCAGTGAACTGCTTTGAAGAACCTTCCATCAGCGAGACTGGCTCTTTGATGGAGGTTACTTTTTTTCAGGGAATGGGGCAGTATACACTTTCTATACACACAAAAAAATTATGGAAGTATAAAAATAAGAAAGCATATTACAATTTGAAAAATAAAGTACCTCTTATAAAGGTGATTATTTCAATGAAATCTCTGGAGACAGGAATTTTTGCCTTTTCTTGTAACATGTATCACGTCTTTATGGAGAGGCATATCAAGACCTGAAAGCATATATAAAATATGCACGAGGTGGCATGATATATTGGAGAAGGGGCTGAGCTGACTTTTCAAACAGCTAAATGCAATTTGACCAATGACTAAACATGAGTTTGATCAGGTTATGGAACCCACTAGGGGCTTTGGTCACCATTTCTGGCCAGACACTCAGACTGAAAGGGTTGATAACTTTGGCCATTCCTTATTCTTAGACCACAGAGAGAGCTGAGACAGCATTTGCCTTTGTGGAGGTGCTCCTAGTTAACCCTTCACTTATGTCTTTAGTTTGAGTCACTCTTTCATATCTGAGTTGGTATAACATGGTCTTCACTGATGTTTTATGAATATATTACATATACACATATAATTTGTATATATGGACATATATTGCAAGATGCTGATTTCCTGACTTTATTCATGTCCCTCATCACGCATTCTTCAATGATTTCCCTTTGCCTCTAAGAATCACATATTTGGTAGGACAAACAAGTCCCTTTATGATCTTCTCAAGAATCTTTTTCCTCTTTCTTCCAGGTGTTTGCTTTAACTGTATCTTTATTGTCCCCATTACATTCATTTACTAATAGTCATCTTCATGATGGCATATATCAGGCTACAGGCTGGCGGTGCAGCTACCTTCGTGGTGGCACTAGGCTACAGTCTGGTAGTGCAAAAGTAAGGTCATTTTGTGGCATTCCAATTGACTATTGTGAATCGTAGTGATGACAATGGGTCCTGTTAGCCTCCTAAGCTTAAATGAGCTTCTTGAACTTGGGCATGGATTTGAAAACAATTAACTTTATTACTTCATTGCTAAGTGATACTGGGATTCTATTTTATTTTGTTAGCTTGTTTGCTTTGTTTAGTTTCTTTAGTTGGCTTGGACATGTATGCAATGTGTAGTTTTACAGTCGTGGATGCATGAGGACTTATGTTCAGGTCATGAATACAGTGGTACATGCCTATAATCTAGAAGTATGGGATAAGGGGGATGCAGAGAGTTATATTCCTCAGGCTCATAGCCTAGTCATCCTACCTAACTTGTAAGCTTCAGAATAAATGAAGTCCCTGTCTCAGAAACTGAAGGTAGAGATAGAATAAAGACAACTGGCATTTACCTCTGATCTCTACACACATATGCATATATATGTACACACCTATGCTAACAAAGACATAACACCAAACTTATACATACATGCACAAAAATTTCATTTCCTCTTTTCCCTCTATCTTCAGCATATATAAAATTAATGCTTCCCATGTTGTTTCTAACGTTGCTCTTTATGGTATAACTTCCATCTTGCCTCACCTGTAAAAGTTACTTCCTATTTTTTTTTTTTTTTTGTAGATTTCCAAAGTCTCGCCCTAACATCTTTATACAACATTCACTTCAATATTTCCAAGTTTCAACTATAGTTAATTTCTTACATATATGGAATCACCCATGTAATGGTTGTCCTTAAGTGTGTTCATTCACTAACATGATTGGATTCCTTTTGCACTTGCTGCTGTGTATTCCTCTCAATCAGAATAATCACCTTTCAAATGACACAGTAGGTCCATACACTGCTCCTCAAACTGTGGATTCTAGACCAGTAGCATCTGTGGCAAATGAGAACTTGGATGGAGGCAGATTGTCCTATATACTGAATTGGGAGGTTTAAGTTTGGGATAGAAAGCTAGTTTTTAACAATCCTTTAGAGGATTTGGATGTGAAATAAATATGAGTACCACTGACCTTGTTATCACTATGAACTGTGAACAGACTGTCTGAACTGAAATATTTATCAAGTTTTTGTTCTTTTTATACTTAGTCTCCTTATCAATGGATAGGATAATACTGCCATGTGTATGGCGTAGTGGACAGGTGAAATTGAAGTAACACATAGGAAATGCTTAGCAAAATACTTCACCCGCTATGTATTTTAAAATTTTAGCTCTTGTTCAAATTGTACCCCTTGTCTAGACTTAGGACAAACTCTTCTTGATGCTCATCTTTCTAGCTTTGGCTAAGCTGGCCTGCCTCTTTTCTTCAATGTACCTACCACTTCAATTCATTTCTTCGTATGCAAAAATATAAATAATTTTTGGAGCAAAATATCAAAGACACCTCCTATAAAGTTATTTTGTTTTTGAAATCTAAAGTTAACAATGAACAGACTTAAATTTGGTTTCTATTTTAGCAATAATGAAATTTCTTGAAGCCTGCCTGATTTTCTTTTCCTGCGGTGGGACAGTGAACCAATACTTATTCTTGGGGTTAGTATAGTTGATATGAGCATGGATCAGGGTGTGTTTTTGCCCTGTCTTCAGTGATGGATCATTCTTGTTTGTTCTAGATGCTTCTGGACTTGTTATCCTGTGTGATTTCTAACTGGTGCCGGGTTTTGACAAATGATAGCATCAAGGCATGGACCTATGTATTTTCCCTGAGTGTTCGGATGTAATGACTTTAAAGATAGCCACAAAACTAATGAATCTTTCTGCTAGGAGTGTAGCACAGGAGTCCTCACTAGCCAATCAAATACCTCCTTGGAAAATGGTTGAAGTAGGAAAAAGCAAGATAAATGGGCATGTGTGCATCATATTCCTGGGGAATTGAATAGAGGATTTATGGTATTCTCCTCCTTGACATGCTTCACGCATGTCATGTTGGCACATTGAGTTACACTCTGCTTCCCATGGGGCTTTAGATGATGTTTCAGAAACAGGTAATAGATGTCTCTGTGCCTTATTCCTACATTTGCAGCAAAAGATCTAATACTAAACGCAATGGCTTAGTGGACACTGCCCCTATTGACCAGACACAAAGGCACACCTCTGCTCTCTGTGCCTTCATTAGTCCCAGGTCCTTACCTAGACACATAGTGACTTTCTTTGACTAAAGTTGTTTCACCTGAAATAACAGTGTAACTTCAAATCAATGTTGTTCTATATGTGCCATTTAGCATGGAGAACAATTATTAGTGGCTCTGAGGGTAGCCATGGTGCAGTAGAAATAACATTGATTAACCATCTTGAGCTCTCTAATTTAAGCGAGCTTGGCTATGGATAATCTCTCATGCTGTTACCTTGAAAACTTCTTGACTATTTCCCACCAGGGACAAATTTGAGAATTCATTTTGAGAAGTACTGCTTTTTGCAATAAGCTTAGAGAAACAGAGCCTTCAAGAGAGCAGGTTTGTAGCAATCATGTTCTAAGTAATGCACAAATCAAGCCTGTCTTCTGGTCTTCTGCGTAGGTGCTTGAGAGTCTTATATTTATCTTAAACCCATACTTCAGACTCAAAAATCCATGGTAGGTGAGGTAAAAAGTAGGTACACCGCAGTCAGTCTTTTGGAGGGGGATGTTGCTGATCTTTCAGTAATAATTCTGCATGAGTCATTGAAAGATGTGGCCCCATGGATGGCTATTACCAAATATCTGGGTTCATTCAGCAAATGTTTTTAATAGGGACTTGTTCTAAATGTAACAAGTGGCCCTCTGCCAGTAGTGAGCAACAGTGTGAGGGATTAGGCTTTTGTGTTCAATATTTCTGGCTTCATTTGAATGTCACAAAGAGTAGAAACTTCATTACTTCTAAACCATCACCTCAAATGCCCTACGTCAGTATTCATTAAATATGGACTCATCAAATTTTAGTAAAAACAGGTAGAAACCATTTAGAATAGGAGGAAGAGAAAGCTCTTAGACCATATTATTGCATAAATTGGGACTCTTGAAGATATTATCTATTATAACTGACTGCATCCAATCTCCAGCTCCAATATCACGGAGGCTGTTTAGAGATTGTATAAGAATACGTGTTGTTCTAGAAAGCCCTGGAATTAAATACAGTAATGCTATAGTCTCTGACAGTGCTGATCTTCAATCTTGTGCTTTACATACACAGTCCTGAATTTTTACTTTCTAATTTATACCATAAGAGCAGCACCAGCCTCTACATCATTCTTGTCAAAGGACCGCATGTCCAGGGGAGAGGGACATGACAAGAGGCCGTGATAATGAGGAGATGGCTGTGTAGCTCTGGATCCATCCATGTCTGAGTCTTACTCAAGCATGCACTCTGGGTTTGTTCCCTGTTGGGTTCATGAACAGAGAATGAATAAGATCATAACATTGACCTATGCACATGAATTACAGTGATTTGATTTTATATAACTAACACTGCTTTTAAATAATTATCCATTGCCTCATGGAAGAAAATTATTATTATTATAATATGTAGTAACTCAAACAAAACAGTTTTATTGTCTCATGTGGTCTAGGAATCCTGACACCACTTCATGGGTCTTGTACTTCATGATTACTTCTTAAAAAATACTTTTATATTTGTTTATTTTATGTTATGTGGTTGAGTGTTTTGTTTAAGTGTATATATGTATAGATGTCTATGCCTAGTAGTGAACCACTGTTGGTGCTAGGAACAAAATCTGGATCCTGGATAAGAACAACAAGTACACTTAACTGCTGAGCCAACTTTCTAGTGCCACTTCATTATCTAATAGAAGACAAAAAGGATTATTCTGGATTTTGGAAGAATTTGCTTGCTCACATGATTAGGAAACAGATTTGCTTCTACTTAGAGTATTTAACTGGAAGCTTCAACTCCTTATTGGCCACTATCCAGTTCTGTGCTTCTGGGCCTTTCCAACAACTGCTTTCATCTTCAAAGAACAAGCACAAAGGCTGCCATGGGCCCCATGGTATATCAACTCTCCAAACTTTATGCATTGTATGACAATCCCCATTGTGGTGGTGGTACTAGGAAGTGCTGTCTTTGAGATGTGATTAGGATGTCAGGCTGGAGACCTTGTGAGCAGTACTAAAGAAAGCTGATGAAAGTTCTTGTCGTATGCACCCAGGAAGTAGTCCTTCACCGTACACTGAATCTAATTGTCCCTTGATCTTAGATTGCCTACGTCCAGCACTGGAAGAAGTAAATTTTTATTGTTTATAAGCCATCCACTCTACTGTATTTGGTTAGAGTAACCTGAATAGACCAATTCAAAGGAAATAAAGAGAATCTGTCAGCTACACAGAAATCAAATCTTTTGCAACCTACTCACAGACATGGCATCTGCTCACTTTCACCTCCTATTAGAAGCAAATCAGTAGGTTCAGTGGCTTCCAAGAGGAAGTCACTGTCTAACAACATAGGTACCAGGAGATGGGGAATTTTGGTGGCCATATGAGAGGTCTAACTACATCTAAAAGGGAGAATCCATCTGTTGATTACTTGTGCTTAGATAAGATGATAAGCAGAATCAAAGGCAATTGTCCAGAGAAACTACAGTGGGAGAAAGTCTGTCTAAACTTACATGTTTGCTTTTAAAATTTTTATTTGAAGTAAGTCTAACTTAATATTATTTGTATTAAGCTGGGACCCCTTCATGGTGTGTAAATGTCCTCCATTTTCTAACTGCCTTTCCTCATACATTAAATAGTAACTGTTGTTTTTGGTGTAGCCTAGTTATTGATTGAGCTTGTGATTTGGTCTCACCAAGGACCTAGAGTTAAGGTTCTGAGGAGACAGAATAACAACCCTCAAATTTGGGGACACTTAGCTTACCTATCTAAGTACCTCATCCCTTCCATTTTCAAGTTGCATGTTCTAGTATGTATATAATTAGTTCTTAGGGAGTAACAATACAGATGGAGATAGAAGGAGATAGAAGGATTGTGGGTGAAGGTGAGTTCTTTAGAATAAATACCCTAAACAAATACTTGATCCATTTGATTAAAATTTCTAGTTGCAAAAGTATTTGCTTTCTCTCCATTTTATTACTACTGTTTTACATCAGGCCCTGGTCATGTCATACCCTGTTACCCTCTCCCTCTCTTCATGCTGCGGAAGCCATGACAATGCAGGCAAATCTGCCCATATGTCTTTTCTACTTTAATCCCTTTTGTAATATGAAAAATTGGCACAGTAGAGAATTGTGCTTTTTAAAAAGAGGTTTTGTATAGTTTTTTGTTTTCTTGTTAGATAGTTTTGCTTTATTTTTTAGTTAGGTTGTTTTGTTGTTGTTGTTGTTGTTGTTTTCATATTGCCTATAACTATGTGTTCTGTTTGCCACATGTCATTGTGATCATAGTAACTAACAAGAGGAAAACTCATTTCAACCTGCATAGTCAGGAGATTTTCAATACAATCTGGTGGACAGCCTATTTCCTGGTGGGAGAGACTATTCATATTACAGCATGACCAGGAAGTAGAGAATATAAAGACAGAAACAAGATGTCATGGTTTGAATGTGCTGTGCCCATAGGAAATGGTAATCTGAAAAGGTGTGCCCTTGTTGGAGGAAGTGAGCCACAGTGGGTGTGGGCTTTGAAGCTCCTCCCAGTACAAAAAATTCAGTTTCTGGTTGCAGTCAGATTAAGATGTAGAACTCTCAGGTCCTCTAGTGCCATGGCTTCCTGGATGCTGCCATGCTTCCTGCTATGACAATAATGGACTGCACCTCTGGATCTGTAAGCTGGCCCCAATTAAATGTTGTTCCTTATAAGAGGTGCCTTGGTCATGGTGTCTTGTTACAGCAATAGAAACCCTAATTAATACAGAAGGCATTGAGTATAACTTTTAAAGGCCAGCTCGTTGTGACCACTTCTAGCAGCATAGCTCACACTGAAAGTCTAGCAGCCTTCTAAATAGCACTGGAGAAATAGCTTTCAAAACCAAAGGGTGATGTGTCAGGTTTAAACCATCACAATAAGTATAGAACATTTTCTAATAAGTATTCAAGAATCTTGTATCATGAAGCTAGAGAGATAACTTAGTGGGATAAATACATATGTTTGCTGCTCTTGCAGAGAATCAAGGTTCAGTTCCCAGCACCAACATGGTGGTTTACAACTTGCGTTAACTCTGATTCCTGGAAATCCAACACCCTCTTCTGGCCCCCTTGTACTTCTGCCTGCATATGCTACACATAAAACTACACTTGCACGCGCGGGCACACACGCACACACACGCATACACACACACACACACACACACACACACACACACACACACACACACACACAGATAAGTCTTCAGTATTTTTAAATTTTGTCCTTGTTACTGAATTAAAAACAACAAAATAAAACTAAAACCTCTCATGGACAGTTATATAAAAAAATCCAATTCCTAGCATGGAAGATGAGTATTTGTCTCTGGCTCATTTCCCACTGCCCACTGCTATTCACTCCTTGGTCCCCTTTCCCACATGCTAATGCTGGTCCCAATACCCTTAGGCATGCTCTTCTGCTACCAAACACTTCCAATTGTCTATAGCAAACCTATTGAGTTCAGTACAGGGCCCTATATGTGGCTCTGCTCTATCTCTGCACTTGGGTCATCTCTCTCTTTACAGTATTTTTACCACTTCATCTGTAAACTATCCCCAGGAAGTAGTTTGTGAACTCTTCACAGGGTCCCCAGGTACCACCTACACATGTGGTTGCAGCATTATTGTGTCATATTTTATCAGTTGACAGATTCAAGCTGTATACTCAGAGATGTAAGAAACGTAACTTTGCTGGTTTTCTCTAAGTTTATGTTCTTGGAAGTCAAGAGTTGTCTTAGGTCAGACTCATATGCTGAGATTGGAGATTTGTGGGTTTGTTTGTGAGGAATTTATTGAGGAAGGGAATCCCAGAAGAAACCAAGAAAGGAAATATCAAGGAAGGGCAAAGTCCCAGGGAGGCTAACCCTACAGAGAAACGTTTAGTAAGTAATTTCTAATTCTGATTCATGGCTTATTATTTGTGTCCTCTTATAAAACACAATCCACAAGAGTGAAGAAATTTGTTGTTGTTTTTGTTGTTGTTGTTGTTTGGGAATCTATCCGAAGCAACTAGATTGGTATCTGCAAATAGTAGTTATTATATCTCAATTAAATCATTTCAGGATAACGCTCTCCTGCTGCCTCAACAAATGTAAAGAAGTATCTTTATTTATTCATTAGGCAAATTATGGTCACTTATGTCTCGAGCACTAGAAACACATCAGTGAGCAAAATAGTTAACAGTCTTCCCTTCAGATACGTGGTAGCTTTTGGCTTTCAGTGCAACTGGATGTAGAGAGACTTTAAGAACATCCCAACTTAAACTGCGTAAATACATCCACAGCCTTCTCCCCTAAATCCATTCTAACCTAGAGATGTCAGGTGTCAAGAAGTCTCCCACAATCCAGGCCTTCCCCTGATGATCTCATCCAGCCTCGGCCTTTAGACACTAGTCACAGGATGACGGGGTAGATTCCTGTCCACTTCGAGACCTGCCCTCAGACAGCAGCTGTCCATAAAACAAAGAGCTATGTTTATCATTTCACTGGCTCTCACTCTGTCTTCTCATAGGGTCTGTTCTTAGATCTTTCTGAAGATCACCCAGACTAGTTTATGTTTGTTTTTAATTTCTCCTCTTGTTTTATGCTTTTCTTTTCTAGCTGGAGACTGCCGCTTTGAGGGTAGTAGTTGAGGGTGGGAAGAGAAGGAGGACTGACATGAATTCATCCCAAGTCTCCCTAATGCACATGGCACACCATCTATGTGCTGTTTGTGTAGACCTTCAATTATATATACATATACATACTCATACACATACATATACACATATACGTCATATAAATATTCATATTCACATACATCATTTACATCAACATCTACATCTACATCATATACATATACATATGCACCTACACCTACCTACACCTACACCTACACATACATATACATTCCCATTACAGAGGGTTATAAGCCACCATGTGGTTGCTGGGAATTGAACTCAGGACGTCTGAAAGAGCAGCTACTCTAAATCACTGAGCCATCTCTTGAGCCCCCTCATCTTTTTCTTAACTGAATTTTGACCTTATGGAGAGAGAAAGAAAACCTGTAAGGTCCTTAGACCAGGTCTCTCCTTCTCTCCCTTCCCTTCTCTTCTCCCTTTCTGCCAACCTTCTGTGTAGCCTAGGAGCCTGGTCCCAAATTCCTGTCTTTTGCCTGAGTGAGTGTAGGGTTATAGATGTACCCCATCATACTGGTGAATGCTCCTAATTTTTAAAATTCCTCTGTCATTGGCAACCTAGTTGGATTTGCTTCTCTATAACCTTCAAGTAAATTTTTTGTCCCCTTCAGAAAGACATAGTATGTTCTCTTCCCCAGATAAGTATCTATGTTCTGCTTCCCCTGTGGCTGCTACTCTTCCATCTTTTCCAACATGCATCTCACCATTTACAAAGGACTTGTTAGCTTACTGTGGGTTGACATGTGCCCTGTTGCTCATATTCGTCCATTTCCTCCACCAGATGAATAGCATACATGGATAGATTCCTTGGCTAGTTACCACTCTCAGTATTAGCTTGAAGTTGGAGACTTCCTTCTCCCAGTGCTTTCCTTTCCATTCCTGGGTAAATCTTGCCCATAACAAATGGTTTCTCAGTAAGCTCAGAGTGCATGGTTCACTAGGGAAAGGATGCTTTTGAAGAAGGTTTGTGCTCTTTTTGAAATGTATTTTAGCATGATTCATCTTCCCTGGGCCACATAACCTCAAAATGAGGACTCCCATGAACCTTTATCTTCCATCCGTTCTTCAACTGCCTTGCCTTTCACTCTCTTATTTTTGTTTCATCTGTCTTGGCTCCTGCCATGCCTGTGCAGGCAAATAGACACAATCCTGCTGACACCAGTGGCACAACAGAAAGTGCAATATATCTACTGGCATCAAAATATAGTAGTGGCAATTCTTCAAAATGACAGTCACAGACAGCCAGAGGCAGCCAGGGGTTTTCCACTTGCTGCTTGCTGTAACTGCTAGTGTTTTTCTTTGATTATTTGAAAGCACAGATCACTATATTCTGCTTTCCCGAGAGATGCTGGTGTGCTGGCATTTAACTCACAGAGCCTATATTCCTGTGGTGCAGAGCAGGTGAGTAGAGGGGTGCTTTGTGCCCCATCTCACAGATTCTCATAGAGTATGATCTCCTGTTTGCAAACAGTTACTCAGCTGCTTTCCTGTTTGTAATTGTGTTGACAAGGAAAAGCTTCCATTTCTGGCAACATCTCTTAGGCTCCTGATCTGCCTCAGGCACATAGACAATGTGGGAGGCACATGCTGATGTGGTTGCCACCTGCCACCTCTTCTGCTTACGTCAGCCCAAAACACCCATCTGCAGTCCATGAGCTGCATCCTAATGAGGCAGCTGCTCTCTGGATCTCCCTTGGTCTTCTCCTAGGGTCTCTGGCTTCCTCCCTGCCCCTCACTGACTCTCCCTTGGACTTTAGGTTCTGCTGCTCCCCAACATTCAGGGCACAAACAAGACAGCTACACTTCCCAGTCTTGGGACAGGCCATGTCTACCTCCAAAGTAGAGAACCAGCATGGAGATTTTGGGGTGAGGGCATGATTTTGTCTTTTCTTTATCTTCTCTTCTCAGCAGGGGAAAGGAAAGTCTGAGACCTTCATTTTAAATACTGCCCCCAAACCATCAAACTTGGGTTCTACAACACTGACTTAAAATTTAATGATGTTTATGGCATTTTAAAAAGTATCTTCACATCGGTGGAGGCCAGGTGGCTAGTTAAAGCAGTGATAAATCATCTTGGATGTTTCTTGATGCTCAGCCAGCTATGTCAAATCAGCATTTAATTGCTTACAAAGGAATAAACATGAATGGATTAGTTTTTCTTCTGAAAACACACTGGGTGGAAAACACTGACAAAGCAGGCTTGAGTTAGTGCTGTCTCTGGTACTGGGAACAGAGATTATGAGAATTAAACATGGGGCTTTGCTCCTTGTGCCTCTGTGGAGCCTGGTGCGCATGTGCTTTCTTGGTCTTCACTTGTTTCATAGAATTCAGGAGATGCTCTATCTACATTTTTAAACATGATCATTTGCTCACCTACTATTACGACAAATACATACACACACGCACACACACACACACACACACACACACACACACAGAGAGAGAGAGAGAGAGAGAGAGAGAGAGAGAGAGAACAATCAAGATCCATGAGTCTAGAAGTCAGCTCCTCTTGGTCATGATGAGGGGTTTCTGGTTTTCTCCTGTGTTTCTTGGAAACATGTGATGCAACACAGCCTGACCATGCAGGGTAGTTAAGTTCTAGAAGCAACTGTCAACCAAATAGAAGCAAAGCCAGTAAATAAATGCTCAACTTCATTTTCTTTGGCTTAATTGATGGGTTTTGAAATATATTTTATTCTGTGCTATAAATATCTAGTATGACTATTCTTGGCTGTCTATAATGGTAACTATTTCAATAGTATACTTTATCTCTTCAGTTTTTGAATCTTCCATATTCTTCTGTTTCCTAGGATAACCATTAAAATATATTATCTATATCTAAATCCATTTCTCAGCTTTTTCTTCAATTAAATCCAAATAATGACACACAATATATTCCTATTTTTATGCAATTCAAAGACAGACAAAATTAAATATTTACAGAGGCATTTCACATAAGATATGACTACTAAGGAAGAGAGTAATTTATATAAAATTAGTATAACATTTTCACTTCTGGGAAAATAAAGAAGGCTGTATCCTCAGAAAGACATATGGTGGATTCCACAAACCCAGGCTTCTTTTATTTTTCATGCTGTTTTGTGTGCTCTGTGTGTGTGTGTGTGTGTGTGTGTGTGTGTGTGTGTGTGTGTGTTTTACATCCACCTAACCATCTACTCCATCTGTGAGCTGCTGGGGTGAGTGGAGGAGCTGGTGCTGCAGAACCAGATCCAGGAATAAGTCATGGCCGTGATGGAAACCAGCACCAGCTACTGTGGAGTACCTCCTCCTGAGAGACCCATGAAAGCCTCCAGGGGAGATGAGACAGGCAGCAACAGAGATGTCTTCAGAGCCTCCAGCATCCCTGGGAAAACTAGAGATGGTCAGGTCCATGGGAAGATGCTTTTTAAAAGTGGACACAGTGGTGGCGGTTCTAATTGGGAAGTTCATAGCCTTGCCTACATGAAAAATTAAGAGATCTCATACTAGTAACTTAACAGCACTCCTGAAAGCTCTGGAACAAAAAGAGGAAACCACACTAAAAGGGAGTAGATGACAAACTCAGAGCTTACGCCAATAAAACAGAAACAAAAATAAATAAATTGAACAAAAAGTTGATACTTTGAGAAAATCGGTAAGGTTGAGAAACCCTTATTCAAATTAACTAAATGGTAGGCAAAGACTAAAAATTAATAAAATTCAATGTGAAAATGAGGATGTAATGATAGACATCAAGGAAATTCAGAAAAGCATAAGGATATACTTTAAAAACTTGTAAGCCATCAAATTGGGAAAAAAATCGAAAACAAATGGATAGTTTTCTAAATATATAACCACCTACCTAAGTGAAATCAAGATTAGACAAGCAATTTAAACAGACCTTTAACCCTTAATGAAAAATAAGCAGTGATTAAAAGTTTCTTAAGCAAAAGAGCCCATGGCCAAGAGCATTTTAGCTCAGAATTATACCAGAGTTTCAAAGAAGAGCTAATGCCAATACTCCTTAAATTAATCCAAAAATGAAAAGGGAACTACCCAATTTGTTTTACAAGGCCAGTCACCCTGACACTCAAACCACATAAAGACTCAACAAAGGAATAGAATTACAGACCAATTTCCCTTATGAACATAGATAAAATAATTCTCAAATAAAAGACTTGCAAACTGAATCCATGAATACATCAAAAAGATCATCAGCTATGAGCAAGGTAGGCTTCATTCCAGAGATGTAGGAAAAATTCAACATGTAGAAATCGATAAATATAATCAATCTAACATATAAACAATCCAAAAGACAAACATCATGTGACTATCTCATGAGATGTAGAAATGGCCTTTGACAAAATCCAACACACTCTCACGATAAAAGCCCTGGAAAGATGAGGGATACAATGTACCCATCTACACATAATAAAGACAGTTTGCAGAAAGCCTATAGCAAATATCAACTTAAATGAAAAGAAACTCAAATCAATTCCACTAAGTTCAGGAAGAAGACATGGTTGCTCACCCTTTCCATATATCTTCTGTATAGGACTTGAAGCAATAAGACAGCTGAAGGAGATCAAGAGGATACAAATTGGAAAGCAAGCAAGCAAAGTATCTTTATCTGAAGATGATACATTAGTGTACGTAAGTGGTCCTATAAATTTCACTGGGGAATTCCTATAGCTGATCTAAACAGAATTCTCAAAAGAGGAAATTCAAATGTCTGAGAAACACTTAAAGGAATGTTCAAGATTCTTAGCCATCAGGAAAATTGAAAGGAAAGATGGCAGAACAGAGCCTGGTGAGCAGGGAAGGATGGAAAAAACTACAGGCAGGATCATGCTGTGATCCATGCTGTAGTCAGAAACCATGTTGATGCTCGAGATCCACATTGCTGTTAGCTATAAGAACAAGGAACATTGTTTTGCATTGGTATGGACAACTGTAGACTCAAAGTCTATGGGAGAAATAAAATGTTTCCATGACAACCTCTTTCCCTCACCTCCTATCCTCCCCCCCAAATAGTCTAGACAAGTAGCCATTGAAAAGAACTCTTAAAAATTGTGATAAGGATGGTGAAGTGTAGCTCTTCACAGTTGATGTTTTCTGGCAGGAGTGGCCATGGGGAAGGAATCAGTTGTCTTTAAGGAGCTGGCCACTAGGAGTTTGACCATGCTCCAGTGAGTATATGGGTAATACAAATTGGACCTGGTATTTTTTTCTTTTGTTTTGGGGGAAGATAAAAGAAAGGATAAACCTGGGAGGAATAGCAAGTGAATGGGATTAGGGTGCATTGTGTGAAATTTCAAAAAAAAAAAAAAAAATCAATAAAAAAACCCATTCAGTTAAAAAATGCTATCAATGAACTGTCAATGCTTTGATAGATTAAAATCCAGTGGTAATCAATTCATAGACTGCAGAATCATATGGAAATGTCCTAATCTAACACAATGCCATGTACAATGAATTTATGCAACATATGTTTTTTAATTAATTAATTAATTAATTTGCATCCCCAATGCTGCTGCCCCTCACAGAGTTCCTCTCTCCCCATCCTCCTACCCTGTTCCTCTGAGAGGCCGGGCCCTCCTGAGGTATCCCCTCACCCTAGAGCATCAATTCCCTGCAGGGTTAGGCCCATCCTCTTCCACTGAGGCCAGACAAGGCAGCCATGGACACTGAGCTGCACGTCTGCAATGCATGTTTTAAATTCAGTGATCTTGAGTACTGAGTATGTTTTATTCATGTATGACATGGCCTGGGAAATAAATGATTCATTGAGTTAGATAGTTGAGTGTTGACATGCATGCTGCTCTATCAAAATCACTCCATCAATACCTCCAATGATAACATCAAAAATGCTTTGAAATATTGGGAACATTCAGGCTTAGAGTTCCAATTGTTTGTGTGAAAACAGAGAGAACAGCAAATGCTGACTGTCATTTTCCTTTAAGTGACAGACTTACGTGTCTCATTGAAAGAAAGTCTGCCAAAGGTACAATCTGAGGAATAATAGTCTGCACCTTTCATTCATTCTTCCTATGAAGCAGCTGGTTCAGTTCTGTGCACACATAGATGCGCCTTCCATTGAAACACACCACCACATGTCAGTGTGTGGAAGTGACTTATGTACAAGTCCCATTTTGCTCTGGACTTGAGTCAAGATTGAATAAAAATCATTTTCACATTTTTATTAATGTTCTAAGATGAAAATTTCATTCCTTGACCTGAAGATGTACTGTAAAGAGGAGGGGACAGTGACTCTCAGTGCAGCTTTGTGCCATTACCTTTGGTCAGGGGGTCAACAATTTACTGACCATTGTTACTGCATCATCAGAGAAAACATCCAAAAAGGGAAAGAGCCATGCAAAGTCTTAATACTACACAAGAAAAAGGCTCTAAAATAGCCATGGAAGGAAATAAATAAATCAGTTCACGACCTGACAATGGAAATAGGAACAGTGCAGGAAATCCAAACTGAGGGAAATTGGGAAACAAAAAAATTAGGAACTAGAACGGGTCCTCAGAGGCAGCAGGCATCACCAGCAGAATACAAAAGATAGAAGAGAGAATCTCAGGCATTGAATATGTGATAGAAGAAATGAACATCTCTGTCAAAGAATATGTTAAACCTAAAAATCTTCAGGAACAAAACATCCAGGAAATTGGGGAAATTATAAAAAGAACAAATCAAAGAATACTAGGAATAGAGGAAGAAGAAACCAGGTCAAATGCACAGAATACGTCGTCAACAAAATCATAGAAAAAAATTGGCTTTATCAAAAAACGGAGATGCCTATAAAAATACAAAAGAACAACAAATCGATTGGACCAGAAAATGAAAGCCCCATATCACATAATTATCAAAACACTAAACATATTGAACAAAGAAAGAATATTAAAGGTGCAAGGGGAAAAAGCCAAGTAACATATAAAGTCCTATTAGAATTACACCTGACTTCTAAATGGAGATTTTAAAAATACAAAAGGGCCTGGGCAGATGTACTGTGGACTCTAAGTGACCACAAATGCCAGATCAGACTATTATACCCAGCAAGACTTTTAAATATAGCCTTATACCTATTAGAATGGCTAAGATCAATTAAACAAGTGACAACTTGTGCTAGCACGATGTAGAGTAAGGGAAACACTTGTCCATTTCTGTTTGGAGTGCAGATTTGTACAGATGCTATGGAAATCAGCGTGGCAGTTCATCAAGAATTGATCTATTTCAAGATCCAGCTATATCACTCTTGAGCACACACCCAAAGGATGCTTCATTAAGATGATAAACCACTGACACACTTGCTCAACTGCGTTCATTGCTGATCTATTCATAATATCCAGAAATTGGAAACAATCTGAATGTCTGTCAAAAGAAGAATAGATTTTTTTTAATGTAGTATGTTTGCACAATTGAGTGTTATTCAGCTGTTACAAAAATTAAAGTCATATATTGGTTGGTTACTTCTACAAGGTTTGTGCCACCTCTGTCCTAATTAATGTCTCTTTTGATATCTTGAAGAGTACCTTCCTGTACAGGAGATGCTAGAGCTAGAATGTACTGGTGAAGGCTCTATGTAGGCACAAGCTTGACCTCTCCATGTTCAGTAAGCTGTGTAGGTATTATCTTCAGCAATGGGGCCTTTCCATAGTTTATGGAAAGAAACTATTATGTTGGCAACTCGGAGTAGAGTGTCCCAGAACTAGAAAGAAAAATATGGTATGCATTTGCTTATTTTGGATATTGGGTGTTAAGTGAATGATAATCTCTAGAACCACAGAGCTTAGATATAGAAAAAGGGACTTGGTGGGGTAAGGGGCACAGAAGAGATAATTATTGGCACTTTTACATGCCCAGGATCATAGGATCAGAGGTGAGGAGGACACGACATCTGTCCCAGCACCAGGAGTAACTGGGACCAGCTGAATCCAGGGACCCAGGAATCTCACACGACCAGTGGCACAGTTACCTTGTGGTCTGGGCTGGTGCCCTGAGCACACCTTGGGTGTGAACTTCTCAGCTAGTCACACAATACCCAGAGGAAGCTCCACTCCCAGGTGCTCTAACATGCCCAGGATCCCAGGATCCCAGGAGCTTGGTCACACCAGGATCTCAGGGTCCCAGAGGCAGCTTGATTCCCAGGAGCTCTGACATACCCAGGATCACAGGATCTAAGAATCACAGGATCCCAGAGACAGCTGGTCTCTGAGGAGTTCTAACACAACCAGGATCATAGGAAGGACAAGCTCCAGTCAGATATAAGGAGGACAGGTAGCACTAGACATAACCACATGGCAGGAGGCAAGCACAAGAACATAAGCAACAGAAACCAAGGTTACTTGGCATCATCAGAAAACAATTCTCCCATCATAGCAAGTCCTGGATACACCATCACACCAGAAAAGCAAGATTTGGATCTAAAATCACTTTTCATGATGATGATAGAGGACTTTACGAAGGACATAAATAACTCCATTAAAGAAATGCAGGAGAACACAGGTAAACAGATAGAAGCCCTTAAAGAGGAAACACAAAAATCCCTTAAAGAATTACAGGAAAACACAACCAAACAAGTGAAGAAAATGAACAAAACCATCCAGGATCTAAAAATGGAAATAAAAACAATAAAGAAATCACAAGGGGAGACAACCCTGGAGTTAGAAAACCTAGGAAAGAGATCAGGAGTCAGAGATACAAGCATCAGCAACAGAATACAAGAGATAGAAGAGAGAATCTCAGGTGCAGAAGATACCATAGAAAACATTGACACAACAGTCAAAGAAAATGCAAAATGCAAACAGCTCCTAACCCAAAACATCCAGGGAATCCAGGACAAAATGAGAAGACAAAACCTAAGGATAATAGATATAGAAGAGAGTGAAGATTCCTAACTTAAAGGGTCAGTAAGTATCTTCAACAAAATTATAGAAGAAATCTTTCCTAATCTAAAGAAAGACATGCCCGTGAACATACAAGAAGCCTACAGAACTCCAAATAGACTGGACCAGAAAAGAAATTCATCCTGTCACATAATAATCAAAACACTGAATGCACTGAACAAAGACAGAATATTAAAAGTGGTACAGGAAAAAGGTCAAGTAATATATAAAGACAGACCTATCAGAATTACACCAGACTTCTCACCAGAGACTATGAAAGCTAGAAGATCCTGGGCAGATGTCATACAGACCTTAAGAGAATATAAATGCAAGCCCAGGCTACTATACCCAGCAAAACTCTCAATTACCATAGATGGAGAAACCAAGATATTCCATGACAAAACCAAATTTACATAATATCTTTCCACAAATCCATCCCTACAAAGGATAATAGATGGAAAACACCAACACAAGGAGGGAAACTACACCCTAGAAAAAGCAAGAAAGTAATCTTCCAACCAACCCAAAAGAAGATAGCCACACAAACATAATACCACTTCTAAGAACAAAAATAACAGGAAGTAACAATCACTTTTTCTTAATATCTCTTAACATCAATGGACTCAATTTCCCAATAAAAAGCCACAGACTGAATATGTAAACAGGACCCAGCATTTTGCTGCATACAGGAAACACACCTCAGTGACAAAGAGTAAAAGATTGGAAAACAATTTTCTAAGCAAATGGTTCCAAGAAACAAGCTAGAGTAGCCATTCTAATATCGAATAAAATCAACTTTCGACCAAAAGTTATCAAAAATAAAAAAAAAAGATAAGGTAGGACACTTCATACTGGTCAAATGAAAAATCTACCAAGATGAACTCTCAATTCTGAACATCTATGCTCTAAAAATTTCAGACAGTATAAGAGTAATACATGTTTAAAATACACAAATATGGCACAGTTCAGGTAAGTGACACATTCAGAAGGATAGATAGGATTCAAGGGATTGTTTTCTAAAACATTCTTAAACAGTGATTATAATTGAAATGAGTATAATTTTATAGAATTTTACCAAAGTCCACTAGTACCATTTTATTTGTTGCTAATACTTTAAATTCTTTTATTTTCTACATCTGTAGTTTAACTATTAAAAAACTTAAATGTCCTGAAAAAAAACCCACACTTTATTCTTTACAGAAATAGTCACTACAGAACTAGAAATATTTAAGGAGTAACGTCAACAAGTGTTATAGGTATCTGATTAGTCTCAGTGTAAGGGCCTTGGGAAACAAAGGAACGTTCCTCTTTGCTCAGAGTGAAACTAACATATCTTCAAGGGAGAAAATTGGAGGTATTTGAACTTTAAGTTCACATTAGGGAGGTGAGTCATGTATATTTTAGAAGACTAGTATTTATTTTCTCTGAATTTAGTCAGGAGTTGTCAACATATTTCTAGTTGAGTGTGATAGTACCAAGGTTTTCAAGGTCTACTGAAAACAAGTAACATTAAACATGTGATTTATGAGATTAGGTTATGTGTGCTATTTTGACTGAAGTCAACTTTCTTTTGTCATTTCAAAGGAGAAAAAATGAATGGCCTATAAAACTGTAAGAGTTAATCTGTCTGTCCCTCATCAGAGGAATGGATACAGAAAATGTGGTACATTTACACAATGGAGTACTATTCAGCTATTAAAAACAATGACTTAATGAAATTTGCAGGCAAATGGATGGAACTTGAAAATATCATCCTGAGCGAGGTAACTCAGTCTCAAAAGAACGAACATAGT
>CM052712.1:11621862-11644922 GCA_028551405.1 Uromys caudimaculatus | reverse complement strand
CTTTTGCCATCTTGTTGACTCTGTTGTTAGCTGATCTTACTCTGTCCGGTTGTGGCTTGCCCCTCCTGCAGGTCTCTGTGTCAGTACTCCTTGAAGACCAGCTCTCTCTGAGAGGTGTTTGGGTTTGGAGAGCTGTGGCACCGGGTCTGATCTTGGTCCCTGTGTCTCCCGGGTTCAGGGCAGTTCCTGGTGAGCTGTGGGGCGTGTCTTTGGCCCTCTTCCGGCTTTTCCGAGCTCCTGAGAGAGATCTTTCTCCCGGAGCTAATTTGCTATGGAGCCCTGTGGCCCAAGCCAAGGTTCCCAGACGCCGCTGGAAGTTCCTGTCCCTTGATCTCTGTGGCCCGCGGAAACAGGGCGGAATCAGTGAGTGCTGGGGCTCGTTTTGCCCCCGCTCGGGGCTTTTCCGCGTTCCTGGGAGAGAAATTTTCTCCCGTAGGTGCTTGACTATGGAATCCTAGTGTCCCAGGCAAAACTTTCCTGCCTCAGCCGCCTGCTTTTGGGATCCAGGGGGTTTTCTAAGCCCGCCTACCTCGGTCCCTGTGTCTCGTGGGTTCGGGGCCAATTTGTACTGTTATATGGCACATTTCTCTCTAAAGTTCTCTAACAATTAAATTTTATTATTAAAAAAAAGACCATCAGTGATGTCAGGGTAGAAGATAGTGTTCCTAACTAATCAGATGATCCAGCTTACAATGGTTATGGTTATCTGCACAGGGTCTTATTCTTGAATGTATATTTCTATATATAAAGTTTATATAGAGAAATCTCTATATTTTATTGAATTTCTGTGATCCTCAATCATCAAACAACAGCACGCTCATGGATCGGCAGGATTAATATAGTAAAAATGGCCATCCTGCCAAAAGCAATCTACAGATTCAATGCAATCCCCATCAAAATTCCAACTCAATTCTTCATAGAGTTAGAAAGAACAATTCTCAAATTCATTTGGAACAACAAAAATCCCAGAATAGCAAAAACTATTCTCAACAATAAAAGAATTTCTGGGGGAATCAGCATCCTTGACCTCAAGCTGTACTACAGAGCAGTAGTGATAAAAACTGCATGGTATTGGCACAGTGACAGGCAGGTAGATCAATAGAATAGAATTGAAGACCCAGAAATGAACTCACACACCTATGGTCACTTGATCTTCGACAAAGGAGCTAAAACCACTCAGTGGAAAAAAGACAGCATTTTCAACAAATGGTGCTGGTTCAACTGGCGGTCAACATGTAGAAGAATGCAAATTGATCTATTCTTATCTCCCTGCACAAAGCTCAAGTCCAAGTGGATCAAGGACCTCCACATAAAACCAGATACACTGAATCTAATACAAGAGAAAGTGGGGAAAAGCCTTGAACACATGGACACAGTTGAAATTTTTCTGAACAGAACACTGATGGCTTATGCTCTAAGATCAACAATGAACAAATAGGACCTCATAAAATTGCAAAGCTTCTATAAGGTAAATAACACTGTCAGTAGGACAAAATGGCAACCAACACATTGGGAAAATATCTTTACCAATCTTACATCTGATAGAGGGCTAATATCCAGTATATACAAAGAACTCAAGAAATTAGACTCCAGAGAACCAAATAACCCTATTTTAAAAAATGGGGAACAGAGCTAAACAGAGAATTCTCAACTGAGGAAATTTAAATGGCTGAGAAGCACCTAAAGAAATGTTCAACATCTTTAGTCATCAGGGAAATGCAAATCAAATCAACCCTGAGGTTCCTCTTCACACCAGTCAGAATGGCTAAGATCACAAACTCAGGTGACAACAGATTCTGGCAAGGATGTGGAGAAAGCAGAACACTCCTTCATTGCTGGTGGGATTGCAAGCTGGTACAACCACTCTGGAAATCTGTCTGGCGGTTCCTCAGAAAATTGGACATAGTACTACCTGAGGACCCAGCTATACCACTCCTGGGCATGTACCCAGAAGATGTTCCAACATGTAATGAGGACACCTGCTCCACTATGTTCATAGCAGTCATACTTATAAGAGCCAAAAGCTGGAAACAACCCAGATGTCCCTCAACAGAGTAATGTTGTACATTTACACAATGGAGTACTTATTACTCAGCTATTAAAAACAATGACTTCATGAAATTCTCAGGCAGGTGGATGGAACTTGACAATATCATCCTGGGTGAGGTAACTCAGTCACAAAAGACCACACATGGTATGTACTCACTGATAAGTGGATATTAGCCCAAAAGTTCAGAATACCCAAGATTCAATTCATAAACCAAATGAAACCTAAGAAGAATGAAGACCAAAATTTGGATGATTTAGTGCTTCTTAGAAGGGTGAACAAAATACTCACAGGAGGAAATATGTAGAAAAAGTGTGGAGCAGAGACTGAAGGAAAGGCCATCCAGAGACTGCCCCACCTGGAGATCCATCCCATATCCAATTACCCAACCTGGATGCTATTGAGGACTCTGGGAAGTGCTTGCTGATGGAAGTCTGATATAGCTGTCTCTTGAGAGGCTCTGCCAGAGCCTGACAAATGCAGAGGTCGATGTTCAAAGCCAACCATTGGACTGAGCGTGGAGTTCCCCACTGAAGGAGTTGGATAAGGGACTGAGGAGTTGAGGGGTTTTGCAGCCCCATGGAGGGAGCAACAGTGTCAACAAGCCAGACCCCCCTAGAGCTCCCAGGGACTGGACCACCAACCAGAGCTGGGAAGGGCTTGCTGATTTAAGCCTGATATGGCTGTCTCCTGAGAGGCTCTGCCAGAGCCTGACAAATACAGAGGCAGATGCTCTCAAGCCAATAATAAAAAAATAAAAATAAAAAAGAGAATATTCCTTACAGTCTTGAATTTTGTTGAGCTTAAGTGTCTCTACTAGAGGAAGCAACAATGTCAAATTGTATCTTAGGACAATGACCTAAATGAGGCATAGGGAGATCCACACTTTAAGGTGCTGATCTACAAAAGCTACCTCTCTCACTGTTTTGCTTTACCCACCTGAGGTGAACAGAGAGAGCACTGAACATGGTTGATGTTTGACAGGACACAAAGTTCAGAGAAATTTCTGAAATGTTTCTTTACAGTTTTATCGGTGGTTTTCATTTGACAGAAATCACTTCTTTTTATCTATCTGTAGTTTTCCAAGAGAAATTTCACAAAGTAAAGTCCTCATAATAGCCCAATAGAAACTTGTGTGATGAAACAAGGGTTGTTTTTTGTTGTTTTCCTTTTGGAGAGAATCTCTCTCTCTCTCTCTCTCTCTCTCTCTCTCTCTCTCTCTCTCTCTCTCTCTCTCCCCCTCTCTGCCTTTAGGTCTTCCAGGGAATAAAACACAATGTATAGCTCCCCAGAGCTAATGATTATCAAGACCAAGTCCTAGTGGCCCAAACTACTACATTTGGTTGTAAGCCCAGAAAATGTAGTTCAACAGTACCTTTGTACCTTTGTTTAGAGTAGACTCTACATCTAGGGACTGGGGCTCTTTTTTGCCATTTATTCAGAATTTTTATATTCAGGGGACTATGGGACTCTTCCCACTCTCGTCTGTCTTCAGGCTATGATTTTCCACTATTCTCTGCAGGCTCTAGATTGTCTATGGTGCATATTGTTCGATAAATGATTATCTGGGGAGGGTGAATGGAAGCATCCAAAACAAAAAAATCTCAGATTTAAATCTGAGCAAAACTACACTTTTTCAAAAAACAATTACTAATATACCACAGCATAAAACAGGTTTATTTGTGAACATGATTATTCTGAGAATTTATTTGATTTCAAGTCACTGCTGTTTGAAAAACAGTTCAATCCACAAAGGAGACAGAAGAGTTAACAAAATATGACAGTCTTCTTCAGTGCCTTGGACAAGCCCATTGGCACACTGAGTCCTTCCTGACTGGAAGAATCTCCTCCTAAATGGAGAGTCGTTTTTATGATTACATGGAGGAGGGAAATCGCAAGTGTCTCCCAGCCTAGACCGACCTGGTGAGGTTCTCTCCCAAGTGAGGTTCTCTCCCAGAGCCTTTTCTCACCAGCTCAGTGTCCTGCTCAAGACTCTTCCAGAGCTCTTGTTACAAGAACTTCTGTCTCTTGGGTGCTCTGTCTGCTTACTGTTACAAATGTTCCTAGGTTTCCTTTCGTTCCAAGGACAACTTGTCATTTCTGAGATATACTCTCAATTGTTTTGTTCCCTTGTCTCTGTCCATTGCTTCCCTTCCATTGGGCACACTAGTCCCCAAACACACTGTCCACCACTGCTTGTCAAATTGAAGTCCACTGTCCAGTGGAAATGTCACTTTTCAACTCATGAAATACCAGAAACCTTTTGTTGTAGCCACTAAGGTGTTCCCTTTGCAGATGCTCTCTGCTTAGTTGGCTGTACCTTGGGTGTCTCCACCTGCAAAGTTGATGGTTCCCTGAGCGAGGCTTCCAAGGCAGCATTGTTCATTCTTGCACCTACCATTCTTCTGCGCAAAGAGCTGTGCATGCTGCATTCACCACACAAGTAAATTATATTCGGTTGGTGTCATCGATGAGCAGGTAGGCACATAAAAAAGTTTGATAGAGAATATTCTGCAAGAGAGTTGAAAGCATGCTCTTGGGTCAGAAGAATTAATATTGTGAAAATGGCCTTTCTATGAAAAGCAGTCTATAGATTCAATGAGATCCCAATCAAAAGTACAACTGTGTTGTCCACAGAAATAGAAAAGACAAGCTTAAGGTTTATACAGAAACACAAAGGATCCCACATAGTCTAATAACTATTGACCAAAAGAATATTACAGGATATATTATTTTGCCTGATTTCAATCTATATATACTATAGGGCTATAGTAATAAAATCTGGATCTACTAGACAAAAATAGACATAAATATCAGTGAAATAAAAGACCTAGATATAGGCCCACATAACTACAACCACCTGATTTTTTGACAAATTTTGGAGAATTTTGTACAAAATTAATACTGGAGAAAAGATAGCATTTTCCACAATGTTAGAAAAAACTGGGTGTCAACATATAGCAGAATGAGTGTCTCTGGTGGTTTGTCTTGGCTTTTATTTGACCAAAAATTAACTAAAACTGAATATCCAGCATGACTGTGAAGGATTTTCTTGATGAGATTATTTGAAGTGGGAAGACCTAGCCTAATATGGGTGGCACTTTCTGGTGGCAGGCCAGGGAAAAGCACATGAAGGAAGGATGTTTTGCTTTCTGCATGTGAGTACACTCCTGCTGGCCAGCCTGAACCTCATTTCCCCCCTCATACTTCAACCTAGCTTCTTTGGGCTTCCAACATAGATTGAAGACCACAAGTTCTCCAGGAATCCTCTATGGCTCTTGTATCTGGGTGGTGCTTCCCATCCAGTCCTTCCTCTGGGACTGAGCCTAGGCTCTTCCAGTGCGAGACAGTCATTGTCAAACTATCCAAATCATATCAGTAAGCAACTTGAATAAGTCCTGTTCTAATACATATTCATTCTATTGATTCTTAAACCCTAAAGAACTCTCATTAATACAATGCATAACGCTTCTCCCAGAAATCATGGTCTTTATAAAAACAAAACAACAAAATAAACTCAGTATGAAGGTACCAAATTCAGTATTCATAGATACCTCTCTCTGAGTTGCCATGGCTAAAGGGTTCCGAGAAGTCCCTGACTAAGAACACTAACTAATTTCCTAGCTCTTTGTTACCAATGAGAAACTCCATGCTATGACCCCATTGTTAAATAACCATGCTCTTGGTCTAGAAGAACACCACAAACTTAGTTTACATCTGACTTGGAAGTTCATTTCTTGCCTGGTAGTATTCACAGGGCCAGAGGGTGTTCTGCATTCTGCTAGAGAAGAAAACATGCCAATGGTCTCACCCAGGTATAGACCATGTTTTCTATAATAATGACCCACCATAAAAGATATGCCCACTGGTACAATAATGGCACCACCATAGTGGGAGTGATCTAATTGCTTTGTGATTAGATTGCAAGACCTTTTCATGAGAGTAAACACAATTCTGATACTATAAACCTGTCCAAAAGCCTATGGCTCATAAGGTCATGGGCCCAAAGAAAAACACACTACCATTATTTCCCAAATTGATATGCTTTCAAAGCTTCTTGTAAATATTTATATTTGTACCCATAAACTCGTGCCATTTCAGGATGGAGCAAAGAAGCTCCCCTTGGCAAAGGATGCTGGTTAATGAAAGGACTAAGTAATATCTGATCAAAGAACAGGGAGTAAGAGACTATCAAACACTCAGGCCTAAATGATACACCTATATGATGAGCCTCATGAGCAGCCAATGTCTAGGGAGCACCATGGAATGGAAAATGAAAATTATACTGTGATGCAGAGAATGAGAAGACGTTATTGCCCCTGTTAATGAAACACTGATAGGTATACTTGCCATGTAGTAATTCTTATTATTCAGACTTCCTATTTTGAGTCTATAGTAAAAGGATTTCAGATATTCTCAGAAGTGTTGGGGAAAAATACCTCCAACTTGTCTGTAAAATCTACCACTTGGGAAAATAAACAAAACAGAGGTCAAAGAGCTGGAGTATTGGCTCAGCGGTTAAGAGCACTTGCTGCTCTTTCAGAGAACCCCATTTTAGTTTCCAGTATTCATTTCTGTCTCACAACCATCTACAGTTACAAAAGGATCCAATGCCTTCTTCTGACCTCTGTAGGCACCAAGCAAGCATGCCGTGCATATAAAGTCGCACAGGCGAAACATTTCTACTTTTATAAAACGTTGTGAGAACAATTTTCTTTTATAGGCTATATAACACTTTATGTACATTTTTATAAACATATAAAAGTATGAAACACCTTTATAAAATCTGTTATGAAACAAAAATAAATATTTCTAAAATTGTGTTTGATGAAGATGTTACATATTTTACAGAGAGAGAGAGAGAGAGAGAGAGAGAGAGAGAGAGAGAACCTAAATATAAACTGCTCAGTCTATATAATATTATTTGTATGTATGTTTTTAGAACTTATCATTTGATATTGCATAAGAAATTGGTGTGCTCTTGGGGAAGGCTATTTCTCTCACTCTCAGCATTTCTTAGTTGCCTGTAGTTCTTTGTGAATGGTTGAGGCCTCATGGTCTTCCCAATCAACTTAGGCATGTTTATGGTTGTTCTTGTTCATTTCATGTTTAGGATGGCATGTTTGACAGACTCCATGGGTATAGATTTTGACACCACTAGAAGACAGTCTCACAGAAAACTCCATGATCTCACTTCTGCTATGTTCCCTAAGCCTTATGACACTAAGGGAAACTCAGTCACTGAGACTGGGCTCCATAACTCACCATTTTGATTGGTTGTAGTTTTCTGTAGTGATTTCCATCTTTTGCAAAGAGTTGTTTCATTGATGAGAGGTGAGATGTGAGAATAAGGATAAATATTTAGAATATAGTTAGGGATTATGCTAGCTTAGTAAAGTGGTTGTTCTACATTCTCTTTCTCAAAGATCAATAACTTCACTTTTCCTGGGGAGTTGCCTAGGTTTCTAGTACCTGCCATGATTTTCCTCTTGGTTCTTGTTGAGCAAGTCTTAAGTCCAACTACAGAACTGTTGGCAGCTGCCTAGGTATGTACGCCACTACTTCACCCTTAAGATTATTGGGGGGGGGGGGGAGTCTGTATGTCTCTGTGTGTGTGTGTGTGTGTGTGTGTGTGTGTGTATGTGTGTGTGTTTCTGGGTGTGTGTGGTGTTTATGTATGTCTAGACACTGCACTGTTTTCAGCTGCTTGTTCATTGACTGTTGTAAAAATATAGACTAATGTGTATTACCCTGACTGCTTTCTTTCACTAAGTCTCACTGATCTTCCAAACTATCATCTTAGCTGGACATTTCTTAGAAGCCTCAAGATGCTTCAAGTTAGAAGTGGTGGCCTGGTGTGTTTTGGTCAATTCCAGTCCCCACTCCTTTCTTTTCAATCACAACCTTTCTCTCTCAACTTCATGTGCTTTTTTTTTTCTAATTCATTGTGTTCCTTTAATAGTGCCTGTATGGTTCTCTCTGTGCTCTCCCCTGGATGCTAGCAGGCCACGACACACTGTTTGCTGAAATAGAAAAGACTTTAGAGAATGTGAAAATATCACAGTGCCATTCAAGGGTAGAGATGTGATATCTCTCCATCTACCCTACTCAGCCAAAACCACTGAAAATCAGGCAAAAGTAAGGTCACTTGCCCCTGGGAAATTGAGAAGCTAGGGCGTTCATTGCTGGAACCAGGGCCAAAAATGAAGGGAGTACCAGCTCTGAGTGGGTGTCCTGGGTCATGCACTTCTGTCCTAAAACCAGACAGTCCTAGCAAATGGGAAGATTAGTTGCCCTAGAATTCAAAGGACTTCTGCTTTGCTCTAACCACTCTGCTTATTTAAGGCACTAGTCTGTAAGATTTCTACTTATATCTGAAAGCAAAATCAAACACATGTGTGCACGCGCACACACACACACACACACACACACACACACATACACATACACACAAGCATTCATGCAGCCCCTTAAAGACCATTTCAAGCTTTTGATATGTGATAACACCAAATTTAAGCATAATAAGTGTAGGTGTGTACTTGTTCTATAAAGTGAAGATAAACCAGACTATAGACAGGAATCACTCCTATGTTATGTTTCTGTAAACTATTTCTGAAACCTTAAAAAAAAGAATCCAAATTTCTTCTTGGCCTAAATAGTAGTCTACTACATACTGTTTTTATAGTCACAATTTCATGTATCTTTTCTTAAAGAGGGATTTCAAAGTTGAAAAGGTTTCTAGCTGGGCAAATACCTTTTCTGGGTTCTTTGTGGTTCTATACAGGTTTTCCCCTTGGATAAAGCCTTATTCCATCTCTATTTCATAAGTTTTATGTTACACATAAAACACATATAAAATGGAGATATATATAATAGATGAGCTTAGCAATAGAAGTTTTGGCGCTATGTTCTCCCTCCTCAATGAGCATGGGCATTCTTTTGTGTGTGTGACCCATGAAGAGATATTGATATAGATATTTTTTCCATGTGAAGTTTTTACTGCATGGACATACAAACATCTTGATCTATCTGCTTGATATCATAGCTGTTCTTCAATCTTCAGTTAAAACTCTTTTATATAATTGGTCAGTTTTATAAGACATGCATGTTACTAGATGAAGGTTTCACAACAGACTTTTAAACAGGTTATGTTCTTTAAAAGCTTTAATTTTTTTCTATTTATCACATAAGTTAAATTTATTTTCATAATTATATCATTTAAAAGATCTAATGGAATCAATTTCTTATTTAGATGCAGATTTTTTTTTCTGGAAAAGAGAGTATTGTTTTTCACATAACTTGATGCTTTTTCACATGATATTCTAGGTTATTTTGGAACTCATGGAGCCTAGGCCTGCAGAAACCTGACTGCCTTAGTCTCCTTAGTGCTGGATTACAGGTGGAAGGCATTACATCTGGTTGGGCCAGCCTTTTTTTTTTTTTTTTTTTTTTTTTTTTGGTTTTCAAGACAGGTTTTCTCTGTTTAGCCCTCGCTGTCCTGGAATTCACTCTGTAGACCAGGCTGGCCTCGAACTCAGAAATCCACCTGCCTCTGCCTCCCAAGTGCTGGAATTAAAGGTGTGCGCCACCACTGCCTGGTGGGCCTAGCCATTTTAAAGAACTAATAATTACCTAATATCCCTCCATAAATTTTATATTAAATCTTTGACATTTCTTGTGACGTCTCATGAATTACCAGAATAGATGGATCAAACAGTAGTGTAAAGAAGGGTTTTTTTTTTTTAAACCAATGTCCAACCTCATTTCCAGATGTTTCTGGAATGCCCACCTGCTGATAAGTTGGGCCATGAAGCAGCCATCCATGAGAAAAGGAGCCAATGGGGAGAAGAAAGTAGCTGCTGGAATAGAACGAACCATTACATGAAGCTAAGAAGTCAGAATAGAAACTGAGTTCACGCAGTTGCTGAATATTTGGTTGGGAAGGTCAGTTCTGTGGCCTCAGTTCTGTTCAGAATGAATCTCAGATCTTGCTTTGAAACGGAGAGAGGCTGGACAGCATTTTCATGGACTCATCGGCAGCTCTTGGATCTGTGCTTGCCCTATGGACAGGGCTGGGGCCCAAGCTATAATTCATTCTGTCTTCACCCATGTGAGCACCTCTAATTGAGGCTTAATATCACAGTTCGCTTTTTTATTCAGTGAGTATGTATATCTATAGGAATTTCTAAAGCCTTTTCTATGGGCATGTTCTGGTTTGCCTGCTTAACTCTGAATTAATAATAAGCCATCTATAATGATCTGGAATTTAAATCATGAGTCATAAGATTAAAAACTTCTTTGAGGGGCCTTATTATTTTTCTACATATATTCTTGCTTCCACATGTAAGATTCTCTGTTGAGTGTGTGCTCTCTTGCTTTCGACTGTAAGTCTCCTCCCCAGGTCTTTAGGGCATCTATTAGATGGTACATCCTCCACAAGCCTGCTGGCTTTGCCTCATCCCCACCCGCTCTGTGCTTATGCCTTGTACAAACTGCTCCCTCCTCACTCATGGGGCTTTTGAACATTGCTGCTATTCTCATGTCACAAGCCATGCTCAGTAACCTTAATTATACCTCACTTTTATTAAAATTCTTTCCTCCTTTCTTTATTGGGGTTTAGAGGTGGGGGTCCCTGCAAGAGTCACAGCTGCAGGAAAATGAACCCTAGTGAGAGTCAAAAAGAGAAAATTTGGTTTAGCCTGACTTAGTCAGTGCTGGTTCAAACTTCTGGAGGAACTAACACCAAGCCAGTTTACTGTAAGCATATTTAAACATAGTACAATTGGGGAGTCTTCCTAGTGCAATACAATCCCCAGTATATAAGTAGGCATAATTACACTGAAATTCAATTCAAAGTACGCATGACCATGAATACCGGTTCTAGAGATAAGCTGTACCTATTGGTTTAAGGGCTTAGGGAAGGATCTGGCACTGTCTCAAACATAGACATAGTATAGAGGTCATTTGAGCTACAAAGTACATATGACATCTACCCTAAGGATGGGTTCTATTGACTGAGAAACAGAGATAAAGATAAAGGTCTAGAGAGGGAAACTCTGAGATAAACATGCTGGAGGTTTGGGGTGGGGTCTGGTAAAGGTCATGAGGTCATTAACAACAGCCACTCCAAAGACTGGGAGGAAACATGTTATTTCCTCCTTTAAGGAGACAACCCTGAGTGATTGACATTTCTGGTTTTCCTAGTGATCTGTGGGCACAAGGTCCTTTGTTCTCCCAACATCATTTATCTCGTACTCTTCCAATACCAGTACACATCTGAGATGCCTGTAGTTTTGAAATCCCAACATCTTAGGATCATTGTTACAGGGGCGATGTGATGCCTCAATGTAGTATGCTTTCCTTATGAGTGAATAATGTATTTCTCTGAAGGCCCCTTTGTTGTTTGGATTGTATTGGGAGGGGGAGAATACTACTAATCATCACACAGGACTACTTTCCCACCTCCTCTGAATCAGTGTGTCCCAATTCTAATCTGTTCTTACTACAAACCCAGGAAATGTAAGCTCCTCTCTTATCCAGGAGTCATTTGGCATGATGTAAGGTTGAAGTTTAACAATTTTGAGGATGAATAATAAAAGGGATTACTGGCACTGTCTGAAGGCCCCTAAAGAAAGCCAAAGGATTAGCAGCTGCCTAAGACAATAATTGCCTTCTAAGTGTGGGTAGTAGGAGGACCTGCCCATAGCCTTTCCTTTCCTGGATTAAACAAAAGGGAAACTGGAGGGATGTTTTCGGAGGCTGGTACAGGCATGATTCTCATGCCCAGAAACCTTCCAAGAAGATCCAGCTATCATAATGAGGAGGTTCCCCATTCTCTGCTTTAAGCCACTTCATGAATGATGCAGCCAACAGTGGAATCTTGGGCCTGGTTATTAATTTCACTCAAAACATGCATTGAATGTTTTAAATGATCTCATCAGAAAGGGAACAGGAGGAGAATCATCTGAGTTCTTTTTATATTTTCTTTAAGCAATACAATAGGACTATTATAGAACTATTGCAGAAATTGTAAAGCCCAATGGGGGCCCAGTTTAATGTCAGCTACCATTTATTGAGTGTGTACTATATGCCAGAACTTTGGTAGCCCTTCCAGAATAATATCATTCCCAAGAAAAACTAAGATTTTATTACTTACACACTAAACATTATATAAAGATAAACTCATTTCATACCCTATTTGGCATCTGCTTTGCCCTCCTAAATGGCAGCAATCATTTTACTCTTATTTCATCTTCACTGAAACCTGGTGAGGTAACATGCATCCAGTATAGGTTGTCATTTGTCTCCTCAATGGGAAACCTTCAAGGTCCTATGTGGTAGGATATTTGATCACACTGTGAACCCTGAGACTGTGTTGTTTATTGGAAAAACATTTATAGTTGTTGGCTCAGCCTTAGCACACAACTTTAATCCCTTTGGCTGGAATACAGAAATGCCCTTAGTACACACCTTTAATTCCAATCAATGAAGATAAAGTTAGTTTGTAGAATAAAGCACCCATGTTAGAAACTGATGTGTAATTGAGTGACAGACAAAGTGATGAATTAGAGAAAGATTTGACAGACTAGGATATGCCCAACTCTTACAAGAAGAGCGAGAAAGACAGGCTATTAAGAGAGAGCAGCACAGAAAGAGAGGAGAGGGGGCAGTTTTACCAGGAGAGTTTTACAGAAAGAGGTTGAAGAGAAAGAACAAACTAGACACAGGAGAAGAGAGAATAAACCAGAGAATGAGAAGTAGCCAGAAAATCAAAACAGATTTCTAGAGTTAGCTTGAGCCAAACAGAGCAATTCAATCAAAGACAGAGAGAGCAAGAAGACAGATTGAATCAGTCAGCTTGAAGGGTAGTTTGAGATAGAACAGCTGAGTTGAACCAGTCAGGTAGAGATCAGAAAGAGCTGGAAAGAGTGAGCTTATTCACCAGTAAATCTCAGAAACTAAAACATTCTAGGTCTAGATTAGATTATACAGAGGCTATAAGCTTTCAAGACTAGACCTAAGTTAGCAGATGGAAGGAGTAAACCTCCAAGATGACAATTATATCAGGCAAATAAAAGATCTTTTACAGTCTTATACCCAAAAATATTAATAATGCTGCTGAATTTTGCAACATTACAATTTATAGAATGCATTTGCATATACTTAATCAAGTATGACTTTTGAAGTAAGAAGTATTTTCACCATTTTTCTCTGAGAAGGAAAACCCCATGGTCATATGCCTTACACTTCTCAAACCCCCAGAGATGCTAGGAAAGTATCTCTAAGGAGCCAGGTGCTGAAGGTGAGCATCATTGAGGCAGCCTGCTGATCCAACTCACTGCACTTTCGCTAAATAGGACCGGATTCTGGCTGAGTTTACAGGGTAGAGATAAGATATTGAATTTCCCAAAGGTTTTACAAGTATTTCCTTAAGGATGGATGACAAAATAAGGTTGTATATCTCACGCTTTTTTACATTAATCCATACATATACCAGTATTTGAATACCACAAACTTGATAACTATACAAATCAGCATAATTTATTATCTTCTAGCTCTGGAGGCTAGAAATCTTATATACAAACAACCTAACTAAAATCTTCATGTTGGAGCAGTTGTATTAGCTGCCTCCCTTCTGAGACTGTTAAGGGAGAATCTATCCCTTGCTTCCTTCAGCACCAAGGGATGCCACAAATCCTGGCCTGTGGCTTAACCTCTGTCTCTGTCTTCCATTTGCCATATCTTTTACTGAGTCTTGGTATCAATTGCAAATCTCTTTCTAGGTCCTGTTATGAAATATATAAAACTCCCTTAAGAGCCTCTCTTGGAGGTCCCAAGGAAAATCTCTTAAGATCCTATACTTAATCACATCTTTTGCCATATAACATAAATATGGATTATATTTTATAAGGTAAATATGAATAATATAAATAATATCCATCTTTTACTAATCAGTGATGTTCACTGGCTTTGGGATTTAGCAAGCATGAATCCTTGATATCCTTATAATAGCAAATTTGTAGACTGCCTTCTTTGCAGAAAACAGAGACGGTGGGATCCAAAACATAGGCTATGTTCCAATGTTGCTCTTCATCTTCTAAATTTAAAGTCTTAAGTCTAAGGTTGACCCTTCCCATGCTAAATGTCTCTGTGTAGCCTTGAGAATGGGCAGCAAGCAAGCCTAGAAGATGTGGACTCTTCCCTGCCCTGTCAAAGCTCCATCTCCCTTCCAGTCTGCACCTCCATCTGCACTCTCAGATCAACATGTTGCCCCACTACCACCATAGTTCTACCTGCCTCCAAGGAGTCCTGCTCTAATCCAGGACACACAGTTCTGCCTGCCTCCTGGGAGGCCTGCTTCAACCTGGGACACCCAAGTCAGCCAACACCAGAGACAACCACATGAAAAAAGGTAAGCACAACAATATAATCAACAGAACACAATGCAATATGGCACCATCAGAACCCAGCATTCCTACTGCACTCCTGGATATCCAAAAATACCTGAAGAGCAAGATTGTGACCTTAAATCACATCTCATGAAGATGATAGAGGCCTTTAAATAGGATATAAATAATTCCCTTAAAGAAATACAGGAAAACAGTCAATCATGTAAAAGTCCTTAAAGAGGAAACAAATAAATCCCTTAAATAAATACAGGAAAATACCATCAAACAGGTAAAAGAAGTGAACAAAATGGTCCAAGACCTAAAAATGGGAATAAAGCAATAAAGAAAACAGAAATGGAGGCAAACCTGGAGATGGAAAACCTAAAAAAGAGAACAGGAACTACAGACGGCAAGTATCACCAACAAAATACAATAGATAGAAGAGAGAACTCAGGTGTAAAAGATACCATAGAAGCAATTGATTCATCAGGCAAAGAAAATGTCAAATGTAAAAAGCTCCTAACTCAAACATCCAGGAAATATGGAACACAATGAAAAGAACAAATCTAAGAATAATAGGAATAGAAGAGGGTGAAGATTCCCAGTTCAAAAGGCCAGAAAGCATCTTCAACAAAATCATAGAAGAAAACCTCTTTAACCTAAAGAAAGATAGAGCTATAAACATACAAGAAGTCTACAGACTACCAAATAGATTGGACCAGAAAAGAAAATCCTCTTGCCAAATAATAATCAAAACACTAAATGTACAGAACAAAGAAAGAATACTAAAATCTGCAAGGGGAAAAGGCCAAGTAACATAAATACAGACCTATCAAAATTACACCTGAAACTCTAAGACCCAGAAGATTCTGGACAGATGTCATGCAGACCATAAGAAACCACAAAGGCCAGTCCAGACTACTATACCCAGCAAAACTCTCAATCACCATAGATGGAGAAACCAAGACAAAACCAAATTTAAACAATATCTTTCTACTAATCCAGCCCCACAGAGGATACTAGAAGGAAAACTCCAACACATTGACGGTAACTACACCCAAGAAAAAAAACAAGAAATTAGTCATCTCACAGCAACCCCTCCCCCTCCCAAATCACAGACACAGTTCCACCTCCAGCAACAAAATAGTAGGAACTAACAATCATTTGTCATTAATATCTATCAACATCAACATCAACATCATCAGACTCAATTCACCAATAAAGGACACAGGATAACAGATTGGCTATTTTAAATAGGATCTATCATTCTGCTGCATACAAAAACCACATTTCAGCAACAAAGATAGATACTACCTGAGAGTAAAGGGCTGGGGAAAGGTTTTCCAAGCAAATAGACCCAAGAAACATGCTGAGGTGGCCATTATAATATGTAATAAAATAGGCATTCAACAAAAGTAATCAAAAGAGATGGATGGAGAAGGACACTTCATACTCATCAAAGGAAAAAATCCATCAAGATGAAGTCTCAATTCTGAACATCTATGCTCCAAATGCAAGGGTTCCCACATTCATAAAAGAAACTTTTCTAAAGTTCAAAGCACACATTAATAGTCCCACACGATAATACCAGGAGACATCAACATTTCACTCTCACCAATGTACAAGTCATTAAAACAGAAACTAAGCATAGACACAATTAAACTAATAGATGTTATGAACCAAATGGACTTAACAGATATCTATAGAACATTTCACCCAAAACCAAAAGAATATGCCTTCTTCTCAGCATCTCATGGAACCCTCTCTAAAACTGACCACATATTCTGACACAAAACAAGTCTCAACATATACAAGAAGATTGAAATAACCCCTTTCATTCTATTAGATCACCACAGACTAAGGCTGGACTTCAAAAACAATAGAAAGAACAGAAAGCCCAAATATTCATGGAAACTGAACAGTTCTTTATTAAGTGATCACTTGGTCAGGGGAGAAAAAAGAAAGGAAGGAAGGAAGAAAGAAAGAAAGACATTAAAGACTTTCTAGAATTCAATGAAAATGAAGGCAAAACATACCTAAACTTATAGGACACAATGAAAATAGTGGAAGGAGAAAAATTCATAGCACTAAGCGCCTTCATAAAGAAACTGGAGAGACCTCATATTAGCAACTTAACAGCACACCTGAAATCTCTAGAACAAAAAGAAGCAAACATACACAAGAGGAATAGATGGCAGAAAATAGTCAAACTCGGGGCTGAAACCAATCAATTAGAAACAAAGAGAATACAAAGAATTAGCTATTTCTTTGAGAAAATCAACAAGATAGACAAATCCTTAGCCAAGCTACTAAAAGGCACAGAATCAGAAATGAAAAGGGAGAAATAACAACAGAAAATGAGGAAATTCAAAAAAATCATTAGGTCTTACTTCAAAAACCTATACTTGACAAAACTAGAAAATCTAAATGAAATAGATAATTTTCCAGACAGATACAACATACTAACATTAAATCAAGATCAAGTAAACCACTTAAATAGTCCCATAATCCCTAATGAAATAGAGGCACTCATTAAAAACCTCCCAACCAAAACCAGCCCAGGGCCACATGGCTTTAGTACAGAACTCTGCCAGACTTTCAAAGAGGAGCTAATACCAATACTCCTCAAAGTATTCCACAAAATAGAAACAGAGGGAACACAACATAATTCATTCTATGAAGCCACAGTTACCCTGATACCTAAACCACACAAAGACCCACCAAAGAAAGAGAAGTTTTGACCAATTTTGCTTATGAATATCAGTGCAAAAATACTCAAGAAAATCCTCACAAACCGAATCCAAGAGCACATCAAAAAACAGCATTGATTACAATCAAGTAGGCTTCATCCCAGGGATGCAGGAATGGTTCAATGTATGAAAATCCATCAATGTAATCCACCATATAAATAAACTAAAAAAAAAAAAAAAAAATCACATGATCATATCATTAGATGCTGAAAAAGCTTTCGAAAAATCCAACACAGCTTCATGTTAAAAGTCTTGGAGAGATCATGGATTCAAGGGACATACTTAAACATAATAAAAGCGATGTACAGCAAACCAATAGCCAACATCAAATTAAATGGAGAGAAACTTGAAGCAATCCCACTAAAATAGGAGAAAAGACAAGGCTGTCCACTCTCTCTCTACTTATGCAATATAGTGCTAGCTAGAGCAATAAGACAACAAAAGGAGATTAGCGTGATCCAAGTTGGAAAGGACGAGTGGAGATATCACTATTCGCAGATGATAGGAAAGTGTATATAAGCGACCCTCAAAACTCTACGAGAGGACTTCTCCAGCTGATAAAAAACTTCAACAAAGTTGCTGGACATGAAATGAACTCAAAGAAATCAGTAGCCCCCCATTATACAAATGATAAATGGGCTGAGAAAGAGACTAGGGGAACAACTCCCTTCACAATAGACACAAATAATTAAAATATCTTGGTGTAGCTCTAACTAAGCCAGTGAAAGATCTGTTTGACAAGAACTTCAAGTCCCTGAAGAAGGAAATCAAAGAGGACTTCAGAAGATGGAACGATCGCCAAGGCTCATTAATCAGCAGAATTACCAGTGAAAATGGCCATCTTACCAAAAGCAATCTAGAGATCCAATACAATTTCCAGAAAAATTCCAACACATTTTTTGCAGAACTTAAAAGGGCAATTCTCAACTTCATTTGGAAAACCAAAAAACCCAGGATAGCCAAAGCACTCCTGAATTAAAAAAGAACATCTGTAGTCATCACTATCCTTGACCCCAAGTTGTACTAAACAGCAATAGTGATTAAAACCACATTGTTTGAGTGCAGAAATAGACAGGGTGATCAATGGAATAGAATCAAAGACCCAGAAATACACTCACATACCTATGGACACTTGATTTTTCACAAAGAAAGCAAAACCATACAATGGGACAAAAAGAAAGCATCTTCAGCAAACAGTGCTGGTTTAACTGCATGTCTGCATGTAGGAAAATGCAAGTAGATCCATATTTATCAAGTCCAAATGGATCAAGAACCTCAACATAAAGCCAGATCACTGAATCTAATAGAAGAGAAAGTCAGAAACAGCTTTGAATGCACTGGCAAAGGAGAACATTTCCTGAACAGGACACCAATGGCTCAGGCTCTAAGATCAACAATTGAAAAATGAGAACTCATCAAAATAAAAAGCTTCTGTAAGCAATCCCACTAAAATCAGGGACTAGACAAGGCTGCCCTCTCTCTCCCTATCTATTCAATATAGTACTTGAAGTTCTAGCTAGAGCAATTACAGAACAAAAGGAGGTCAAAGGGATACAAATTGGAAAGGAAGAAATCAAAATATCACTATTTGCAGATGATATGATAGTATACTTAATTGACTCCACCACAGAATGCCTACAGCTGATAAACAACTTCAGCAAAATGGCTGGATATAAAATTAACTCAAACAAATCAGTAACCTTCCTATACTCGAAGGATAAATAGGCTGAGAAAGAAATTAGGGAAATGACACCCTTCACAATAGTCACAAACAATATAAGATATCTTGGTGTGACTCTAACCAAACAAGTAAAAGATCTGTATGACAAGAACTTCAAGTCTCTGAAGAAAGAAATTGAAGAAGACCTTAGAAGATGGAAAGATCTCCCATGCTCATGGATTGGAAGGACTAATACAGTAAAAATGGCCATCCTCAGAAAGCAATCTACAGATTCAATGCAATCTCCATCAGAAGTCCAACTCAAATCTTCATAGACTTAGAAAGAGCAATTCTCAAATTCATTTGGAATAACAAAACACCTAGGATAGCAAAAACTATTTTCAACAATAAAAGAACTTCAACTTCAAGCTGTACTACAGAGCAACAGTGATAAAAAAACTGCATGATATTGGTACAGTGACAGGCAGGTAGATCAATGTAATAGAACTAAAGACCTAGAAATGTACCCATACACCTACAGTCACTTGACCTTTGACAAAGGAGCTAAAACCATCCAGTGGAAAAAAGATAGCATTTTCAACAAATGGTGCTGGTTCAACTGGAGGTCAACATGTAAAAGAATGCAAATTAATCCATTCCTATCTCCCTGTACAAAGCTCAAGTTCAAGTGGATCAAGGACCTCCACATAAAACCAGATACACTGAATCTAATAGAAGAGAAAGTGGGGAAAAGTCTCGAACACATGGGCACAGGGGGAAAGTTTCTGAACAGAACACTAATGGCTTATGCTCTAAGATCAAGAATCGACAAGTGGGACCTCATAAAATTGCAAAGTTTCTGTAGGACAAGACGGCAACCAACAGATTGGGAAAAGATCTTTACCAATCCTACATTAGAGGGCTAATATCCAACATATACAAAGAACTCAAGAAGTCAGATTTTAGAGAACCAAATAGCCCTATTAAAAAATGGGAAACAGAGCTAAACAGAGAATTCTCAACTGAGGAAATTCATAGGGCTGAGAAGCACCTAAAGAAATGTTCAACATCCTTAGTCATCAGGGAAATGCAAATCAAAACAACCCTGAGATTTCACCTCACACCAGTCAAAATGGCTAAGATCAAAAACTCAGGTGACAGCAGATGCTGGTGAGAATGTGGAGAAAGAGGATTACTCCTCCTCCGTTGCTGGTGGGATTGCAAGCTGGTACAACCACTCTGAAAATCAGTTTGGCGGATCCTCAGAAAATTGGACATAGTACTACCTGAGAACCCACATATACCACTCCTGGGCATATACCCAGAAGATGCTCCAACATGTAATTAAGACACATGCTCCACTATATTCATAGCAGCCATATTTATAATAGCCAGAAGCTGGAAACAACTCAGATGTCCTTCAACAGAGGAATGGATACGGAAAATGTGGTACATTTACACAATGGAATACTACTCAGCTATTAAAAACGACTTCATGAAACTCTCAGACAAATGGATGGAACTTAAAAATATCATCCTGAGTGAGGTAACTCAGTCACAAAAGAATGAACACAGTATGTACTCACTGATAAGTGGATATTAGCCCAAAAGTTCGGAACACCCTTGATTAAATTCACAGCAATGTCGGACTGAACGTGGGGTCCCAGATGGAGGAATTGGAGATGGGACTGAAGGAACTGAGGGAGTTTGCAGCCCCGTGGGGAGGGAGAAACAGTTTCAACTGGTCAGGCCCCCCTGTGCTCCCAGAGACTGGACCACCAACCAAAGAATGCATATGGAGGGGCCCATGGTGCTGGCCCCATATGTAGCTAAGGCGGGCCTTATTGATCATCAGTGGGAGAAGAGCCCCTTGAGTCTGAGAGTGTTAGATGCCCCAGTATAGGGGAATGCCAGGGAGGGAAAAGGGGAGTGGGTGAGTGAGTGGGTGAATACCCTCATAGAGGCAGGGGAGGGGGGGATGGGATAGGGGGTTCCCAAAGGGAAGACCTGGAAAGGGGAAAACATTTGAAATGTAAATAAAGTATTAAATAAAAAAAAGAAAATACCAAATAACCAAATAACCCAGTTTAAAAATGGGGTATAGATCTAAATAGAGAATTCTCAACAGAGGAATCTCAAATAGCCAAGAAGCACCTAAAGAAATGTTCAACATCCTTAGTTATCAGGGAAATAGAAATCAAAACAACCCTGAGATTCCACCTTACACAAATTATAATGACAAAGATTAAAAACTCAAGTGACAGCACATGCTGGCAAGGATGTGGAGAAACAGGAACACTCCTCCATTACTGGTACAACCACTCTGGAAATTAATGGTTCCTCAGAAAATTGGAAATAGTTCTACCTGAAGTCCTAGCTATACCACTCCTGGGCATATACCCAAAAGATGCTCCACCATACCACAATGACACATGCTCCACTACGTTCATAGCAGCCTTACTCATCATAGCCGGAAAGTGGAAGCAATCCAGATTTCCCTCAACTAAAGAACAGATTCAGAAAATGTGGTTCATTTACAAAATGGAATTCTATTCATCTATTAAAAACAAGGACAACATGAATTTCACAGGCAAATGGATGGAACTAGAAAATATCATCCTGAGTGAGGTAACTCAGATCCAAAAGGATATGCATGGTATGTACTCACTGATAAGTGGATATTTGCCAAAAAGTACAGAATACCCATGCTACACCCCACAGACCCTAAGAAGTTAAACAAGCAGAAGGTCACAAGTGAGGATGCTTTGATCCCACTTAGAAGGGAACAAAATAGTCATGGAAGGCAGAGGGATGGAGGGACCTGGGTGGGAAAGGAGACAGGGAGGGGAACAGGGGAAAGGGAATAGGGAAGACAGAAGAGAGACCCAGAGGGCCAGGAGAATTAATTGAATTATGTAGCTGCCAGAGGGGGTAGAGGGCAGAGGGAGGGGAATCTCTAGGAAGTCCCAGAGACCTGGGATGGGGCCAGGCTCCCAGGACTAAATGTGAATGACCTTAGCCGAAATGCCCAACAGTGGGGATATGGAACCTGAAGAAACCACTTGCAGTAGCCAAACAGAACCCCCAGTGGAGGGATGGGGACACTAACCCACCTACGAAACTTTTGACCCCAAAATGGCTCCTGTCTAAAAAAAAAATAAGCGGGTACGAAAATGGAGCAACACTATTACTGATGCTATGTTGTATTTGCAGACAGGAGCCTAGCATAGCTAGCTGTCCTCTGAGAGGCTCTACAAGCTGCTGACTGAGACAGATGCAGGGACCCACAGCCAAACATTGCATGGAGGTCGGGGCATCCTATGAAAGAGTTAGGGGAAGGATTAAAAGAACTGAAAGGGATGGCAACCCTACAGAAAGACCGACAGTATCAACTTACCTGGACCCCTGGAGCTCCCGGAGACTGAACTATCATCCAAAGAGCATACATGGGCTACATACATACAGAAGCCCCCCCCCCCCCCCCGCACATAAGTAGCAGAGGGCTGCCTTGTCTGGCCTCAGTGGGAGAAGATGCACCTAATCCTGAAAAGACTTGATGCACCAGGGTGTAGGGATATGGGGGTGTGGGAGGCACCCCCTCAGAGGCAAAGGGAGGGGGGAATGTGGGGAGGAACCCTATGAGCAGGGACTGGGAGGACCAACATTTGGGATGCAAATACATAAATAAATAAATGAGATGGGCAGCAATCCAGATGAAATTCTTCCCTCTCGAACAGCTGTCTACACTTTGCCCCACTAATCTAGGAGTCTTTTTTTTCTTCTTCTTCTTCTTTTAAGCAATTCTTTTAGAAAGGACTTACTCTGTATCCCAAGACAGGCTCATATCCATGGCAGTCCTCCTGCCTCAGTATCCCAAGGAACTGGCCTTAAATATCAATCCCTATGCCTCCGCCTAAATACAATTCTTAATTACAGTGTCTCTCTGCTAAAGATAATCCCTCTCCCCTCTCAAGCTTCCAATAACATTTTAATCATTATTTAAAAAAAAAAAAACTCCAGCTTCTGGCTATTATAAATATGGCTGCTATGAACATAGTGGAGCATGTATCTTTGTTACATGTTGGGGCATCTTCTGGGTATATACCCAGGAGAGGTATAGCTGGGTCCTCAGGTAGTATTATGTCCATTTTTCTGAGGGTCCGCCATACTGATTTCCAGAGTGGTTGTACCAACTTGCAATCCCACCAACAATG
>CM052712.1:11588252-11621362 GCA_028551405.1 Uromys caudimaculatus | reverse complement strand
GGAATGGGTGGGCGGGTAGGTGGGAGGAGGAATTCCCTCACAGAGGCGGGGAGGGGGAGGGGACACGGGGTTTCTAAAGAAAAGGGGAATCATCGGAAATGTAAATAAAATATCAAAAAATAAAAAAAAAAATAAAAAAAAAACTCCTTTGTGATTGATACTTTTTTATCTTGCATCAGCCCTATACCCACACTTCCTTCATAGCTCTTCCAAAATTTTTCGTTCTTGGACCTTGAACACATCTTCCACCAGGACGACCTTGACCTTGGTCTTCAACCTTCACTTTTGCCTTCCTGCCATCAATTCCTCACCCAGAAACCAGCGTGGTCTCTTTAAAATCAAAACCAGATTTTATTATATCTCTCTACTTATATGACCTGAAGTCACTTGCTGTCATTCAGACTAAAGTCCCACCTCCTCACTATAGACTCGAGACCCTATGGGAGCTGCAAAACCTTCCCAAAATCATCACCAGCCAATCGTATCTTCAGCCATTGCCTCCCAACACCAGCCCTTCTGCAAATTACAATATTCTCTATCCTAGAAGACAGTCAGCACCATAGCAGCCTTCTGGACAGTTAAAGCCTTTCCCGTCTGTCAACATTCTGTCTAAACTCCACCCCACAGTTACCTGACAACAGCCGGGTATGCCCCGCCCCACAGTTGCCTGGCAACAGCCAGGTGGGCCTGGCCCACTATAAAAGGGGCTGCTTGCCCCTCCTCTCTCTCTTATCTCTTTCTCTTGTCTCTCTCTTACACGTCATATCTCTTACCTCTCCCCATTCCCTTCCCCCCTCTCTCCATGTGGTCATGGCCGGCCTCCACCTCTCTACTTCTCTACTCTCTTCCTCTCTCTGCCTTTCTCTGCCTCTACTACCCTCTTAACTCCCCTCCCCATGCCCTAAATAAACTCTATTTCTATACTATACCTTCATGTGTGTCTGGTCCCTCTGGGGGAAGAGATGTCTCAGCATGGGCCTCCTGAGGCACACCCTTCCCCCACATCTACCTCCCCATAACCCCATTTAACATATATCTCTATATATTTTTATAAACACATCACCGTCTACAGGCCATGACCTGCATTTTTTAGTGTTGGCTCTTTTTCCCAATCTAAAGATAAAATCCATGCATATAGAGAAGCTAAGCAGTATAACAAAGTGTGAGAGAGGAAGTACAAATGATGTCCACCACTGCATTACTTCTAATGATCAAAAACTATAAGTGACCTACAGTTACCAACAGAGAAATGATTGAATTATGTGAAGGCCAGCACAAGCAACTAAGAGGCCATTAAACAGAATAACATGATAGCTGCCTGGGCCAGAAACATTAGAGTAAAACAGGAAATCGCTCTTCCTGCATAGGGGATTTCTTGGAGAAAGACATAAAAATGTTTAAAATCCATCGTCAGCTGAGTGCCATGGGATGGCCTACATACTTCCAGCTGGGCAGGAGAATTGCTTGAGTCTAGAATTTACTAAGACCCACTGAACTGTAATGTGTACACTTTAAAGAGTTGAATTTGATGAGATATGAAGTATATTTCAATACTGTTACTTCAAGAGTAACATGTGATAGAAGTAAGGAACCTACAAAGAAAACTCTTTATAATTTAAGGTAAATACAAGCTGTAAGAAAAATACTTTCAATACACAATATATTCATTTTTATCGAATAATGTATATAATATGTACAGATGGATGATATTAATGTATTTGTGTTTGTGGAGAGAACGATGGTGCTGTACTGAGTAGTGATTTTAGGACAACTGACCTGTTGGAGGGCTTGAAACACGATTACAATGGTCTATCCACAGCCACACAGGAATGATTTTGCCTGAAGTACTCAAACACCTGAGACAAAGAGACGATTTTCTTTAGTACGGAGAAGCCTACAAATCAAGCTCTTCTCACCATGCTTTGAGATTTGGTGATGATACTTCAGGAGCAGCATCTTTAGGATGCTCTTAGCTCTGCCTCGCTCTCATCACATGACTCAGTGATGGCTTCTGTCTACAAAGGGGAGCAAAGGGAACTGTTTTCAGTAACCCTGCTCCCAGGTAATTCCCCTACCCTAAAACCTAATTGTGCCATGTGACCACAGTCGTTGCAAAGGAAGCTACTAAACACTTCTGTGGCAGAACGTTCCCCTAATAAATAAAGATTTTAAGGGACCAATTAGTGTGTGAGAAGGTGGCGGGACTTCAGAGTCAGAGAGAGCAAGAGGGGGGACATGAGAAAGAAACTTCTTTTTGGGTGGGAAAGAGCACGGAGACACAGTGTAGGTAGCCAGAGGCCCCCAGTTTAGGTGGTGGCAGATCTGGAAGATTTATAACTTAGAATAGCTTACAAAATTAAGATGCTAGTTTCTGTGCCTAGCGATTTTGTTACCTGTTGATTCTAAACTAAGATTGTGTGGCGTTTTCCTTCACGAAGTGACTCAACTGGGTTCCAAAGAAAGATAAAGCAACAGGGCACCCCAGTCAGCCATGGGAATTTGGAAGCAGGGGGCGTGTATGGCAACAGCCGTCCGGAGAGATTTCAGAGCTCTGAGGACAGTCTGCCAGCACTGGCGGTGGCGTGGATTACCTTTTAATATTTCACGCAACACACTTCAGTCTCCATGATATGAGGAAAGGGCAGGAATAAATGCTAACTCAGCGTCTACTCTAGAGGGCTGTGCAGTCTTAGCCTTTGCGGCTGGGGGGGGGGGTCCCAAGAAGTTTTCATAAATATAACTGTAATAACTATTATTATTATATTATAATAATACTGTTAATAATATATGTAATATTATATGATAATATAAAACAGTAATATCGTCATTATTATTAATAACCTAGGTTTTACCACCCAGTGGTAGGCACTAGCTATCATATCGATAAGTATCCTTCTAAAGTTGTCTCTTTCTCTCTTTCTCTGTCTGTGTCTTATACAGACAGATAGATAACTAAGCATAAAGATTTGTGTTTTAAATTGTACACATACTTTATTATATGTTTATATAAGCAGAGGTATATATGTAATTATGTATAATTAGGATCAAACACTCATTGTTGGTTTTTAACCCCATTTCTTTTCCACTAAAATTATCATGAACACACAACCTGGTGTTGTATTTTCCATTATCCATGTTCAATATGGACAACATTATTGTTTTAATTGCCACATCGATATTTCATTATTTTTATCTAATAAATACCCTATTAAAAGCATTTGCATAATTTCTACTTGTTTGATACTGTAAAGCATACCATGATAAAACTCTATAGCAAAATAATGTCACTGCTGGATGCAGTAACGCTGCTTAGTAAACGTAAAAGCCAATTGCTCAAGATATGAGAGGTGTCATAGTGGCTGCAAGTGTAATCAAGGCCTGTCTGCTCTCATCACATGCGGATTCTCCCAAATTCAGCAACAAAAATAGACATTCCCAAAGGATTCACTGTGCATAAAGGAAGCTGAAGCTATGGATTCAGCGACCTTCTAAAAGAGAGATGCTCCCTTCTGAGATCCATTTCCTGAGTTTAAAAACAACAGGCCATTTCTTTAGTTGTTTTAAAGAAGAGAACTGCTGTGTTATTTATATTGAAAAGGAGAGATTACATTAAAGTCTGACACAAATTGACGTAAGCCAGAGAATTCAAACTGAACACTAGCCCTCTATTCTGAACTCTAGCATTTCAAAGCGAATTAGAAAAAAAGTTTGAACAAAAGGACTATGCTCCAGTCGATCAAATTACATCTTTAAAAGGTAGTATGGTAGCTCAGCAGGACTGGGAAAGCCATATCTATCACTATATGTTTGTATTTCAGGGCCTGCAAAATCAGGATACCCCAGATGGCATTGGACTAAGGACCAGGAGGAAAGGCTGCTTGAAAACCCAGCACAGAGCTACGAAGTGTTTGCAAAACCAGATAAGAAGAAGAAACACACACAAAGCTGACAGGGATCCTGTCTGCAGTGTCCTGTCCACAGACATCTTTAGAGTAGGAAGAAGCAAAAGTGGGAGGGACTCGGGTGCCCATCCAGTGCTGAGTCTGGTCACTGTTAGACCCAATACAAGTGCGTTTTCCTGCAAAGCAGAGTTTGTTCTCATCCAGTGCTGCCGCCCATTGCCTGGTCTGCCAGCTGCTTGCCTTTTAATTCACCATTTGGGAGAGCCCTCGGGCAGATTCTTTCACTTCAACCTCCTCACCACTTCTCTTGCTTCTCCCCTGCACCCCAGCCAAGGACCCCAGCCTCAACCAGAGCTGAAAAACACAAGTTCTTTGCTGGATTCCTGTCGAATCAGTGGATTCAAAAGCAATCTCCTGAAGGGCTGTTTGCTGAGAAATCGGTGGACTGAGTTGCTCCAAGTGAGGAATGACTTCAAATCATGTGATACTTAATCATGCATCATGCTGCATATATTTGGACCTACCTGGGGCCCTAGAGTTCCACAGTATCTTTCTTAGAAAATCAGATTTCCCAGAATGCCATGGTTTCCCGTCTGGATATCCTCTGAAAAACCATGCTACTTACAAAGTGTGTGACTGCAGAAGGACTGTCTTCATATTTGCAGCCTTTTCTGATCATTTCTCATCCACCTAGTCTCAACTGCTTGTTTGTTTGTGTGTGTTTGTTTATTTTGGTGTGTGATGCTTCTTTTAATTATTTGCAATTTTTTAATAATAAAGTTTATCTAAGAATCAACTGCTTATTTTTTTAAAAGTTGCCTAAATCAATCTTCTGGAGCAATGAACTTAGTGTTCTGTAAATTCATAAAAATACATTGATATTTGGTGTGACATTTTGCCAAACAACATGACAGACAAACACAGGTTTAGAGATAAGCTGCAGGCTCCAGTAGGTCTCTATGACGACTTAAGGCCGCCTAGTGAGGAGCCAGTGGCATTTGTCATGGGGAAGGTTTTGGACACAGTGAACAAGGGTAGCTCCTGGTCAGGGGAGTCTGGTCTGGCAGAGTCGTGAAGTGGATGCTGCTTAAGAAAGCTTCTGTCCAGGCTGCATGTGACGGCTCATGCCAGAAATCTCAGCACTAGTGAGGCAGAGGCAGGTGGACCTCTGTGAAATGAAGGCCATCTTTGTCTGCAGAGTAAGTTCTTGGCCAGACTAGGCTACATAGTGAGAAACTGTCTCAAAAAGACAAGAAAGAATAAGGCAGGCAGGAGACAGACAGGAAGCAGGCAGTGGTAGAAAGGAAGGAAGGAAGGAAGGAAGGAAGGAAGGAAGGAAGGAAGGAAGGAAGGAAGGAAGGAAGGAAGGAAGAAGGCTATGATGGTACCAAATTACAGATTTTGGATGTGATAATTGGTCTAGGAACTCAGAAAACAACTGATGAGCACAAACTAGTGACTTCATGACCACACGTAGAATTAATATTCAAAAGCAGCCAAGAATCACAGACTAGGCGAGCATCCCACTAACCCAATTAAGAACACATGCTATGTACTCTAGCTGAATATCAGCTCAGCTCTGGGACACCGGACATTCCAGGCAGGCCTTATTCATTTGCAAATGAGCAGGTTGATCAAGCAGAACTCCACTGGCCTAACTCTGAAATATTTTATTGACCTATATACAACCCTAATTAATGGTCTCCTATGGGGTTCATCAATTTTCTGATTCAGTCCTTTATTCTCTCTTTAGATAGGTGCCATCTCAGAATTGCCACCAAGACACACACTTTCATGGGCAATAAGAAGACAATAGCAAGGGAGACATGCACGATAAAGTGCAGAATATATATAAGTACAGAATGTCTGTTATGTAGTTCACATCTGCTGCATTTCGGGCAGATTTACTCATGCCTACAGCCACATACCTACATCCATCTTTCTGCCTGATTCCCCAGGGGTTTGTATTCAGCATGTTTTGTTTATTTTTTAACCTGAGATGATGCTCATTTTTCTGCCATGCTTATTTACACAGATTGGCTCATGTTTTCCACATGTAGCGTCTTGCTTGCCAGCAAGCCCAGCTGCCGAGGGGCACCAAAGATCACCCCATCCCAAGAGACAATCTTACACAGCCGTTCACATCTCCCTATCTGTCCTGCAGGATCTTTTCCAGCAGCTACAATGTGAAAAGCTTCTCTCACTTACAAGAAACATTTACTTTAAAAAAAAAAATCTTTTCTTCCTCTTTCCCACACATCCTAAAAACGTTTGCCGTGGAGCAGACAGAAAACCCCTTTCAGCTTGCCTCTGTCAGCCAGACCACAAACAGCTAAGGCCAATGGGAATCCAGTGCAGTCTGACCAGATGAGAGTGAATGTTTTATTTTGAACTCTGTCTGAAAGGAGACAGGAAATACTTGCTTAGAAAAAAAGGGGGGAGAGGGGGAGTGGAAAAGCCAACGGACTATAAAACATTGGACTGCTGTCATACACGGAAAAGAGAAGTCTGGAGGAGCAATGTTGATATAAGCTGTCAACGTCATACAGCTCTGTTCCTGTAGACTCTCCTTACACCAGCATGTGGCTAGGGCAAACCTCTAAAACACTAAAACATGTTTTGGTCCTCAGACGGATTCTTCAATTTTCCCTTAATTTAAATAAACGTATTTTTGTCTTGCGTGTGTGTTGCCTGTGTGCCTGGTACCCACGGAGGCCAAGAGAGGTCATTCAGATTCCCTAGAACTGGAGCTACAGAAGGTTGTGAGCCAGCATGTGGGTGATGGCAATCACAGTCGGGCCCTTTGAAAGGATAGCAAGTGTACGTAACAGCTGAGCCACTCCTCAGTCCCATTTCTTTCTCTTAATTTTAATAAAGAGACCCATTGGAGAGCATCAAGGAGAGGTGAGCGCTCCTGAAACAAGCATGCATGCTTATGCTTAGAACACAAAGAGTTCCTCAGCCACAGGTAAGTTCAGCACGCAAATAAAGCCCACCTTTTGAGGCAAGTACAGCTTTGGGTACTGTAATGACAATAATTAATAAAGTCATAAGTGCTTTATCACCTTATTAGAACCAAAAAAGATCTCCCAAAGATCACTTTCCTGTTTTAGTCGAAATAGAAATTAGACTAAATGTGAACTGGAAATTAATGCTTAAACAATCTCCTGGAGGTTAAAGAGACCGGGAATGAAAGCTGTCAAGTGAGCAGATTAGAAAGACACACTAGAGGTCGCTGTTGCCACTCAGGCTGAAGGTGTGTTCATTCATATGCATGTATGTGTGTATGCAAATATGTACACATATCAGAAGTATTGTTTGGGGAGATTGTATGAATACTTGAAAATTTTTGGAAAGATCATGTACCTTTGTTAAATCCAAAAAAAAATCCATTAAAGTACGATTTTTTGATTTTTGTTTTCCCCCTTTTGGGGTATATGGATCGTTGAATATTAAAAAGGAGATTTTGAAAAGAAACTTTATTTTTATTTTAAGAATTTCAGTCAATAACTAGCCATATTAAATATTTTACCTCTGTTAAAAATTCTCACATTTACTTGGTGCAGTTTTAAAAACACTTTTCATATACACATTAACTTTGAACCAACAGTCAGAGTAATTGATGGATCAATATGCCTCTTTTAATTATGGAAACTGATCCCACGCCCTAGTACTGTGGGGAAAAAGTCAGATTAAGTTAAACAAATTTTAGTCAGGTCTTTGAAGGTGTCTGGGAAGTGTTTTCAGTGTGGCAATCCTGGGAAAAGTCATGGAACAGGTTTGGGAATTGTTAGTAAACATTTTCAAGTTTACATAAAAGGAAAATATCTTAGGAAAACAAGGGAAGTCCCTGGTGGGCCATTCCATCGCAAATGGAATGAGTGTGGTAGAACTACCTTTTTGGAGCTCCTGAATAGGACTCCAGTTTTGTCTGTCTCCCACTAAGCCTTCTGATGCATTACTCATGAAGACTGTGGTGAGTTGAGAGGTCCATCCGCCAGTCACAGCCTGACTGAAGGAACTCACTAATGGCAGAATGAACAACCCAACAAAAGAATCTTCTCATTGCCAAGCAAGGGATTCCATGGGTTAAGGTTGGTTAAATTGCTTCCCTTTGTCTTTTGTTGGCTGTTGCTGGTCGCAGAGATTGTATCCAAGACATTGGAACATGCTCAACACATGCACTAAAACCCAGGCAGCGTTCCTCGGAAAGTATTAGTCATAGGTTATCATTGGTAAGAGAGGTCTCTGGTTTCAACTGTTGGCCTTGAAACATTTTCAGAACGATGCCCTCACTTTTCTGTGTACATGAAACCTGCCTTCCTTGAAAGTTGTCCAGCCTGGAGAAAACTGACCAGTTCTCTTCCTTTGCCGAGCAGTTTTTCCCCTCTGTCCTGCTCATCACAGTCCTGGGAGTAGTTAAAGTTCAAAGAGCTGGATCCCAATTCCTTAGTCAGAGGCTTTCTATAAGTTTCACGGGGATGGATAAAATGGAATTCGAATTTAATTTACTGGAGAATTCAACGTTTTAAAATCACATTTTCCAAGTATCTTTGTTGAATTACTGGTAGTGGAGCGGACAACTTGTAAGAGGCTCAGAACTTCAATATGAATCAGAAAACAGTGGTTTTCCCCCATAGAATACCACATGGAGGACCACTTGGGGCTTGGCCCTTCTGCTCTTTCTCTTGCTCGATGAAGGTGAACTTGAGTAAGTCCCTGATCTTGCTGACACCGACTTCTCCTTTGCAAAAAAAGATATAATTTCTGCCTCTCCCTGAAGGCTTCTACAAATCAATGGCTGTTGAGTAGTTGGCACTCAGAATGGCCTTGGTGCCTGTCAGGTGTCATTATCATTGTCTTGGTGGAAATTCACAGGATCCTTTTACACCTATGGAAAGGGACAGGAACTGTGTTTACTGTCTCTCTTGAAAGCTGCTTTTCAGAACAGCAACTTGAAGGAAAAAAATTAACAGTTGAACAGCTCGTTCAGAAGGAGAAACAGATTTTAATTAATGGTTGTGTCTCTGTTTTTCCTACACAGTTTTGTGTACACAAGCTCAAACTTGGTCTTTCAGAAAAATAGAACACTTCACTATTACAAGACAAAACCATTATCATAAATTTTGGTTGAGAAAATTATGTGCATTTTATTAACCAAAAAATGTGTTTATGCTTTTCACCATGTAACTATTTTTTGAAAGTATCCTGTTATCCATAGCCTGGTTAAAGAACTGTGGGCTCCTTGAAGTCAGCCACATTTAAGAGCAATCCCATAGTTCTTACAAGGTTGAAAACCACTGCCCTCATGGGTTCTGGTAGCAATTATAATATGCAATACATTTTGTTTTAAATGGAAGGTTTCATAATGAAATTTGGAAGCCAGCGTCATTTCCTTTCCTTGGCTTACTACAAAAAGAGGATTTGAAGGAAAACAATAAAGGAAATAGCAAGGAATGATTATATGACCTTAGGCAAATCTGTTCCGTAATTCATCCTTGTACACACACACACACACACACAGAGAGAGAGAGAGAGAGAGAGAGAGAGAGAGAGAGAGAGAGAGAGAGAGAGAGGAAACATAAGCATAGAATCGAGACTTGACAATTCCTTGCTATTTTGAAAAATGTGTATATTAGTCAAATTGAATGATTAATTGTTACCAAATTGTCTAATTAACCAAATAACTCCCAAGCTTCCATGCAGTCTTCTGAACAAGTCCTGCCTGGGGCGTGGGGAAGGATGAGTTTCTTTCCCACTGGGCGGTGCGAGACATTGTGAGGAGCTTCGAGAACTTGATCCAGGAGTAGAAAACAATATTGTTATCTTTTCATCTTGCTATGAAGGAAACCCTAGGGTCGCCTTTTAGGATAGATAGAACATTTTAAAGTCCTTGCTCTCAGGCACTCCCCACTCGACTGTTTCTGAATTGCTTTCATTGTATCAATGTTCCTGTCAACAAAACAGGCCTTCAATACAGCAAGTTGGCCACCACTTACAGAAAACACGGCTCAAAGGGAATTTGTCAGCCGAAGATTCTGCTTGGCCTGTCTGCTTGTTGTCTGGCCTTCCTTCGGGTGTCTGCTGGGTCCAAGTGGGGACTTTGGTGGACTGTGCTTACATCACTAAAAAGAAGAACCAAGGGATAGTGGGGTCCACCTGATGCCACAACTGTGCCTACAGATGTTTGTTTCCTTCTGCTGACACATTAGTGATTCCTCATGTCACAATAAAGGAACAAATGGAAGAGTTGGGGACATGGATAAAGCTCTTGCAGATAAAGTACAGACCGCAAACATGAGCTGAAGTTCAGATCCCACACACATAAATAAATGCCACTGTGGGCAGGGTGGCCTACTTGTAATTGCAACATTTGAAAGGCAAATATGGGAAAACCCCAGAGCAAGCAGGCTAACCAGGCTAGCTGCTCCCGGCAAGCTCTGCATTCCATTGAGAGACCCTGCCTAGCAAATAACTTGGAAAGGGATTGAGGAATGCTCCTGACATCAGCCTTGGATGACCACATGCACACAGACACATGTTATCCACATACATCTAAATACACATGTACCTCAGAAAAAAATAGAAATAAAAATAAGTTTTATTAATGGAATGTTGGCACACCCGTAGAAGGATACCAGCTAGTGAAGAGGTAGTTACCAAAGTGTTGCTTCAGACAGTGCCTCAAGGGAAACTCTGGGCTGAAGAACAAAGACAAACTCAAAACAGAAAAAGAAAAGCAAAGGGGGCCAAAGTTGACAGCCACTATTATTTTTTTTTACCTTGTTCATTTATTAGTTTAGCAAATGCCTATGACTACAGAGTCCAGAGCATCTACTAAAGACGTCTATTGCTTTGCATAACAGCCCGGATTTCTTGGTAAACTGTCCATTTCTGTGTCAGGACTTTGAGCAAGGAACTTCCCTCTACACTTAAGAATCTTTCTGTGTAATCCGATGTACTTGTATATCTTTAATGTGTCTTGAGATGCAAGGAGGGTGTAAGAAAGGATGCTCTTGGATTTATTCACACTGATGTGGGCCCAAGGGAGTGCTTTCGCTTAAGGACTCAAGGCATGTTCTTCTTCAGTGCTTCTCAATATTCAGGCCACTGACATACATGTGGACCCCATGGGAGCCTATTGCAAAAGGTTCAGAGTCCTGTCTCCCCAGGGCCCACATCAGCACCTTCCATAGCTACGCATAAGGCTATGGATTCTGTATTTGCAAGCTCCCTGGTCTGTGTGTTACAATTAAGAGAAGCATGTCGGTTCATGACAGCTCTCACTACTAACCCTCTCAACTCTGTGTGTGCATTGAGGAACACTGGGTTAGATTCTTACTAAGGAGCATGGGGGGGGTGTTTACCTCAGTATTATTCTATAAACCTGATTTTAATGGAATGGAATGAAAAATCTTAGGGTGACAAGAAGCATATAATTAAAGGAGTGGAGAGAATCTCAGCCACGCCACCAGAGCTTGGGCTGTTACTTCTGTGATTTTTAGAAGCAGTGTCCACAGTCAGGAAGGCAATAGTATGAGGGGAGCTGTTGAGGACATTCTGCTTTTCATCAGAGGCTACTCATTAAAATTACAAGTTCACTGTTTTAACTGCTATTGTCTTTATTATTACAAAGTGGTATAGAATTTTCCACTCTATTAAGGTTGTTAAAAACCTTTCCATAAGGAGCAATTGGACTCTAATTATGTGTGCCAAAGGGTACAAAGGAAGCAGCATCGAATTTAAGGCAACTAAATTTCATACTTTATATTATGTCTTTTTTACTACATTTAAAAATGCTAATGAAGAACAAAATTTAAAAGAAACAAATATCCAGGTTAAGGGGAAATGTATACTGTACCAAACAAAACAAAACAAAAAACAAACAAACAAAATCAAAAAACCAATGTACCTGTATAAGTACTCAATAAGATACAGTGAGAGATATTTATAGGTCTGAAGATGACTTAATACTTTCTGCACCAGAAATTCATCCATCCTTCTAACTGACTTGAGAGGAATTTATAACAAATAAAACATATTTGTGTCTAAGCTGGGAGTGGAGTCCAGGCTTCATCTAACAAATCTGAGACACACTGGCTCAAAGAGCTTAACTGATGTCAAATGTAAACCACGTTTCAAAAGCATGTTGTCAGGTCGACACAGGCTATCCATTCTGATAATCTCATTCCATTTTTTATTTTATTGTTGAAAGGAGAGATAGATTAATGAGAATCCAAATCCCACCGGAAAGAAAGCTTTCCATATAAGGCATGCCCAAAGAGCGATTTGGAAAGATGACTTAGTCTGTCTTTGTTTTTCCAAGTAACATTTAGACCATTTATACTGGAAAGATTGTTAACCCAGGTCAATGTGATTTACTAGATTAAATCTAGAGAGGAACAAAACAGAAAAAAAGAAAAAGACAAGATGCTGAGGACATAATGTTGGAACCAAGATCATGATAACTAAGAGTTAAGGGAGCTGTGACTCTCCTTCAGCCTCTCTTGTTTGTTGGATATCAAATGCAATTAAAGAAAAACAGGAAATTGCAAGCTCATTTACAAAGGTACACCACAGGAAAGAAACATTTATCCAAAAAGAACTTAAAGTATTTATCACCTAATATGTGTATCCTTTCACTTAGGAAAACCAACAAACAAACAGAAACAAACACTTAAGAGACCATGGTAATCAGAACCTCAGAATGCTATGGATCAGAACTGAAGGAGCCTTAGAAATCACCTGGCCACCTTCCTGACTTCACTCACTGGGCAACAAGCCAGAGCATAAAGGCGCATGACTTCCAAAGTTTTTCTTCAATTACTCCAGTGTAGTAGGATTCCTGACACTGCAGAAGCTTCAAGACAAAATGCCGGGATTCAAGAATACCAGACATTGTAATGAGAGCCTACATTTCCTTCCGGTTCAACTCCTAAGATTTTCTCTCCTTCAGGTTCAACTCCAAAGACTGTATCTTTGTGAAAAGATAGGCAGTTTTATTTTGAAAAAGTCTATCTGACAATCAATTTGAGGACAATTTTGATTGGATGCTCAACCAAACTGCAACAAAATATTGTTTTTGGCCGCTTGTCAATTGTATTCTTCACCTCAGCAAGCTTACTATTCAAGGTTATGTTTCAAACTTTCAACTTTCCCTCAAATCCAAGTGTAGTTCTCAGCACTACTGAAAATCCAACCCTTGAGAACTCCACTTGACTGATAAGACTGAATCCTTCCCACCACCCCCCTCCTCCAGGTCAGCCTAAGGCCTGGTTCCTATCACTGCTCACGGCAGATAACCAAGGTCACAGGAGTTCATAGGAGAAACTTCACCTCAGCATGGGCACCAGTTGTGAGCTAGCTTAGTTGTTCACTGTAAATAAGCTGCAGGGTTCTGATGTCTGTCTTTGGAGATCAGATCTTCCAAAGACAGTGGGGTGATTTATTTGCTATTAAAGGCCACTTCTTTATTTTCATTGGATAGTTTTAAAACTTATGAATTCATAAGATAGAGAGAATGCAGTCTTCAGTCTTTCTGCTCTTGGACCTCTCTTGGGTTGCATTAAAGTATACAACAAGAAGCAGTCTTACCAAGTACACTGCATCGTCCAATGAGGATGATGTGAGGTGAAGGCAAAGCCTCTGAACTGTGCTGAGAGAAAGGACTGTGTACTCTGTGACTCCTTACCTTGCAGTTGATAAATCGGATCTGTACATGTCCGGCTTCCCCTCCTGTTCAGAAAGGAGGACACTCAGGTTTGCACAGGGGAACACAGTAACAAAGAGAAAGCAACTCAGCAAGGCCATTTCCTTTTTCAGAAACAGTTTTGTGCCAGAACCCAAACAAAAACACACTCCCCTAAACTTGTCACCTGTCCCTGATGTAGGTGGTGGCCGTTTCTCATCCCACTGAGAGAAGCTCAGTGCACACTCTATCACTATTAGCCAATTTTAGAAAAAGGATGGGCTAACTCTTTCTGATAGAAAAAAGTAAAACACATACACGCAAAAAGAATTCTCACACTGTCAAGGCAATAGAATTTGCCTTTGCCTTCTAGCAAATCCCAAAACACCATGATACAGACACTGAGCAGAAAGAAATGATTAAGCCTGAGCTGCCATTTCCTTCTGAGCTCATGTCACCCTGGAAAGGAAGCCACATATCACTGTGAGAGAGCAGACACAGCTGTAGGAGGTGTCTAGACCTGCTGTGACAAAGAAGGACTCTTCTTCTTTAATGGCAAGTGTGTTTGCTCATGTCACATTATCTCCTGATTACAGGAGTGAATTGTCAGAGGTGTGTGTGTGTGTGTGTGTGTGTGTGTGTGTGTGTGTTTCCTTGCCTATGAGTTGACATATCATCTCCCTCTTTGGTTTTCATTTATATTCCATTGCACAATCACATGCAGAGCCAAGTTTTCTTTTAAATGTTCTACGTTTTCTGCAGAATGCCACACAATGGCTAAATGAATAACCATATGTTTGGGTACTTTTTAAAACTTTTTTTTTTAATTAAAATGCCCCAAGTCAATCACAGACATGCAGTGTGCATGAGCCGAGTGTGCGGTTTACACGTTCTGGGAAAACACCCTTCAGCTGTTGTGCAGGGCCAATGCTTTTTTCGCACACAGGAAAAAAGTTCTGTCATTAGGATAACAATTCCTAGTTTGTCAAGACACTAAAGCCAATTAGAGGTCAGTGTTGACTGATCATTCGCCAGTGTTTAATTCATAAATCAAAACTGAACTTAGTTTATATGTGAACTCTCCAAATATCCTTAGTCCTTCTATTCACATTTGACATACATTTAAAATAACTAATTACTTTTTTTCAAATTCTTGAAGAAACATTTGTTCTCCATATGAAAAGTGTTGCACCCAGAGCAATCTGCTATAATTGAATGATGCCCCCTTATTTCTCCTAATAAAAACCATGAGCAATTTTTTTTGTTCTATAAGCCTCACGAGATTGGGGTTGGTCATTTGGAGGACATAGGTCCCTTCTGCAGAGATAAGAACAACATGCTTTCAGGTGTTTCTATCCTGAAAGACAATGACAAGTACTTGTTATCCAGCCCTTAAGAATTTTAGTGTCTCCCTAGTAATTATTTGAGTGTTCACCACTCTCCAAGAAGTGAGTAGAAAAGTCATTTTACACAAAACAAGCAATACTGTGAAAAAGATAAGACAGTGGTAACCTGACAGCATCATAGAATGAGCTATGCCACCGTGGAAAGCTGCAAGCTTGTCAGTTAGTCATTATTGACAGCAAGCATTATTAAATAATCAAGATTCTGCCTATTTGTTAGAGTTCAGGGAATTATAGAATTTGTGCAAATGGTAAGCAGCTATTTTCATAGTCACCCAGACTGAGTCATTTCATTCTAAGGCATGTTTGTTAATAGTCTTCACCTGTCCAGGTTAGAATTCTATTCTAAATTAATTCTATTATATTAGTTGCTCAACTTGATTAACTATGTAAGCATTAAGAGAGCTGTCTACAGTACACATTTAGATATATAACTTATGCCTACAGGGCATGGTAATGATCAGAAACACAAGGGTAAATGATATGGCTCTAATTTCAAAGATTCATTATTGAGCTAGGTATGGTGGTTCACATCCTTAACCCCGACACTAGGGAGGCAATAGGAAGCTGATCTCTGTGGTATCTAGTCTATCTTGGTCTCCACCGGCCAGCTAAGGCTATGCAGTGAAGTTCCATCTAAAAAACACAAAAGTTAAAATTAAAAAAAAAAAAAAGAAAATACTTAATTACCAAGTAAAGGAAACAGATGTAAAGCAATACCAAGAAAACCACACACTGTAACACGTATATAAATCCTATTTTGTGCATGAAAATAGCCCTGAGGAAGGAATGGTGTTGCTTTGTTAGACTTCTGAAGGGATAAAAAAAAAAAAAAAAAAAAAAAAATAAGGAAACTTAACAGGACTCTTAATTCAAGAATAGAAGTATGCTACAGGTCACAAAGGGAGGTTTTTGTAGTCCCAGAGGAGTGAACAGGCTTCCTAGAAATGGGGATAGGTTGGCATGGACAGACAAGATGATGACATACTTTGTATCACATGATTACCAGAACACATCCAGGAAGAAGGAAGGTGTGGAGATGGCCATACTGTCCCAGGTAGATCCTGAAAACTCCAATGTAACAAGAAAAGAGTTGGCTTTTCTTGTGTGGGCAGCAATGAATCATGAAAGAGCTTTAAGTGTTAAGAAAAATTACTGCACCGGCATTTTGAAAACCAGATTCTAAGTTTGAAAGGATGAAGAATGGAACCAGTAATATTATTTGGGAGGGTATAATAGAGTCCAGATGAAAGACAACGCAAGCATTCTTAGGGCAGGAGAGACACAGAGGAGAGAGTTGGTACAAGAATTGTTTTATAGGAGTCTTAATAGATGAATGTGGACAATCAGAGACAAAACTGTCTTACTACCCAGTAAAGAACCTCAGCACCACTCTTGAAGAAGAGTGCCACATGCCAGCTCAGGGGATACTGTATCTGATTAGTCATCAACAGAAAAGATTTTTGCTGTTCAACTAATTTTTACATTCTCTCTTCCTGTCCTCCATTATTGCAGAGGCAGACAAGCTGACTGTAGGCTGCCTTTGGATGAGCCATGTAAAGAAAATTAGTAACTCAGCAGGTGAGAACACCCAAGAAATTAAGAGTCAAGATAGGCCAGAACTGACCCTGGCCAAAGCAATCTGTTGGAAAGACTAAATACAGTGAGTCATTCTGTTGTTACTATATATAATACTGCCAACAAACATCACCAGATGTGTAGAAAAGTCACATGTACACCGACACACAGCACATCAGAACACGCTAAGACTGACCTTTGCGGATATGGTTGGCTATCTTAACTATAGATGCTTTGTCCAAAGAAACTAAAATGATCTGTGTACTAGTGAACACAGTTGTTTCAAGAGCAAACATTTGGGGTGAGAGAGATGCTTTAGTAATTAAGAACAGTTGCTACTCTTCCAGAGGACTGAAATTTGGTTCCCAGGACCTGCATGACAGTTCACAGCCAACTGAAACTCTAGTTCCAGAAGATCTGATGTCCTTTTCTGGCTTTCTCTGGCACTGTGCATGCACATGGCACATACACACACACACACAGACACACACACAAATAGACAAACGCCCATACACATAAAATAAAAAGAAATACATTAATTTATGAAAAAGGAAAGCAAGAATTTGTTTGGGGTATATTCTGAAGCACCCAAGCCTATTGTAACAAAGATTTTCTTTGGATCTTTCTTTACATTCTTTCTTTGCTGCTACTATTTTGTTTCAGAATATTAGCCTCTTACAATACAATTATTCCCTTAAAGTAAGAACCGGTATACTAGCTAAGACCCAGGATTTGTGATATGTCTTACATAATTTAGTTCACTTAATCCCCAAAAGCAGCACAGGTATGGCTGCTATTACTGTCAAGTCTCAGATAAAGCAACAGAGCAGACAGGAGCTGAGTGGTGCATTACCTCAAGGATGCACCACAGACTGGGTGCATCCCCAGCTGGGCTGTTTCCCCAAATGATGTTTCTAGGATTTGTTTGTGTGGCCTTCATTTGTATTTGCAGATGAGCTAGGTTTTCCTTTACAGAAAACCACAACTCAATCATGTATTCTGTGGCCACATAATCCAGGAACGCACACAATGACCAGATCTAACTTGCCTAGCTTGGTGAGTTTTACTTAAATCCAGCTAAGCTTCATGAATTGTCAAGGCTAAAGCCAGATTTCTTCAGTTTAGCTAACACCTGCTCTCTATGATAAAGTTCATTGTAATTAACTACCTTCCCTCAAAAGATTATAGAACTGAATGCAATTTAAAAAGAGAAACAGACATCAGATCTTTCACAAAAAACCTGAATACTTGGGAAGCTGAATAAATGGATAAATATTAGCCATAGTAATTCTGGTAATAAAAGCCATAGTAATTCTAGAGGCAAGGCCAGCCTTCCTTATTTTGCAACATTGTTCAGAATAGCAGTTATGATGGATACTCTATACTGTTTGCTCACTTGTAGACATCAAATTTTGGGATTGCTTTGGAATATTGGTAGGGCAGCGATCCTTGATCCATGGCTTCACACTGGTGAAAGACTACAGTGAGCCGGTGACCTATGCCCTATGGTTCACAAGCCTTACCACTCCAACAGTCAGTAGAGAAATTCCCAGAGGGACAAACGGGTCTTGGACCTCATAAAGGCTACTATATTAAGTAAAGTTGTGAGCCAGGGACAGTTGCTGGGCCTCACTTCTGACAGTGCCAGGAAATGACAGTGCTGATGTCTGTTTTATGCTCCTAGGGAACTGGAAGGGCTTTAGAGAGGGATAAAAACCAAATTGTCTATTTTATTCAAGTGTGGCTGATGAAACAACTGCAATATAAATATAGTCTTGTATTTATACTAATTTATAATATATACAATACATATTATATGTAAATTTATATTTATATATAAGTATATATGTAATTGTATATAACTGTTATTATCATATATAAAAGACTGTCAGACCTCACAGTAGGTAAGAGTGCTGTGGAATACTGTCTTCTCAATGTGGCACCGCCTGTCCTTGTGAACTTACAGCATTTATGGCCACCTGTGGAAGATCTCACAACATTTAGCCAAATCAGAACAGCGTTCCTACAGACAACACTAAAGTTGGATCCAATGAGTTACAAAAGATGTGTGTATGTGTGTGAGAGTTGGGGGGAGGGAGAGGGAGAAGGAGAGGGAGAGGAAGAGAAAGAGGGATTGAACATAAAGGTGGAAAGGAGAGACTGTTGGCCTCCTGGGGAGAGTTGGGGGTAGATATGATAAAGATACACTGTACACATGGGTGAATTGTCAAGGAATAAGTAAAAGATATTCTTAAAAAGCAACAAATATAATAATGAGCTATTTAATAACCCCAAAAGATAGGTAAGTGTCTCAGAGAAGATCAAATTTAAGGAGAGAAAACATATAGTCAAAGTAAATGTGTCCTGCAAAATGCTTCAGCTGGGGACTTTTGGAAGAACCCTGGGAGCGAGTTAGCCATCAGTGTTCAACAAGTAGGTCTCCGATGCTGTGCCTGCTCCTGGGACTCTTTACCCTCTGTTGATTTGCCTTGTCCAACTTCAGTGTTGTGGGTTTTGCTTTATCTTATTATATTTTATTATGTTATGGTTTTTTGTTATCTTTAGAAGCCTGCTTTTTTTTCTAATGAGATACAAATGGGGTGAATCCAGAGGGAATGGGAGGTGAGGAGGAACTAGGAGGAGTAGAGGGTGATCCGGATATATTGTATTAGAAAAGAATCTATTTTCAATACAAATGGGGGAAACAGTCAGTGCCCACCTGAGGCCAGACACAGGAAGTGAGGCTGTTCATCCTCAGGGTTTGCTTTGATAGCTTTGCTGTATCAGGGCTCCTTCTAGTATTCCCCATTTGCTACATCTGGAAGCATAGTGGAGGCAATGGATATCCAGATGTGGAAATGCAGGATGTCCTTGGAATACATTGAGGGTGTATTGCTTTGCACAAGCACCAATTGAAGCAGTATACTTTACTCACAGATTAGTGAGCTTCTAAACATTACTGCACTATAAGTCAATCAGGAGGATAATGCCTCAGTATCCCTCTTCCTTAGATCACGTCTTCCAGCTGCAAAGTCAAGTCTGCATAAGTGTCAAGAAGTGAAAACTGTAAAACCTGCTGTTGAATCAAATCAACAAAACAAAATACCAGAACAAACAGGAAAAAACCACAAACAAATGAAAACCCATTCAACGCTGTCTTCCAAAACCATGCTATATCTCCAGGGCTCTATTTTGCCATGTCAATAGCAACCCTTCTAGGTGTTCTAAATGAGACGACTGTCCTGCCATTCATGGCAGGCTCCTTCCTGGATGTCTTGCAGATATTAACAAAATCCAATGGTGTAGTTGTAAACAGATGTGGTGAATAGGAGATGTCAGCTCTTGCATGATGGGTAATCATCAATCATCCACTGTCAGTTATTTCTGTGAGTAAGCCTTTGTTTAAAGCACAGAGAAAGAACGTTGCCAGACCACAGGTACAAGCTCTGAGCTATGTGCAGGTGCTAATACTCACAACTGCCAATTAAACCCAGGACATTCCCAGACTGGCCATCAAACACCACATAAGCTGTTGACATAGCAATTCTTCCCCCCCCCCCCATTTATTTATTTATTAATTCACTTTACATCCCAATCACTGCCCACCCCCTCCAAATTCCCCACTCACACAATGCCCTTCCCTACACGCTCTCCCCTTCTCTGAGAGGGTAGAGGCTGCCTCTGCATCTCCCCACACCCTGGCAGGTTAAGTCTCTGCAGAACTAAGTGTATCCTTTCCCACTGAGGTCCTGTAAGGGAGCCCAGTTAAGGGAACAGATTCCATAGACAGGCAGCAGCTTTAGAGACAGTCGTGTTCCAGTTGTTTGGGGACCTGCATGAAGATCAAGCATCACGTCTGCTACATATATGCGGGGAGCCTGGGTCTAGCCCATATATGCTCTTTGGTTGGTGGTTCAGTCTCTGACAGCCCCAAAAGTCCAGGTTAGTTGACTCAGTTGGTCTTGCTGTGGAGATTTTCCCCCTTTAAAGCCCTCAATCCTTCCCCCAGCTCTTCCATAAGACTCCCCAAGCTCCTTCTAATGTTTGGCTGTGAGTTTCTGCACCTCTACATTGGCTGCTGAGTGGAGCTTCTCAGAGGACAGTTATGCTAGGTTCCTGTCTGCAAACATAACGGAGTATCATTAATAGTATTGGGAGTTGGTGCTTGCCATGGGATGGGTCTCAGTCTGAGGCAGTCATTGGTTGGCCATCTCTGCGTCTCTGCTCTGGCTGTCCCTGCACATCTTGTAGGAAGGACACATTTTGGGTGGAAGGTTTTGTGGGTGAGTTGGTGTCCTTATCCCTCCACTGGGGGTCCTGTCTGGCTACAGGAGGTGGAGAGACTTCAAGTTCCATATCTCCACTCTTATGAGTCTCAGATAAAGTTACCCCCGTAGATTCCTGGGAGCCTCCCCATCCCAGGTCTCTGGAACATCCTAGAGATACCCCCGTCCTCCACCCCTACTCCACACACCACCCCTACCAGCTACAGATTTCCATTGATTCTCCTGGCCCTCTCTCCTGTCTCTCCCTACACCTGATCCTGAACCACTCCCATTCCACTTCTTATCCCCCCTCCTACCCAGCTCCCTCCCTCCATCTGCCTCCTATAACTATTTTATTTCCCCTTCTAAGTGAGATTCGAGCATCCTTGAATGGGCCTTCCTTCTTGTTTAGCTTCTTTGGGTCTGTAGAGTGTAGCATGGGTATCCTATACTTTATGTCTAATATGCATGAGTGAGTATATACTGTACATGTTCTTTGGGTCTTGGTTACCTTGCTCAGGATGATATTTTCTAGTTCCATCCATTTGCCTGCAAATTTCATGAAGTCATTGTTTTTAATGGTTGAATAGTACTCCATTGTGTAAGTGAACCACATTTTCTGTATCCATTCCTCTGATGAGGGACATCTGGGTTGTTTCCAGCTTCTGGCTATTATAAATATGGCTGCTATGAAAATAGTGGAGCATGTGTCTTTATTACATGTTGGAGCATCTTCTGGGTATATGCCCAGGAGAGGTAGAGCTGGGTCCTCAGGTAGTATTATGTCCATTTTTCTGAGGGTCCGCCAAACTGATTTCCAGAGTGGTTGTACCAGCTTGCAGTCCCACCAACAGTGGAGGAGTGTTCCTCTTTCTCCACATCCTTGCCAGCATCTGCTGTCACCTGAGTTTTTGATCTTAGTCATTCTGATTGGTGTGAGGTGGAATCTCAGACTTGTTTTGATTTGCATTTCCCTGATGACTAAGGATGTTGAGCATTTCTTTAGGTGCTTCTCAGTCATTCAGTATTCCTCAGTTGAGGATTCTTTGTTTAGCTCTGTACTCCATTTTTTAATAGGGTTATTTGGTTCTCTGGTGTCTAACTTCTTGAGTTCTTTGTATATATTGGATATTAGCCTTCTATTGGATGTAGGATCGATAAAGATCTTTTCCCAATGTGTTGGTTGCCATTTTGTCCTGTTGATAGAGTCCTTTGCCTTACAGAAGCTTTGCAATTTTATGAGGTCCCATTTGTCAATTCTTGATCTTAGAACATAAGTCATTGGTGTTCTGTCCACATGCAATTCAATTAAAAGTAGATACTGTGATTCTGAGCATGCACATGTGTGGAGGCCAGGGATTAACCTCACATGGTATTTCTTGGTTGCATGCACTTGGTGTTTTGAGTCAGTTTCTTATTGGCCTGCAGTTTTGCTGGTTAAGCTATACTTGCTGGCTAACCCCAGGGACAGGTCCATCTTCAACTCCACAGTGCCAACTACAAACCTCTGACACCATGTGTGGTTTTCTTTAGTGATTGGAGGGTCAGTCTCAGGTCTTCATGTGTCACATCAAGCACTTTACAAGTTGAGCTCCCCCAGCCAATGACAACCTTGACAAGAAGTGATGCTGGTGATGATCACAGCGATTTTAAGAAAATATTCTTTCTGATCAGTCTTTAGAAAATAGAGATGTTCTATTTTGCTTGCTAAGAATCAGAGCATAAAGGTTAGTAATGTCTGTAATTCTCTCTTTCTCTCTGGTTGAGTATTTATTTAATTTTTGTGGTTAGGAGCCACACCCTTTTTATCCTAGCCACCTGGTTGAACTAAGAAGTTACTTCCACATTCTTTGAAATCCTTGATTCCTACTGCTTTTAGGAATATGCTTTGAAAAATATAACCCTACGGTGTCTACTTTAGAAAGCAAAGGTGGAAAACTAGAATCCTTTCAAATCAACTTAACCAGCCATTTGGTTTTCTTGTTCCCCATAATGATAATTTTACATCATGTTTCCTGCTACTGAGAGAAGGAGAAAGCTGCCATCCACTAAGAGAGGCTCAGCAGATCTCCATTTTAAAAGGAAAAAAAAAGTCTGTCCTGCTAGCTGCGTAATGAACAGCTACTAAGAGAGCTATCTTCAATACAAATATGCTTTTCATTTGTAAATTAATTTTTCATAAAAGCCTCTCTAAAAACATATGGAATGCCAAAGAGCTGAATGAGAGGGAAATGTTTAATATTACATCAAGAACACATGTGCTTTGCAGGGAAGACGGACAAAGCAAAAACTTCCAGAGGCCTTTGGCTACATGAATGTTTATCTTCTGACAGTGTTGAGAAGGCTGTGTTGGGACTTTGGCTTTGGGCTATTCATTTGGGACAACATCTGTCCTCACACTTTTAGATAGAAGAGTAAAAGATAATGGCTGGCATGGTCTAGTACCTCTCTGTCTCTGGTGCCAAAGGGCCACTTTTGTCCAGTGGTTTCAGTACTTTCATGGGTTGTACTATTGATGGGGACAATCAGAAAGTCATGACGACTGCTGCCATCGTTCAGGCAGTATTGGACAGTGCTGAGAATGCACATTGTAGCTAATCTGGATTTAATCATGTTTGACTTTTGTAGCTGTGACACTCACCTTCAGGCACTCATTCAGATATATATTTGTCTCTTTGTTTCTGTTCAAAGGAGAGTAGCCTTGTGTGAATAAGTGAGGATATGTGTCTTACACGCCTTTGCTGAAGAAAGCTCATGGTAGCCTACAGAAAACATGTGGCTACACAGACACCAGTGTTGTCTGCTATTGGCTCTGGTTGGCTAAATTCTGGTGCTTCCTTCTCTTAGGGCTGAAGAAAAGGAGTAAGTGTGGAACATAGTGAATACTGGTGGCCTGGTCAAGGGTTCATCACCATCCTCGCTTCTGATGGTTGTATTTATTAAAGCTAACATACTTTTGGGGCACTCATAACATTTATGAAGTTAATGCACGAGGTCTGCCCTTTGCTTTCTGCTCACTAAGATTATTTCAGCCCCACACATGCAAAGTAGATGATTATATATGAAATCAATCATATTAGAGAGAAGTAGTTGCTGAAAAACTGCCAAATACCATAAACAGTGGTCAAAATGGAGTCCAACCTTGTGCATGGAGAGTAATTGAAGCTATGGATTCACTTGGGGCAAACAGGCAACTTTTCATTATGAATTATAAAGCTTTTCAAACATAAAATGATATCCAAGAGGAGTGCATTACCTAAAAGGTTTCGATAAGCAATGGAAGGAGCTTTAAAGTATGCAGCAGGGATCAATGGTGCAGCTGCATGGTGCCACTTACTCCTTGATAAACAATGTCCCATAACCTCTGAGCATTTCCATTATTTTTGTCAGCACCCAGACATCAGAAGTGACAAAAATGTCAAATGATGTTTTATTTACTAGTATAAAACAAGTTCTTGTGAAAGTAGATATTCTGTGACAATGCAGGCTCGTAAAGTGCATTTCCCAGCATCAACAGTGATTTACGCTGTCCAGTGAAGACAGAAAGCCTGCTGCCGGCGATGAAATTTAATTGGAATTTTAGTCATGACAGACATGGATTTCTTTCTTTTGGGAGAGGGTGTGTTCTGCCTCTCTGGCTAAAGGACAGTTTAGTACGCCCAAAACGAAAAGTGTTTAGGTGAAACAGAACTTAATCTTTGTGTCATCTGCTAGAACATGTACTCTGATACTTTTCTTGCAGGAGTCATAAGAAAAAGTAGTCAATGCTGTATAGAGATTTCAATTGATTACATCAGTTGTCAAAAACAATTTTCCAGAATAGAATGAAATATTGTGGAAATGTCTCTCAAAACGCCATTTAAAATAAGCCTAGGACTCAGTTGGTCAATACACTTGCCTAGGATTCAGGAAGCCCTGGGTTCCGTCCCAGCCTTGAGCTAATGGGAATCATTAGCACATTCCCATATTCAGGGCACTTCAGAAGTTCTAGGTCATCTTTGAAGTAATTTGAGACCTTACCCTTCACATACCTGACATACATGAGACTTTGTCTCATACACAAAATAAAGTCAGCTGAAGTCTCTGTATTCAGGACAGCAACTTGCTTCGTGTACAATTGCTTCTCCTGGGTCTTTGCATCTGTGGGATCTGTGCCGGGAACGCCCAAGCATAACCAGACTACAAATTGACATTGCTCCCTCAGCTGCCATCAGTCTCTGAAGCTCACCAAGCAGAGGGCACAGTGCACAACTCTAGTCTGTTCCTACACATAAAAGGTCAGTTAGCTCAGAGTTTGTTGTTGTTATTGCTTTTTAATTAAATAGGTTTGATTTCAGTGTTGGATCTTCTGTACATCCAGCTCCTGTGTATGTTTGGTGTATATGTTTGTGTTAGAGGAACACAGTCTATTCTCCATTCAGAGATACATTTATATGCAACCCAGTTATCCATATATATCTCACATAAGTACCCCTAATATATGAAGATATTTTTTTCTTCATATGAAGAAAATCCTTTTAGAGAGCTTAGATGATTTTCCTAACATGTTTTCAACTATCCTGGTGGCAAACCTCAGTTTATTCTACACTAGTCTCATTGGTTGGTCAGAACTAAAAACCTGCATCTTTTCTGTTGGCACTTACTATTCATCTTTTCAGAATGCCCAGGAGAAAGAGGACAAAATGCAATAAAGCAGGATTTGTTCAAGGCCTCAATGTTTATGCCCTATTGGCTTGACTCAGCACAATCTGGCGGTAGACAGATCTGAATTTGGGCAGCCTAAGAAAATAGCATCTTTTCAAATATTATCTAAAAAGTAGGTCTTGAAGTAGAAACCTATGTTCATCTCCCCTGTACTTTTGCAGCAATCTTGGGGGTTCCAAGTTATCTATGCCGTTTCAGAAACTCATTGCTGAAATCTGACGGTATATATTTTGAAAGCCTAGTCCTCAGTTTGCAAAGGCAAATGCAGAAGTGATTTCAGGCTTTTACTGTTGTAAATTTAGCCCCAAATATTCCAGATAGTTTGAGAAAGGGGTGAGTCTGAAGTGCAGAATTGATGAATGCAAGGGAGAAATGATTTATTTGTGAGCATTTAACAATTTCTTCAGCAAGTTTTCATAGGAGGTAAAGATTCTTACAAGCTCTATACAGACAGGGAAATAAGAAATAAATTAAGAATGAATTTATCTGAATATATTATTTAAATACCTAAAGCATTGCTCTGCTTTAATGATTAAATTATGATCAATAAGAGCCTTTCATCTGATGAAGGGATTGCTGGTCAGCAGCAGTGAAACTGTAGCTGAGATGGAATGTATCTCTAGGGATTTGCACCAAATATTTATGGTTTTAACCTGTAAAGATGTCTGCATGCATATCTGCAACCTTGTCCTGCATGTATGTCTATGCACACATGCATGCACATGCTTGTGAGAAACACTGTGTTTTGACACCTCCTTATCCACCCCCATGGTTCTAATGCCTTCAGTCTGTTGTTTGAGAAAGAATGTTCCTGCAAATAATTAATCCTTAAAGAGATCAGTGGATATATCTCATTGTTAGCAATACATTTTTAATTGTTCATTTTACTCAAGCGCCATTTGAACACTAGTCAATTTGCAATTCCATTTAAGAACCAAAAAGGCCTAGGGGTCTATCTTTTTTTTCTTTTCTTTTTTTATTTTTAAGAAAAGAATAAAGAGTAGGCAAAATTCCATAAAGGTTGTTAGTCCTCTAATTAATTTTATGTATCAAGCAAGAATTAATGTGTCCTGCTATTTGAGCAGAAGTCTTCTTGCCAAGATGCACGTGTTGTCATGCCCTCTTCCCAGGGAAACCTAGTCACAAGCTTTGAAGCCAAATCCACTGGCAGCTAATGATGAGCTTTGAAGCAACATTCACAGATCATTTGCTTTGATGGCATTTAGACGCTTTCCTCGCCTCAGTCTGATTCCATTGTGAGTAGAGTACACCTGCAGCCCTTGAGAACTAACAAATACAGTAAGATTTTTCTGGGGACAGTGGAGTAGTGTCACACCTTTATTGGTCCTCATAGATGGCTTATACACACTTGAAAAATAAACCATACAAAGGGTGTTGGGCAGATAGGACCATATTCACGGGTGAGCTGGTGTGCTATGTTACTTTCCATCACAGTTTTACACTTAAAGCTCATAATATTTAAGTAAACTTTCTATAAAACTAAAATGCCATGGCCATCAGTCATAATCTGATGACTGATTACAGTTGCCATAAAGATGTAAATCCTGAATATTTACGACAATTGCACCTCAAAATTATTACATCCTTTTTTTTTTTTTTTTTTTTTCAGAACCCATCAAGAGAAAACAGATGGCTAACACACATAAACTTCAGTGGAGAAAGATACATGCTTTGTATGTGACTTCGACCTTCCTTAAAATCAATGTTAAAACCCTTAGGTCTGACTGTTTTCGGCTCCGTGTCTTAGTGTACTTCACCTCAACACTACCTGATCTAATTTAATAAGATGCAAGTTAAGGAAGTACTTCGGCCACTTATCAAGGGTTTCAGATGACATACTATGACTATATATAAAAGTCAATATTTGCTAATCACTTTAGGGCAGGAACTATTCCAGGCCGACAATTCTTAACTTGCAGAGGCATTCAAGATTAATTAAACTGCTCTCCCCTCATCTCCTCTTTTCACCTCTATAGAACGAGTAAATCAATGACAATCTAAGCAAGCCCAAAGAACCAGAGCTTCAAATCTAAAGCCACTGCCACCTCTTAAGCTCTTTTGCATATGTACTCAAGAGTCAAGATTTGTGGTTTCTCTGCAGGTTAAGGAAGATTTTTTGTTTTAAAAGCAAAGTTCATTGGGTCATTTGCTAGAGAAAAATGTCCATTCCAAGTTGATAATATTGACTTCCGGTTTTTGTTATTGTTTGTTTGCTTTGCTTGTTTTTATTTTTGTTGCTGTATTTTTTAACCAAGAGAATGCTGAGATAACATATGATTTGGTTTCTGTTTTCTTTTATGACATGCTTTGGCAAATTTGTGACCCTCAAAGTTGAACTATCACCTGCTTTTGTAAGAACAAGTGATCTGGTTTGTGCCATTGTATGTGTATATTCAGCCCCCTGAATGTGTTCTGCTCTTATGACATTATTCCAGTAAAGGCCTTACTCCTCTTGTATGCTTTGGAATGAGAGATCAACGTTGAAAAGTTAAGGTTTCTTTACTGTAAAGCCATTAATTAACCGAGACCCATTTGTAACCTAATACTATGTGTAGAGCTCGGAACTTGACTGAGATTGGGTGTCACATAAATTTGAAGTGTTATTAGCAGGCATTGACTAGGAGAAACCTGGAGAGCACAGTTCTTCAGCGTGAAGGACAGCAGCTGTTGGTGCAGCTCCCCTGGGGAGAGAGACCAGTGTATTAACCCAGCACAACACCCAGGATGTATTGACAGGTGGTTAGTGAAAACAATACCATGTGAACCGAATATCTCGAATGTGAATCAATATAGGCCAGTGATGAGGTTATAAATACATTGATTTTACTTTGTATATGTCTGCAAATAAAGCTTGCAAATCGGAATACTAAAATGAGGCTCCCAACCTAAGGACAGGGTTGATCAGGTTATTTTCTGCCATTCTCCAATCAATCCAGAAAAGAGATGTGAAACACAAGACCTATCCAAAAGGATGCCCCCATTAATATACCAATTGCTATTGAATTTGGTGTGTTAAGGCCTTAGAGCAGTTATCCAGAAATCTCACGTCAGCTTTTGTATTTGCTGAATTCAAAATGAGACAATTTTTCTCTTAGAATGATTTTATTAAACATTATTTTATGCAAGAATTTAACATTCTAATTGATTCTGATGGACATTTAGAATGAGTTGCTAACTCCATTTCTTTATTGAGTAAGTCAGTGGCTGTGATCCTATTTATAAACTTAAATGTCAATTTTTAGCACAATGAGAAACTATTAGAATAAAAGTATCAATGTTCATAAAAATTTGTATGCATACTGTAAAGAAAGAAATATAACACTTTAATAAACTAGTCCAGAGAAAGGATTCACAAAATGTGTTAGCCTTACCTTAGAACACAAAACTGGAGCAACAAATCAACCTATCTCATGTGTTTTAAATCAACCCAATAGGTATGAACAATCGTATAGTTTAGAATCTGTTTTATGCTGCTGACCATCAATACAAAGAGAGTATTCTGAAGAAGTGGAGACAGATATTGTAAAGTTCAGAGATATTTGAAGGACAACATATAAAAGATTAATAAATTGATCTTGTGATCTTGGTAAGAATGAGGAATGATGGTAAGTTTCTAGCTTGTTCACAGATATTTGTAGACAGCATTTTAATATACAGAATACTGAGGGCATGAGAGTGACATGTTGACGGTATTACTGTAATAAGTCTCTTAGGATACACGAAGTTCGGGGTGTTTAGGTAGAGGCGACCAAGGGTGTACTTGAATATTCGAATCTAAAGCCTAGAAAGAAAGTCTCAAGCAAGCTTGTCAACTTGCATGTTGTGAGAGTGCAGATAGAATATAAAACCTTAGGCATGTACATACTTCCCTAAGATATGAGGGAAGAGAGGGGAAAGGCACCCTGGAGAATTGACAGTAAGTATCTTGTGAGACCCTCCTGGAGAATGTAAGTACAAATGATCTAAATAAAAAAGCATTCCTCTCCCATCCCTGAGCTGTGCCAAATAGGGTGTTTGTGACACCCTACTACATTTATGAAGTGCTCTCACTAATTCACTCATTCTGTAGACAGAGAGGTCCAGAGGAGAAGAGTTTAATTAATCTTGAGTGTATCTGTGTTTATGAACGATTGCTTCACTTTTATTATTTTTTTAAATGAAACCTTTAACTTAAAAGTTAAACAACTATACTTTCAGGTGAGATAGTGGACTGGAAACTGAAATGGAAACTTCTGGTTTCTTTAGAGACTCAGTTGTGTCATATGATGTTTTCCTAGAAACTGTCTTATGCTAAGATCAGACACATGGTGTTTTTCTAGAGACAGCCTGGAAAAAGGACATGTCATGTTGTTGTTGTGTTTTATAAAAAGATAAGAAGAGGAAGGAATATGTCTGGTGGAGGTGTGGTAAGGTGTGGGAGAAAGGAGTGCCTCTGCAGGCCCATGCTGAGGCATCCCTTCCCCCTGAGGGACCAGGGACCAGCCACACACATGCCATGACAGTATAGTTCAGAATAGAGTTTACCTGGGGCATTGGGAGGGAAGGAGGAGGAGGAAGGGGAGGAGGAGGGGGACTGCTATAAGCATGTGGAGAGAGGGAGAGGGGAATGGGGAGAAATGGGGAAGAGGACAAGAGGAGAAGAGAGCAAGAGAGCAAGAGAGAGAGGAGGGGGCAAGCAGCCCTTTCTATAATGAGTCACACACACCTGGCTATTGCCAGGTAATTGTGGGGGAAGCCTAGACTACATGTCAAGTTTTTCTAGAGCGGATACTTGAGAGAACACACAATGTTTAGAAAGGATATAAAAATACCCCAACGGACAATGGACAATGCTGGATGGTATTGGTACACCTTGCCATTCATTGTTAATCATAATTTATCATGATTTCATAGAGGGAAACACACCAAAAAAACTTCTGGTGGTGTTCCGGTGGCTTCTTACCACTTCTGAGGATTCAAGCCAATTGGCAGAGCCTTGCAGTTTCTTCTGGATCAACCTGCCATTGCTGATTCATGAATGGCATTTGTGAGTGGATCACATTGCTGCTGCTGATTTGTATGAGTTGAACTGCTAATATCCTGACAACACAGATGAGATTTATTCCAAAGATCTATTTCTAAACAGGTCCACATTCTCCTTTGTTTTATTAATCTTTCCTTTCCACTAACTCCAGTGGGTAGCGAACTAGAAGGGAAGATAAAACATTAAGAACTCTTACTGAAATAGATTTTAAAAAATCTAGGCCTATAGGAAACCATATTGGACCAAGTGTCTGATTATGGATTGGGAAACAAAGAGAACAGAAATACTTTTGTTTCACCATCAGCTATTTCTGCAGTCCCTGAACCAACTTGATCAGCACCTTGAACAGACCTCCTCTACCACTGGACTCATAAACAGGGCTTGTGGTTGTAACTGTGCTTCAGCCCAGATACACTGAAAATGTGTGCCAGGAGATCTTTGAGAGCTGTGCTAATAGGGATTTCACTGAAGGGTTTCCCAGTGATTGCTGCCAGGACCAACATCAGAAGCCCAACTGGAAAAACAAAGCTGTAAGAGTTTAAAACAGCCTTCAAATGGTACTTTGGGCAGAGCACAGGCTCTATCCAATTGCAACCAGGTGGGCACATGACCATAGTGAGGTGAGGATTGCCTTATCTAGCCACAGCCAATAGAATAGAGTCAAGAAAATAAGACCTCATAAGAGCTATAAGCCCACCAGAGCAAGCAGGATCGGTATAAACCAATATGGAACACATCGTGAACCAAGACCAGAGAGACAAAGCAATGGATCCACCAAGGAGAGGAAAATATTTAGACTGGAGATCCCATTACCTCACATCTGAACCCAGCTCTCTGCCCTTACCTACAACTCTTTCTGGTTTCTGTAGTACAGTGGAGCATTGTAGCAGGCCAACAATTGTCCCCTACTGTTCATGCTCTCCCCTTCCCTTTTCCCTTCCTCTTTTCCAATACTCCTTACTCTTACTGTTACACCCTCCAAACCTCAGAGGCTGACCTTGTTTATGGTATCTGAATACATATATTTACATCCTACTTCTAGTCTATTGTTGACATTTAATATCCACTCCAGTTTTTTCCTTTGTTTCTGTCATTCTGATTCTCTCTCCTCTGCTTCCCATTAATAGCGTAATGCTAATCATTTGTCTTAGGATGACTGCCCACCTCTTCTTTTGTTGTCCATTCGTACAGCACATTAGTATACACACTACTAGCACAGTCCCTTTGCTCTCTACACCAATCAGGAATTAACAAGCGATTGTTTTGTAGTTGTCTGCTGCTCTATTAGCACAGTGGACTAACTACTGGATAGTGATATCTATGTATTCAACCAACATGATAGGATAATACTTTGAGCCTATGGTCAGAACCCCTATCTACCAAGTGAAACATCACCACAACTGTACTACAACTTAGTCTCCCTTCATCACTGTAAACAACTCCACTGGAAAAAAAGAGGGGCGATCTAAATTAAAAGAATAACAATGACAATAAATAAATAAACAAGCAAACAAATGAAAGAATAACAGTGACAAAAATTCACCAATGCTCTGACCCCAAAGGGGCAGATCAAAGTGTAAAATCATGAGTACTATGACATGAAACAAGATACTTATTGTACTGGCTGGTGTTGTGTCAACTTGACACAAGCTGGAGTTATCACAGTGAAAGGAGTTTCAGTTGAGAAAATGCCTCCATGAGATCCAGCGGTAAGGCATTGTCTCAAGGGGGGAGGTCCCCTTGTGGGTGGTACCATATGTGGGCTGGTAGTCTTGGGCTCTATAAGAAAGCCAGCTGAGCAAGCCAGGAGAGCAAGCAAGCCAGTAAGGAACATCCCTCCATGGCCTCTGCATCAGCACCTGCTTCCTGACCTGCTTGAGTTCCAGTCCTGACTTCCTTTGGTGATGAACAGCAGCATGGAAGTGTAAGCTCAATAAACCCTTTCCTCCCCAACTTACATCTTGATCATGATGTTTGTGCAGGAATAGAAACTCTGACTAAGACATTATCTTTTACAAAAAGTATCAACTCCATACTAGTGACTCTTGAAAGTGACTTTGATGACGTTTCAGATATAAAATTCAAAGGAATGACTATAAATACACTAGTACAACTCAAATATAACTGCCTTTGTCAAAAAAGAATGCAGACCACTGAAATAAGGAAGTTGATCCATGATATAAAAATAGAATTTAATAAAGAGATGGGAATACTGAAAACACCCAAACCAAAATCTTACTGAAATTAGAAGAAAGCAAGTCAAATAAAAATTTCAGTGAAAAGCTTCACTAATAGAATGGATTGTGTGAAAAATAAAATATCAGAGTTTGAAGACAAAATAGAGGAACTGATCACTCAGCTAAAGTCAATGATAATATTTTTTTTAAAAATCAATGAAGAAAATATGCAGGAATTCTGATACTCCATGAAAAAGCAAAACCTGTGAGTTTCGGCATAAAGCAAAAAGACACATTTCATGCAAAAAACATAGGTACTACTGTAACAGTTACTGGTTTCGAAGTTCCC
>CM052712.1:11577696-11587752 GCA_028551405.1 Uromys caudimaculatus | reverse complement strand
TAAAAAAAAAAATAAATTATTGAAGATGCTAAAAAAAAAAAAAAAAAAAAGATATAAGAAGCATAAAGAACATCAAACATATGGACCAGAAAAAGAAACTCCTTGTGTCATATTATAGTTAAAACACTAAGTCTATATACAGAACAAAATACGATGAAAGTTGCAAATGAGAATGGCCCAGTCACATTCCATATCAATCCAAAAGCAAGCAAGCAAGCAAACAAACAAATCCACACAAAACAACAACAACAACAACAACAAATCCAGCTAACTTTTCAATCCAAACCATGGAAATGAATTAGATCAATATCTTTCAAATTCTAAAATATTCACAATAACCAACTCAATCTAATATCCCCACTGTCTTAGTTAGGGTTTCCATTGCAGTGAAGAGACACCATTACCAAGGCTTATAAAGGACAACATTTAATTGGGGTTAGCTTACAGGTTCTGAGGTTCAGTCCATTATCACTAAGGTGGAAGCGTGGCAGCATCTAGGCAGGCATGGTGCAGGAGGAGCTGAGAGTTCTATATCTTGTTCCAAATGAAACCAGAAGAATTCTGAATCTATCCTCCCCACAGGGTAGAGCTTGAGCTTAGGAGCCTCAAAGACCATCCTGACAGTGACACACTTCCTCTAACAAGTGGATACCTCCTCCAATAAGGCCACAGCTCCTAATAGTACCACTTCCCATGGGCAAAGCACATTCAAACCACCACACCCACAAAAACTGCTATAACTACCAGTGAAAAAATTCGATTAAAGTAGGCTAAAGAAATTCATGACTACCAAACCAGCCCTACTAAGAACAAAGGAAGAAATATTTCAATCTATAAAGAAAGATAAACGTTCTGAAGAGAATATAGGAAGGAGAAATAAATGATGCTATGTTAGTCATTAAACAAAAGAATACAATCTCAGTTCCAAACTCTACAAAGTCAACAAAATGAGAGAGAGTAATACACACATTTCCATAATAATTTGGATATTATCGAAAGATGAATGGATTGTTGAAAATGTCAAGGAGGGAATAAAACATTGTAGAATTAAATGAAAAGGAAAACCCAACATATTCAAATCCCTGGGACACAATGAAGATGTCCTAAGAAGGGAATTTATAGCTGTTAAGTGCCTACTTTTAAAAATCAAAGATGTATCAAATTAACAATGTGATGATAAGCTATTAGAAATTATAAAAATAAAACCTAACCAATCCTGAGAGAAATATCAAAGAAAACTCATGGAAAACATTGATGAAAAAGAAATTTTAAAAAATTTATAAAGAGCAAATGACACAAAGACAGTTTTCTTTAAAGATAAATTTGACATATTCTTAGTGAAATTAACTAACAGAAAGAAAGGAGTTGTCTTGGTCAGGGTTTCTATTCCTGCACAAACATCATGACCAAGATGCAAGTTGGAGAAGAAAGGGTTTATTCGGCTTACACTTCCATGCTGCTGTTCATCACAAAAAGAAGTCAGGACTGGAACTCAAGCAGGTCAGGGATCAGGAGCTGATGCAGAGGCCATGGAGAAATGCTGCTTACTGGCTTGCTTGCTTCTGGCTTGCTCAGCTGGCTTTCTTATAGAGCTCAAGACTACCAGCCCACAGATGGTACCACCCACAAGGGGCCCTCCCCCCTTGATCACTAATTGAGAAAATGCCTTACCTCTGGATCTCATGGAGGCATTTTCTCAACTGAAACTCCTTTTTCTGTGATAATTCCAGCTTGTGTCAAGTTGACATACAAAACTAGCCAGTACGGGAGCCATATCAGTAAAATTAAAAATTAAAAGGAAGATATTATAACAAATACTGAGGAAATTCAGAGAATCATGAAGGCATATTTTTAAATTTGCGTTCCACTAAACTGGAAAACCTAAAATCAGTGAATTTCTAGATGTCTATGACCTACCAAATTTAAACCAAGATAAAATGAATGTTAGAATGGACTTATAACAAACAAAAATACAGAAACGGTCATTTAAAATCTTGACAACTAAAAAAAGCCTGGACCCAGATAGATTCAGCATAGAATTCTACTATATCTTCAAATAGAGACAAACACCAATACTCTTCACTTCGTTCCCAAAGTAGAAAGAAACACATCCAAATTCTCTGCTTATTGGCACTGTGAGGCCAAACCTATTCTATCTTGGAACTGGCCCCTCTGTCTTAAATACAAAACAAAAACAAAAACTGAGAATTTGGCCTGCAGCTGAACCCAAGTTTCACCCAAGTACTAGAAAGGATCCCAAAACCTGTTCTTGGCCAGAGCCACTCCCTAGCTATTTCCTAGCAAGTCAATCAAAGATTAGTCTGCTTGTCCCAGACGTACGTTCAGACCGTTCGTGATTGTATAAAGCCTTGTTTCAGAGCACCCAGATGTCGGCTTACAATAGACATTTACTTAGACGCTTGCCAGGCTGGATTCACCCCCACCCCTTCCGTTCCCTATAAAACCTTGTCCCAATGAGAGTTCAGGGCTGCTTCACCAAACCATCCTGTGGGCCGGAGGTGAATAAGCCCATACTCCAGTCTGTAATAAAGAGACCCTAAGGTGATTCCATTGGAAACAGCTCCTTGGTGGTCTTTTGGGGTTCAGAAACACTTCGTGGCACAAAAGTATTGCCCTCATACCAAAAGCAGAGAGAGACGCAACAATAAAATGAGAATTCTAGACCATTCTCCCTGATAAACATATATACAACGCTTCCCAATAAAAATACTTGCAAAAAGAATTCCAGACTACAACAAAAAGGATTATCCACCACAATCATTTCAACTTCATCCCAGAGGTGCAGGGACAGTTCAACATTTATCAGTCAATAAATATAATCCACCACAAAAATAGACTCAAGAACAAATAGTACATGATCTTCTCATTATATACAGAAACAACCTTTGATAAAATCCAACAGTCATTTCTTCATCATGAAAATCCTAGAGATTCCAGGGACACAGCGGACATACCTCAGCATAAGAAAAGCAGTACACGACAAACCCAATATCAAACAAAGGAAGACACATGCAAAGCATTTCTACTAAGATCAGAAATAGGACAAAGGTGTTTATCCAGTCTTACTCACTATTATTTAAATCTTATTCCTTTACCCACTCTCATTCAATACAGTGCTTGAAGTCCTAGCTAGAGCAATAAGACATGTGAAGGTAATAAAAGAGTTACAAATACAAACATGAAAGGAAGAAGTTAAATATCCCTGTTTGCAGATGGCATGGTTCTATAGACCCGAGACTTCAAAGACTACATCAGGAAACTGATAGAGCTGATGAATACTTTCGGCAGGGTTGCGAGTTGCAAAGTTAACAACCAAATCACTAGCCTTCTTGTAGAGCGAGGACAAACACACAGAGAATGAAATTATGGAAACAATTTCACCTACAATAGCTCAAAGAAAACAACTTGGAATACAAACACACCCGAGGAGGTGAGAAAAAGCCTGTGCAATAGAAACTTGAGGGGGTTGAAGACACCAGAAGGTGGAAAGACCTTCCATGCACATGCGGCTGTGAAATGGCCATCCTATCAAAAGTGACTTACAGATTCAATACAACCCTATCAAAATTCTAATGCATTTCTTTGGGGAAACTGAAAAAAGTCTTAAAGTTATATAGAAGTACGGAAGATCCCAGTCAGTCAAAACAATAAAAACTGCTGGGGAAATCACTGTTCTGGTTTCCAGTTACACTACAGAGACTAGCAGTGAATGCTGCGGAATAGTATTACAAAAACACACTCATTGGTCAGTAAAATAAAATCAAGGACTCAGACACCCACCTGATTTCTGGCAAAGGCCAAAGGTACACATTGGGGAGAAAAAAATCAGCACTTTTAACATATGGTGTTGGGAAAACTGGTTTCTATTTATAGAAAAACTGCATTCCTTCCTTTTCTGGCTGCATATAGATCAATTCCAAAAGATCAAAGGTTTCAATGTTTGACCTGAAAATTCTAGAAGGAAGAGTAGGAAGTACACTTCATAATAGGCTCAAGTAAAGACTTTATGAATAGAAATCCACTTGCCTAGGAAATAGGATACAAATCAACAAATAAGCCTTCAGAAAACTAAACTGTTTCTATATTGTAAAGGAAACTTTTAATCCATTAAAAAGGCAGCGTAGAGAATTTATCGCCACCTATACATCTGACAGAAGATTAGTGTCTAGAAAGTACAAAGAACCCAAAAGATCAAGCACCAAGAAAACAAACAATCCAATTAAAAGGTGTGCTAAAGAACTGCGTAGAATTCTCAGAAAAAGAAACAAAGATTATTAAGAAACACTATTAAAATGTTTACCATCCTTTGCCATCAAAGAAATGCACATGAGAATTGCTTTAAGACGTCATCTTACCCAAATCATCATTGCTAAAATTAAGGGAAAAAATGACATCAAATACTGCCATAGATGGAGGGGAAAAGGACTACCTATTCACTGTTGGTGAGAGTCTAAAACGATGTAGCTACTGCGGAAAGCACTGCGGTGGTCCAGAATTAGATCTGGCATACAACTCAGATATACCATTCCTGAAATATGACTGTTTCCTCCTGCAGAGAGACATGTGCTTATCCATGTCCGTCACTGCTCTGTTCCTAACAGCTAGGACATGGAAAGAGCCCAGATGTCCATCAACTGATGAATACATAATGAAAATATGGTACCTACACACAGTCAAATTTTATTCGGCTGTAAAGAGAAATGAAATTATAATGAATTATTGTTTAAAATATATGTCTAATGTACCTTTCATTCAGAGTCTGGAAATCTAAGAATCCATTCTTTCTAAGACAAATGAAGGATCAAATAAATCTATCTGGGAGAATATACTATTTCATATTACATAACTGCTGTCAGGACTATGACTGCAAACATTTGAAAATGTACGGAATGTTGGGTAGCATATCATATCAAGAAAACAAAATAAATATTTGACTCAAACCACTTAGAATCTGTTAAGGAGCACTTGGGCAAAACTCTGGAGCATAGTTAGGCAGTGCAATGGTCTAACTAGGAGGGCTACAGCAAGCAGCCAGGTCACTCCCCCCAACTGCTCAGTACATAGGGTGAGTGGGGAACCAGGAAAGCACTGCTGAAAGCATATGGTGGCTTCTTGCAAATAGGGATATTAAATAGAATGGGAAGTTTTAGGCAGAAGGTAACGAAGGTGGTGCCGTGACTCAGGGAAATTAATTACAGAGGAAAAGAAACAAGTTAAAATAAAGCGTGCCTGTAAAGGTTTCATTGCGGTCAGCATGGATGACAGCTATAGTAAGGGGGGTGCCCTGAAGGGATCCACACTTTTAGCAACTCAAAAGAGAAGCAGGGGAGTGCCCAGGAGAAAGAAAAGTGTAGAAAATGTAATTATCTCTCACGCATTCTTCGCTATTAATTAATGTGGAAAAGAAAAACTTCTGAGAGTTGATTAAGATGTACATAAATTGTCCAAATATGGCCTTTATTGGCAATTCTATTCTGAAAAGCTGTCTCTTAAAGGTTTGCTTTATCGGGACTTCGCTAGCTCTGGGTGACCACTCCGCCTGATGGCAAAATTACTCATATGTTGTCCAGCACTGGGCTGGGACTTAAGGCTCTGACATGATTTTATCCTCATTGAGGATTTTATATTGTTCACATAGATGATGGACACTACGTGAGAACGTGGCTGTGGTAACTGTGGTACTGAGGTTGCAGGCCACTACCACGCCCACATTTCACAATCCCTCATCCGCTCCCATGGCTTCTGAGATGGCTGTGAGGCCTCCCGGGTCTGTCTCTGTTCTCCCACAAACCTGCGTCAGATCCCACGGGGCTCAGGTTTTAGTGAGAGAGAACACAAGAGAGTGAAAATGCTCAAACTTTAGAAACCCAGAATAAACCTGAATAACGACTGCAGAAAACACTCGTTGGAGGAGAGAGGTTGCTCAGAACAGCTCCTTGGATATTTCTATGGCTGACTCTCAGAAATGGTTCAATCACACATTGACATTTGAAAAGCACACTTAGATGATGTTAAAGAGAACCCTTGAGACAGGCAAAAATTTACTTAAAAATAACTAAATGAAACTCAAGTGCTCTTAAGCCTCACCATTTGGTGACTGAAAGTAAAATTCATATTTTAGTCACAGTTAATGTATTTGGAGTTCAGAAGGCTCTCATAATATTGTATAAAACAATATTATACTAAGAAAATATAATGGCAGGCATTTTATTTCCTAAAAATTTTGAACTTCTACATAACAAAAGGTAATATATTTTATATTAGAATCTCCCTGTAATACTCCCTTCAGTGTTAAAGAGGACAGGGGATATTTGGACAATTACTTCCAGAGGACATTGCATTGAAATGAAAGCAAATATAGAGAGCCCTGGAGCAGCATAAAAGGCTACAGACAGGTTGATAGAATTAAAGTATTTCTCCAGGAATTGATGCTTCCTTGTGGTAGGACTGTAGCTCATGGAACCAAGAGAGAGATACTATATTGTTTATAAAAATCATACCAGATAAGCTGTTATTTTTATAAACTCACAGTGTTCTCCATCCATTCTTCTTTTAATATTTTCTCTGGGGCATTGAATAAAATCTGTGCACTCTTCCTTCAGCACAAAAATACAAATACAGGGCATCTTCCAGGAAGGTAGGAAGATTGTGCCCCCTAGACAGCAGAAGAAACTAGCAAATATAACAGTTTGAAGGAATTACTCTGGTAAAGAAACTCCACAAGAAAACCCACAGGATCAACCAACCTAAGCCCACAGGAGCTCACAGAGACAGAACCTCCAATCAGGAACCCCGCACAGAACTGATCCAGTCCCTCAATACATGTATTACAGTTGTTTACCTTGATCTTCTTGAGGGACTCCTAACAGTGGGAACAGGGGCTGCCTCTGATTCTATTGCCTGTCTTTGGGACCCTTTCCCCCTACTGGGTTGCCATGTCTAGCCTTAATAGAAGATGCCTAGTCTTATTGCAACTTGATAGGCTATGGCGGGTTGATATCCATCATGGTTGGCCCTTTTCTGAAGAAAAATGGAGGAGTGGTGGATGGGGGCAGGGTAGGGGTCTGGGAGAAGAGGAGAAAGGAGAAACTTAGGTTAGAATGTAAAATAAATAAAATTAAAATAAGGAAGAAAAAATAGAAACTCACTTTCTCCAATTTAAACACACCCATACCTTAGGAGAGACCCATTTCCAAAACAGGGAGGTAGGGATTTTGGATGCATGTGTATCCCCACAACACCAGTATGCTGGTGTGTGAGCTACAAGCTGCTCCTATCTGCAGGCATCCTGGTACTTCCAACCGCCTCCCTGAGTCTTCTTTGTTTATGACACAGAGAACTATGAACCCCATTGCTTTAGAGTTTGGCCTCAGCTGTTCAAGCCCATGCTTAGAGGTATTAATGTAGTGTTTGAAACATATTTAACAAATAGCCTCAATTTATTTTCTACACAAACAACATTTATTCCTGTTTTATAAGTTTTAGAATGTTTGGTAGTCCTGGACAAAGTTCATTTTCCTCAAAAAATAATGGGACTTTCTTGGACCTGCCAGCAGTACAAGTAATGACTCAGAGGCTTCTAATAAAGTATAAAGCTTTGCTAGAGCAGTCTCCCAGCTAGCTCATCTAACTTAACTCAATTATTCTAGCCTAGGACCTACCATATGGTGACCTCTATACCGCTCTACTCTGCTGTGGTCCATGTCTGTTCCCCTTCAGGCTCCTGAACCCCCTACCTACACACACACACACACACACACACACACACACACACACACACACACCCTTCTGCCTTCTTCCAGAGTTGCTCTCTCTGCCTGGAAGTCCCTCCCCCTACTTCCTGCTACAGCTATTGATCGTCAGCTTTATATGACAACCAATCATCAGTGAGACAAACTTTGGTCCATTTCTAGAGGAGGGACTAATATTTACAAAAAATAAAGTTGATGGGTCATAAAAATGACAATACCAGAATCCTGCCAGCACTTAGCTCTCTGCTATACAGAACAAACAATTGAAAATACAGAGCCAGGCCTTCAAACAAAGTCAAAGAGCTTACCCCAAAATAAAATGGAATAGTATCATCATTTAGCTGATAAGACTAGAAGACTAAATAGTGTATAGCACATGGGAAGTGAGGAGAAAAATGCCTGCTAAAGAGGAAATACTCCATAGTCCTTCATTATCCATACACCACATGCTAGAGGTAACATGATAACATTTGTATGTACAGAGCTGAAATGAAATAGGTATTAAATTAGTGGGGTCCTTTCCTCTCTCCACGTTGGTATAGTAAATCGCAACTCACTGCCCATTCTCAGGGAACCATTGATCTAATGACATGGTTGAGTTTTATGCTGTGTCCCAAGTCAGGATGAGTCCGAAGTCTCCCTCCAACCCAAGTTCACGAAGGCTAACTGAGGTATTCCTTTTTCTTTTTTTTTTCTTTTTTTTTTTTTTTTTTTTTGGTTTTTTGAGACAGGGTTTCTCTGTGTAGCCCTGGCTGTCCTGGAACTCACTCTGTAGACCAGGCTGGCCTCAAACTCAGAAATTCACCTGCCTCTGCCTCCCAAGTACTGGGATTAAAGGTGTGTGCCACCACTGCCTGGCTCCTTTTTGTTTTTATAATTGACATTTTAGGTTCAGCAGCATTTGCTTTCTGATGATAGCCATTCTAATTCAGGTGAGATGGAATCTCAAAGAACTTTTAATTTTCATATCCCTGGTAGGTAAGCATGCACAGCTATAACCGTCTACAGACAGGGAAGAAACTTCAGCCTCCTCAAAACTAGTGCTGAGACAACTGGACACCCAACTGCAGAAGAATGAAACTACATTCCTGTTCAGTTCAAGCCCACTTACTTATTGAAGATGGTCCCTGCTTGTTTAATTTCTGCAGTTCTTTACAGAATCTAAATATTTACATCCCTGTCTGATACATAGTTTTAAAAATCTTATAAAGGCTGTGTTTTCAATTTCTGGATGCCTTCCATTGGTATGTAAAAGTTTTGGTCTTGTTTTTTCCCTCATGTAAGATCATTTGTGAAAATGTGGAATTTTTTCTTGTGCTGAAAGCCCTTGCCTATTCCTAAATTTTAAGTGTTTTACATATGATTTTTTTCTAGCAGCATCAAAGTTTCAGATCTTATATTAAGATCTTTGACTCATTTTTAATTGATTTTGAGCAGTGGGAGAGGCAGAGAGCTAGGTTTGTTCATCTACATGTGGACATCTGGAGTTTGTATTCACTACTTTCCTCACTGTTTTAAAGGTCACCTAACAAGAAGCAGTTTATGGAAAAGTAGATCTATGTGAGTTCAAGACCACCCGGTCGACATAGTAAGTTCCACGGCAGCCAGGGCTACAAAAATAGGGAAACCCAACATATACAAAGAACTCAAGAAGTTAGACTCCAGAAAACCAAATAACCCCATCAAAAAATGGGGAACAGAGCTAAACAGAGAATTCTCAACTAGGAAATTCGCAAGGCTGAGAAGCACCTAAAGAAATGCTCAACATCCCTAGTCATCAGGGAAATGCAAATCAAAACAAGTCTGAGATTCCACCTCACACCAGTCAGAATGGCTAAGATCAAAAACTCAGGTGACAGCAGATGCTGGCAAGGATGTGGAGAAAGAGGAACACTCCTCCATTGTTGGTGGGACTGCAAGCTGGTACAACCACTCTGGAAATCAGTTTGGCGGACCTTCAGAAAAATGGACATGATACTACCTGAGGACCCAGCTATACCACTCCTGAGCATATACCCAGAAGATGCTCCAACATGTAATAAAGACACATGCTCCACTATGTTCATAGCAGCCATATTTATAATGGCCAGAAGCTGGAAACAACCCAGATGTCCCTCATCAGAGGAATGGATACAGAAAATGTGGTACATTTACACAATGGAGTACTACTCAGCTATTAAAAACAATGACTTCATGAAATTTGCAGGCAAATGGATGGAACTTGAAAATATCATCCTGAGCGAGGTAACTCAGTCACAAAAGAACAAACATGGTATGTACTCAC
>CM052712.1:11539458-11577596 GCA_028551405.1 Uromys caudimaculatus | reverse complement strand
ATTCAGAATGCCCAAGTTTCACTTAACAGTAACCGCTGGACTGAGAATGAGGTCCCAGATGAAGGAGTGGGAGAAGGGACTGAAGGAGCTGAGGGAGTCTGCAGCTCCATGGAGGGAGCAAGAGTGTCAACTGGCCTGACCCCCTACTCCCCCCCTCCTGGAGGCTGGACCACCAACCAAAGAATACACACGGAGGGACCCATGGTTTGGACCACATATGTGGCAGAGGAGGGCATTGTTGGCCATCAGAGGGAGGAGAGTCCCCAAGGGGAATGTCAAGGTGGGAATATGGGAGTGGGCGGGTGGGTGGGTGGGAGGTGGAATTCCCTCATAGAGGTGGGGGAGGGGGAGGGGATAGGTGGTCTCCAAAGAGGAGACCTAGAAAGGGGGGGAAAAAATAGGGAAACCCTGTCTCCAAACAAACAAACAACCTCCTCAGGTTTTTACTCAGCCTATCCCTTTTGAATGAATATCTTCTCTTTATAGAGAGAAATTTAGCGTATTTAATCATCATGAGATCATTTTGAAGAATTTTATTAAACTTGAATTGTTAAATATTTAAGTCTTTGATTCAAATCAAAGAAATGTTTTTCTAATATTCCTCAAATGCCCATGTAAACACATATTTACAGCAGCTGAAAAATACAGGCCATAATTTTGGTTTGGGATATATTCCATGGAGCAATAAACCAAGAGATATGATAGCTACAAAAGATTCTCAAATTAGAGGGACAGAGGATTATCTGGAAGGCAGTGTCTCAATTGAGATCTTAGCCATAATAATGATTCAATCATTAAGATGGATCAGACAATAGAGTTGGAGAAGAGCAAATGTTTGGAGAAAGGGTTGAGTAGGCAAAGAACTAAAATAGCAATCATGGCTGAACTTTTGTGATGAAACAATAAAGAATGAGATGGATCAAATTAAGACAGGCTCTATAAGTTATGATGTTCAATTTGAATTTATTCTGTTGTTGTTGTTGTTGTTTTGCTGTCAAAACAGTGTTTCTCTGTGTAGCCCTAGGTGTCCTGGAGCTCACTTTTGTAGACCATGCTGGCCTTGAACTCACAGAGATCTGCTTGCCTCTGCCTCCTGAGTGCAGGGATTGAAGATGTACCACCACTGCTCCACTTGGATGTGAGTTTATTCTAAGAACAAAGAGAAATCACCCTGAGAGTGCAACTTGATAGAATCTACTTGTTTGCTTGTTTGTTTGTTTGTTTGTTTGTGGTGCTGTGGAATGAACCCAAAGCCTCATACACGCATCTCAAGCAATCTAGTGGTAAGTAGTGAGTTACACCTCCACTATTTGTAGCTTCATGTCTGAAACAATAGTTTGGAGAACACACAGTGAAGTCCAAAACACATGAGAGCATCAATGCAGTCCACCAGGAGAGACACAGTGGTTTACAATGGTTACAGGAGATGTGGGAAAATTATAGGGATTTAGAACATATTTTGGAGGTAAGGGCAGACTTTTGCAGATCTAATATAGTGATTAAAGGAAGATGGTTATCAAGGAACCTTCCAGATCTTTGGTTTGAGGATCTAAGAAAACTGTAGTAACTAGACATTTTGTAATCACTCGTGTTGATATAATAGCTCACATTTACCAAAGCTTTCTGTGTGTGTGACATATGTATTTTGCATGTATTACTTTGTTATTCTTCACAGCATCCCTTTTTGAGGTAGATCCTATTACCTCTGCTTTATGGATGAGGAATTAAAGCTCATTGAGATGAACTTCCCCAAGTTCCAATCCTTGAATGTAAATGCTGGTGCCATAATTTAAATGCGACTACTCTGAACTTGGAGCCACCTTAGGGAGACTAAATTATTACACTCAAGGAACAGGTCACTGTTTTTTTGTTTTGTTTTGTTTTGTTTTGTTTTGTTTTGTTTTGTTTTGGTTTGTTTTGTTTTGGTTTGGTTTGGTTTGGTTTGGTTTGGTTTGGTTTGGTTTGGTTTGGTTTGGTTTGGTTTGGTTTTTCAAGACAGGGTTTCTCTGTGTAGCCCTGGCTGTCCTGGAACTCAACTCTGTAGACCAGGCTGGCCTTGAACTCAGAAATCCACCTGCCTCTGCCTCCCAAGTGCTGGGATTAAAGGCGTGTGCCACCACTGCCCGGCTCAGGTCACTGTGTATCTGGATTATTATTGGCCTTACTACTAGCTTCTAGCACATTCTCAAGTTGACTCAGGTGGTGTGTTGTGCAGGGTCCATCAAGCTGACAGTCAAGATTACCTATCACAGGTGGTGATCATCTTGCTGGCATTTGTATCATCACTCAAGAAGAACATTTCATGTGTGCTAGACTATGAGGTAAAATGCAGGTATATCCAAAGGATTAGGGAAAACGAAGTGGAAGCTTATGCTTGGATTTTACACAACTCTGTCTCCAATTAACATATATAAGGCGTTTGGTGATTGGTATATTTGATCTGTCGGGAACCAACAGGCTTTGGCCTCACTGGTAGGCCTGAGTCTTAGTCTCCGGGACCCAGTGCCTCAGGCTCCTCAGAAATCAGATGACCAGCCTTCGGATTAAGGGAGAGGTTTTAGAGACATTCCGTTTGTCCCCACCTGCGGATTATGGGAGGTCTTGTGATGTTCTGTCTTTGTAACAATATGCGACATCTGGCACGAACGTTGACCTTCCGTAACCTTCCTGCCCCTGCCCCTTTCCTTCCTAAGTGCTTATATACAGACTTGGAATAAAGGCTGATCAGAGCTTGATCAGACTTTTCGACTTGCTCCCAGATATTTCTTGTTTCCTGTCATCTTTCCATTATCCCTCATCCCCCTCCTCAGCAGCTGAGTGTCCTGCAGGCAGGACACCTCAGACCCTGGTTGACAGTCCCACCCAGGAGGGCCCCCCCCCGGGAGGGACGGTACAGTTAGCTCTTTGCATTGATCCATTTCAAAATGATCTCAGATATGAGTGCTTCAGGTGCATCTTTTCTTCACTACTAACTATGGTTAGAAGAACACTGCTAGTCTGAATCAGAGTGTGTTAATATACAATACTACTTCTAAGAAATTAGACTATTCATTTTTACATATTTCCTAGGCCTCTTTAATTCATCTTTCTCCTTCTCTATAGTTATTCCTAGCATTGTATCCAATGAGCAGCTCTCACCAGCGGGAAGTCCTGATATTCTTTTTGCACTTATCTCCTCCAGAGTTGTGGACTATGTTTCTTGTGGACTTAGCTGTATACAGGAAGGAATGAATGGGAGGAGCACATTCTAATGAGAAGAGTAAAATGGTTGATGATGACAATCTTGATGCAGGTAAGGGAAAGAAAGTACCATCAAAGGTTCTAAAGACCCTTAAGGAAAAAGAGCCCTTGCTCAATCCAGGCTGCGCTGTCCTGGGGCAAATGTCTCTTCCTCCATCATTCATTGTGAGAATCCAGTTGGAGAATCATGAGACTTATCCTAGTTTTCATTCTGTTGATGTAATAAAGCACTCTGACCAAAAAAATAAAAATTAGGAGAAAACAGGGGTTTATTTCAACTGACAATTGCAGGTTGCAATTCATTATCTGGGGGAAATTCAAGCAAAACCTTCAAACAGCTGTTTACCCACATCTACATGCAAAACTAGAAATAAATGAATGCATATATGCTCACTTGCTTCCTTGTATTCAGCTTGATTACTCCACTCTTTATAGTTCAAGACCCCCTACCTGGTGAATGGTACCACCCACAGTGAGGTGGAACTTCCCACATCAACAAACTTAAGATAAATGCCCCAAATATGCCTACAAACCATTACCATTCCTCATGTAGACACTCTTTCCAGGGATTCAAGGTTGTGTAGAGTTGACAGTTAAAACTTAACCATCACAGGACTTGTGGTGGTTTGAATGAAAATGGCTCCTATATACTCATATATTTGAATAGTTGGTCCTCAGTTGGTAAACTGTCTAGAAGGATTAGGAGGTATGGCCTTGTTAGAGAATGTACATCATTGGGGTGGGCTTCAAGGTTTCAAAAGCCCATGTTATTCCCAGTTCCTGTTTCTCTCTCTCTCTCTCTCTCTCTCTCTCTCTCTCTCTCTCTCTCTCTCTTTTTCTCTCTCTCCTCTTCTCTTCTCTTCTCTCTCTCTCTTCACCGTAGTATGAATGAAAATATCACCATAGGCTCAGGGAGTAGCACTATTGGGAGTTGTGGCCTTGGGGTAGGTGTTGTGTTGTTGGAGGAAGTATGTCACAGGGTGGGGAGGGGGATTTTGAGGTCTCAGAACCTCAATCGAGGCCTACTGCATCTCATTCTTTTCCTGCTGCCTACAGATCCAGATGTACATTTCCCAGCTACCTCTCCAGTGCCATAAATGCCTGTGTGCCACCATGCTTCCCACTATAATAATAATGAACTAAACCTCTGAAATTGTAAGCCAGTCCTAAATAACTGTTTTCCTTTACAAGAGTTGCTGTGGTCATGGTGTCTATTCACAGCAATTGAAAGACCCCCGAGCTGGGGAGAACCTCACTCAAGTCTCGGGACGGCGCGACCCCCCAAGAACTCACGAATGACCGTCCTTGCTGCAATCACACGAGGTTTAATTTGAGGGCAGCGGAAGGACTGCGGAAGGACCAGTGCACTGGGGTTGAACGCGTAACCTACGCAGAGACAGAGGGGTTCGACCCCCAGCAGCTGAAGTCGGGGGTATTTAAAAAAAGAAACATCCCCAAGGCAAGGAAGAAATTACAACTCAGGAAAAGGCTCATTCACAAAGCAAGGGGTGGGGAACAGAAAGAATTTGCATTATGGGGAAGTAAGGATCACAGGTTAGTTGCACAAACATTTCTGGTTCCTGAAACATTTTGCCTCTGGTCCTGAGGCCAGGTCAAAGTCACCCTTAGGAATGTAGCTGGGTGGGATTTTTGCCCCGGCATGTAGTTTCTAATCTTGGCTCTGAGCCAGGTCAAAGTCACCCATTTCTTAGGAGAAAGAATGTCGTTGCCTTTCTCATAAAAGGGCCAGGTCTTACACAATAAAAACCTGAACTAACACACCCTCTCTGTGTCTATCATCTGTCTATCTCTCTATATCTCTATCTCTCTGTCTGCCTCATAGCTGTTGTCTCAACATGTAAGTGTTATATCTGATTCTCAAGACACCCCCCCCCCCCAAGAAGATCATCAATGACTTGGGATCCAATGCAAACACAAGAGGGTTTATTTGTGAGCTCAAGCTTAGACCATGATACACCTTGATGCAGCAGGGTAGGAGAGTAGCACTGAGGAGCAGGGTATTGGGGTTTATAAAGGAAAAAAACCCAAGTCCATGCCCTGCTGTTACATGATTGGGAAAGAGTGTATGGGGGAATGGGCCAAACTCCAAGGGGTGTTTCTAATTTAAAAAGAGAATAACAGAATCAAGTATTGATTTTCTTGTTGATTGATTGGCTATTAGTGTGGGTGCAGCTGATTCGATTGGGACCGTACATCTTGTGGTTGTTCTTTGAACTAGGACTTCCCTGTACCTGGAAGGGTGGGAAACTGGAGGGCCATGACAACTGCCAATTCCTTCTTTCACCCACCTTCTAGTTGTTACCTGGGAATCATAGATCCCTCACTCTAAACCCAGCCCAGACTTGAGAATCTGATATTGTTCTCTCATAAGAATTAGTTGGATGGTGCCTAGTCTTTGTTTAATATATTGGAGGAGCCTATTTAGGAGACAGGGACCAAGAGTGAGAAGCAAGAAGAGCATCATTAGTGGCCCTAGTACAGCTGAGCTCAAGATAGTTAGCCACAGGGAGTGATCAAGCCATGACTCAAACCAGCCTCCAGAGGCTTCCCGGTCCTTCTTTCATTTTTCCAATCCTTCCCACATCTTAGCCATCGACTCCTTCACAACACCCGAATGGTCTATGTAAAAAGAGCACTCCTCTCTCAGGGATGTGCATAGCCCTCCTTGTTGTAAGAGAATTAAATCTAATCCCCTCCAGTTTTGTAGTACTAACTCAGCTAAGTAGGAGAAGAGGGAATCTTGAAGCTGGGATATGGCATTTTCCATTCTTTCTAGGTCTTCATCTATGAACATCCTAATCTAAGAGTAATGTGTCTGGTGTAGGATAAGTGGTGATACTCCTGTCCCTGTGACAGCTACCCTGAGCCCCAGGAGTACAGCCAGGGTGAGGGTGGTTATGGGCTCTCTTTGCTTCTAATGAGGGTGGGTGACTCAAGGGCCTGTCCCTATATTCTTGTGAAGTCTTCTTCACTATAATGCCATCCTTGGGACTAGCTGGACAATAACACAGAACTGACTCCAATTCTGCCAGGTGGATACCATATGCACAGGGGGTTAGTCCAGAGAAACAGGTCTACCAGGCATCCTCTGGGGGAATAAAATAAGCCTGTTTGTCTTTCTCTGATATCTTGTGGTCTCATTACACAAATATTGATAACTATCAGGCACATTCAGTGCCAGAGCAGTAATCTGCCGCTGACTAGGGTAAGCTGTTCTGGCAGTGGTGATTTCCATTGGCAAGAGCTGTGATTTCCTCAGGAAAGCTGTCCTTCTATGGCTATACCATCTATGGCTATAGGGCAGGTTAGCATTGTAGCACAGCCAACAGAAGGTGGTGAGCTCTGGATGGGATCTCTTCAAGTCCAAAAACGTGCTAAGCTTCAGGCCCCAGAGTGGGTCCTTTTGCAGGTTGGGAAGGACTCTCGTGGCCAAATTAGGTGTCACCATGGGTCGTGGCAGGCTGGACAAGTCAGTTTGTTGGACTGGGTTGAGGACTAGGTTGGGGCCTATAGGTTGGATCAGTCCACAACTAACCGTTCATCTGACACGGAAGGTGATTCCAAAGTTATATTCTGACATGTAGAGCCACAGTCCCCAAGTTCACTCTCTCTCCCAATCAGAGTACTGCTGTGCCTTTGCTATAAACTGCACACAGATTGGATTACATTGCAACTTGATATATTCTGCTGTGCCATTCCAACCTGCTCGTCGACCTCCCTCACACTGACCTTGAGTTACCCCAGAGCCAGAGTGATTTCAACCTACAATGAGGAGATCCCAGGAAGAACTCCAGTAAGTGGTTTTCATAGTTTCAAAAGCCCGGCACTTACAGAACAACTCCTCTGCTCCCCATCCCCCATCGATACTCCTTCTCCGGGGTCCTGCCTCTGGAGGGACAGACATAGAAAGGGGTGTCTCAGGGTTTCCCTGTAGAGCATTCGGTGTCCACACTCCAGTCCCCAACCCCCCAAGTCTCCTCTGGAGCAAGGCTTACGACTACAGTTGTCTTGGTTATCGCATACTGGGAGATCCTTCCTGTACTCTTTGACTGGGATATCCCAAGCCCTACTGCCAGGTTGGACAGGTCAAAGATCAGATTTGGCCACCAGGAGCTCGGGTGGGCCAGTTTAGAGATGGAGTAAACCACATCTCCTCTTCGAAATACAGCCTCCCAAGTCCCCACCAAGTCAGGTTGGTGGAGATTAAGATGAGCTGTACATATTAATTTAATAGGCCTAAGTACACGGTGATAATTTGAGTTTGAGTGGGTTGTCTGAGTCCTTACATAGCTTCCATCATTGTTCCATTTCAAGAGTAGGATTTGGGTGTGATGGAGCCAGGGACTGATTCCGTCTACATTCAAGGCGGTCAGTGTTGTCAGGATCACCAAGCTTCCACCACAGCTCCAAGCAGGCCTGGTGATGTCCCTTCACATATACCTAGTCACTGGGTTGGTAGTGGTACTGCTCTGCAGAGGGACCTGATTCATAAATGACACGAAGTTTAGGCCACATTTGTTGATGAGCCCACTGAGTTGCCATTGCCTGTTGGAGTAGTCCTCTGTCCTGGATTTCAGCAACAGCTGCCGATTGTAGGTTGAGGACAATAGAAGGAAGAATGCCATGTATGATTTCAAAGGGAGTACATCCCATCAGGAAGGGAGAATTGCTTACCCTGTAAAGAACAAAGGAGAGGAGCCCCACCCAGTCACTGCCAACCTCCAAGGTCAATTTAGTTAAGGTCTCTTTTAAGGTCTTATTCATTCTTTCTACCTGCCCTGAACTTTGGGACCTGTAAGCATAATGTAATTTCCAATCTACCCCCAAGAACTTAGCTAGACTCTGGCTGACTTTAGACACAAAAGCTGGTCGATTATCTGACCCTATCAGATTAGGAAAGCCATGCCTGGGTAAGATCTCTTCTAGTAATTTTTTAGCCACTATGGTAGAAATTTCAGATTTGGTAAGAAATGTCTCAGTCCATCCCAAGAAGGTATCCAGAAAGATTAATAGGTATTTGTATCCATATTTTTTCTGGCTTAACTTCTGTGAAATCCACTCCCCAATAAGCCCCTGGTTTCTTACCTCAGATTGAGGATGGGTATAGGCGTTGTTCACTCGACAGGCTTTACAATGGGTCACTACTAGATCAATCTTTTCTTGGGTGTTTTGGAACATGACTTGAGATCATCTTATCACATCTGCTATCTGACGTCCACCCATGTGAGTGGTCCTGTGTAACTTCCTGAGGATCTGTTGGGCTAAGGACTCTGGGAGGATGACCTTACTGTCCCCTGAGTGCCACCAGCTCTCTAAGCACTTGCTGTTAGCTAGGTTCTTTGCCAACTCTAGCTCCTCTTGACTGATTTTGGCCTGGTTAGCAGGTTGGGGTCTGGGGGTTCCAGTAGAGTTTCTATAGGCTTTAAGGCCACCTCTCTAACCATCTGGTTGGCTAAGTTGTTTCCTCTGGCCATGGGCATGGCACCTCACATGTTCTATGCAGTGAATGATAGCAAGTTTGGGGGGTAACCATAAAGCTCATAGCAGGTGGAGGATCTCCTTGTTTTTGGTAGTCTTTCCTTCAGTCATCAAAAGTCCTTGCTCTTGGTAGATGGCACCATATGCAGAAAAGTACTCACTGGATGGCTTGTCTCCCTCTTGGCCCATGGTCCTTTAGGGCCTGGGGGACCCCGATGAGCCCCCAAATGTTATGCCTGATTCTTAAGACTCCCAAGAAGACCACCAAGGACTCAGGATCTGATGCGAACACAAGCTGGGACTGCAATCAGCCCTGATACAGCAGGGTAGGAGAGCAGCGCCAAGGCTCAGGGTTTATAAAGGAAAAAAACTCATGTTGGGGTGTCCATCCTCAGTGTTATATGATTGGAAAAGAGTGTATGGGGGAATGGGCCAAACCAAAATGGGTGTTTCTAAATTGAAAAAGAGAATAACTCATCTAACACAATGTCTAATGCCAGTATCTTCCTTTCCTCCCGGACCCGCAGGAAAGGTTTCTGCAAGTGATGGGAGAGTAAGAAAAGAGATTTAAGTCCTAGTGTTTGCATTTACAAGGACTGTGTTCTCAGCACTTTTTCTAAGTCCTTTCAACTGTATGTCTGGTATTTTACCTCTTCTCTCTGCTTCTCTATCTGGAAATTCTTGTTTCTGTCTTCTCTCTATAGCTTTCCATTAATTCTGAGTCCCCTGAAACTTCTCAATAACTTGATTTCATCCAGTGAGAGAGAAAGAGAGAGAGGGAGGGAGAGAGAGAGAGAGAGAGAGAGAGAGAGAGAGAGAGAGAGAGAGAATCAGGTATTGATTTTCCAGCTGAATGGTTGGCTGCAAGTGCAGGTGCAGTCTTGTGGTTACATCTTACGTCTTGTGGTTGTTCTTTGAACTAGGACATACTGGTACCTGAGGAGGTGGAGGACTGGAGGACCATGAAAAACACCAATTTCCTCTTTCATAAGCTCTCAGCTACTGTGCAAATGTCATGATTGCCTGCCTGCTGCCATGCTTCCTGCCATTATGGTCATGGATTAACTTTCTGAAACTGTAAGTAAACATGCAGTTCTATTTTGTTCACTATTATAGTTCTGTTTCATATCTAATGTCAGCTAAATAAACCAGCTTTGCTTTGCCCTGTTCTCTTTCTCTCACATCCTTATTTATTTATCTATCTATCTATCTATCTATTTATTTATTTATTTATTTTTGGATGGGACTTTTCAAAGAATATAGGTTGGCCCTGCCATAGCCTTCTGGGTGTTGAGATCTCTTTATGCCTCTCTACTTTCATTCTGCTTTAGCTAGAACTTCCTTATCTCCTTTATTATTCCCATTTCTATTATTTTTTTCTCTTCTTTTTTATCTACTGCTTGAATGCTAATTACCCTATTTGGCTTATTTTTTTTTTTGTTCCTATCTTCTGTAATTAATATCTTACATATACCATACTATATATGTTCTTTTTTTCTCCCTAAAATTATTGGAGTTGAGTTAACAAATGTTTTCAAATGGCTATTTATTGTCATAATTATTATCATGTTATTATCATGGTTATTATCATGGTTAACAAATGGCTATTTATTATCATAGTGCGTCTACCTATCTGTTGTGATTACTTCAATAGTTAATAGTTGGCTTTCAGAATAGAGTTGGAAATAATAGAATCCAGTGCCTACAATGTATGGTCTGGAGTCTTACCTAATGAGCTACAACAGCAAGGCCAGTAAGGAAAAATGGCACCTCAAGTCAAATACAACTTAGTCACACTTAAATATTGCAAATACTTTCACTGAAAGGTTAACAATTGTTGATGAATAAAAACAAATCCATGGCTAAGGATGTGGCTCAGTTGGTAATGTGCTCACCCAGCATATGTCAAGTCCTAGGTTTAATCCCCAGCACTGCATAAACTGGTTAAGGTGGCACACTCCTTTAATCTAGCACTTAGGAAATGGAGAAAGAATGAACAGATATTCAAGATCACCTAGGCACTATGCCATTGTGTTCAAGGCCAGTGTGGGCTACAAAAACTGGTCTCAAAAATAATTAGAGAGAAGAGAGGGGAAGGAGGAGGAGTAAGAGAAGAGGGAGAAGAAAAAGAAGAGGAGGAGGAGGAGGAGGAGGAGGAGGAGGAGGAGGAGGAGGAAGAACAACAACAACAAGAAGAACAAGAAGAACAAGAAGAACAAGAAGAACAAGAACAAGAACAAGAACAAGAACAAGAACAAGAACAAGAACAAGAACAAGAACAAGAACAAGAACAAGAACAAGAACAAGAACAAGAACAAGAATTCAATACCAAGCAAACTGAGATGCTGTAATGGTTTGTATATGTTTGGCCCAGGGAGTGGCACTATTAGGTGTGACCCTATTGGAGTAGGTTTGTCACTGTCCGTGTGGGCTATAAGACCCTTACCCTAGCTGCCTGAAAGCCAGTATTCTGCTTGTAGCCTTCCGATGAAGATGTAGAGCTATCAGCTCTGCCTGCTCCATGCCTGCCTGGATGCTGCCATATTCCTGCCTTGATGATAATGGACTGAACCTCTGAACTTGTAAGCCAGCCCCAATTAAATGTTGTTCTTACAAGAGCTGCCTTGGTCATGGTGTCTCTTCACAACAGTAAAACCCTAACTACATGCACCCTAAGACAGAAACACAAGAAGCATTGAAAACAAAGCAACATGACTCTCTCTGAAAGTACTGATTCCACAGTAATGCACTACAGTAAGGGAACTAAATGAAATTGCAGACAAATAATTCAAAAGAGTGATATAACAATGTGCAACAACAAGAAAAAAAGTGCACAGACTACTGAATAAGTTCAAAGAGAACATAAAAGGCTTAATGAGATAAAGAAGTAAATACAAGATATAAGGGTTCAGAAAAATATATAAATACTGAAAAGAATCTATTTAAATTTTGAATATGAAATATTAAAGTTTTACTTGTTTTTTTTTTAAGTCAAATAAAAACAGTGGAAATCTTCACCAGTAAAGGAATCAACTAGAGTATAGTATATAAGGGCTCGAGACAACATAGATGAATTAGAATTGTCAGACAAGGGCAAAAATAAAATAAACTGAAAATAAAAATAGAACATGCAAGATTTATGAGATACCATTGAAAATGGGCATAGAAAGAGAAGTGCAAGCTAAAATTTTAGAACACTAAGAATACAGAATGAAGCATATTGAAAGTTTTCAAAATAAAAACAGAGTATTAACTACACACACTGTAAAGGGTAGATAACCAAGGCACAATATGTGATGTTGAGCCCAGCGTAGCCCTGGTGGGAACAGAGTAACATGATTCTTGCCCCTGGGACAGGGTCCCTGTGTGAGCCTCCGAGTGTCAATGGTTGTTGTGGGTGTAAAGTTTGTTTGTGTAATAATGTACATATTTTCTGTACCCAGTAGCAGTGGAGGACTCTATCAAGGAATGTCCTCCCTGTTAATATTAATAACTCCATGATAATTAGAAACAGCAAGATTACAGGAGTCAAGGGTGTGGCTATGTCTCAGCAAAATGATAAACACTGGGACCTTCAGGACAGCCCTTAAGGCTGTGGGAAAGAGCTCTAAATACATGAGTTAGAAAATTTCTCAGCTGTACAAAAAATAAGGATGCAATATGAATTATGAGGGGCTTCATGAGTCTAAAGGAACAAAGGCAGCTGTGCTAAGAGCCAACTTGTTAGAAAATTATTAAGGAAGAAGATAAAGAGATTTAGGGAGTGGTGATCGCAGGAGATTCCACACAGCTGAGTTTCTTTGCTTATATTTACAAAAGAAGATAGATTTCTAAGTTCAGAATCAGCCTAGGACAGAGCAAGATTAGGCTTGGGCATGGTGAAAATGGTAATTTCAGGACAGGGTCCCACCCAACTAGTTTATTGATTGTGCTTGAACAAGGCAGACAGATCTCTGAATTCTTTTGCAATGTTAAGAAAAAATGTATGCTTTTTGTCTCCTAAGAATCGTAAGGCTGAGGTCATGGGATGTTGATTTATAAGATAATCAAAAGGAAAACCTGGAGTAAGTGACTGGATTGATATGTAAAATAAAAACTGGACTTGTGTTCTGCAGGAGATGAACTATCCAGAGAAGTTTTTTAGAATAAAAAGAACTGCATGGAGAACACACACACACACACACACACACACACACACACACACACACACACAAACAAGCAGGACATGGACAGAGAAATTTCTTAATATAGCAAGCAAGCAAGAATATAGATAGAGAAATCTCCAGAGAGAAAGCAGAGCAGAAAGAGAAGCAGACTGGGAAAGCTGTATCAAGCAGAAGACAGGTCAGCTTGGATCCACAATTTCTTCCTGTCATTCTTTTCACCACTCCCAGACACCCCTTCTCTGAGAACCCCTCTCCAATCCAAAGCTGGTCCTTGGTAGTATGGCAAGCCCTGGATGATAGTAACTCCCAGTGCAAATGGCTATATCCAGAAAAGCTATCCTTCATAATTGATGTAGAAAGAAAAAAGCTCCACACTAAACACTGTAAAGGTCCAAAAATTGCTAAAGAAGACCCCAGACTAAAATAGTATGCAAAAACAAAGAGTGTTTATTCTGCAGAAACAAACAGCATGTGGGAGTCAACCATTCTCTAAAATGTCGTTGCCAGACAAAGACACACAGGCCTTCTTATAGGGAACCAGGGGAACTCTCTTGAAGGATTAGGTAATCTAAAATTTCATTGATGTGTACTAGGGGGTCATGGGTGGTCAGTGATTTGCATTCCTATGTCATGAACGTTCAACTACGTGATGAAATAGGGCTGCCCAGCACAGATGGCCCATTCTGAGATAAGATATTTCCCCGTTTTTGTGGTTATCCCCAGGCTGTTCTTTGGGAGAGGGTTTATGATCTTGTTCTGGATTTTATGGTTTGTTCCTAGAGCTGGTGTCTTATGATTTAGTTTCTGGGACTTACAGTTTATTCCTAAAGCTGGTGCCTTATGGCCTTTTTTGAAATCAGGCCTGGTCCTTAAATGGAAACAAATGGGTTCCTTAAATGGAGACAAATGTTGCCCTTTCCTTGCCCCCTTGAGAAAAAGGCCCATCTCAAATCCTTGAGTTATCTTCACAGGCCGACATTGCTGCTTAAGAATCATCAGCTGGACGCTAAAGATTTGTTCTCCTGTGAAGTTAACTAGAGCATTTAAGGTTGCATTCCTTCTACGCTCCACCCAACAGTTACTTAGCAACAGTCAGGTAGGCCTGGCTTGCTAGACAAGGGACTGTTTACCCCCCCTCCCCCCTCTGGCTCTCTGCCCCTTTTCTCTCTCTGACTCCCTTCTCCCTCTCTCCCCTTCCCTCTCCCTCCTCTCACTTCACTTGTCCCTGGCGGGCCTCTTTTCTTCATCTTTCTTTTTCTCTGCTTCTACTCAGTTCTCAACTCCCTTTCTCATGCTCCCAGATAAACTCCATTTATACAACACCCGATGTATGGCTGGTACCTGAGTGGGGGTGCCTCAGCATGGGCCTGCTGAGGTACCCCCTCCCACCACACCATACCTCGCTCTACAATACATACCATTGGTTTTATAAAATACATCATTTAACGCACAAGGTCCACAAGTGAGAACAGTTAGCAAGAGCAGAATTGGTCTCACTAGTGCTGATATTAGTGTGGTCAGCCAGGGGGACCTTTTGAAATCAGGCCTGGTCCTTAAATGGAGGCAAATGGGGTTTATGTTGCCCTTTCAGACACAACCAAAAGAAAACCATAACCATTAAAGGAGTACTGGGGAGAAAGAAAAGAATGCCCACAAAGCTATACAAAGTAGCAAACCAAGCAAGGCCAGTGAATGAGTGGATACATAATGGGAGAGTATCAGACACTAGGGGAAAGCGGAAATGATAGGAACTGATACATACCTTTCAATAGGAACTCAGAAGTTAAGGCTCTCAATTTATCAATCAAGACACAGACTAGCAGCCTAGATTAAAAGCAAGACTTGTATATTTGCTGCCTAAAAGAAAGGTGCCTCACTAGCAATGACAGAGACAATTTGAGATGAAAATAATACAGCTCAAGCAGATGGATCTAGGTAGAGTGATACTAACAGCTGACAAAGTAGACTTCAAATCAGAACGAGCATAGATAAATGAGGTTACTTGATACTAATGCACTTCAGCTACATGCACCTTATTTTCATTTTTTATCAATTATGTTATCAAAAAATTTAAAGAGTTCCAATCTATGTCAGGTCATAAAAGAAAAAGAAGGGGCATGTCACAAGAGGTTACAGATGAATTAGGTAAAACAATGGATGGGGACTGAATCCAAATTTACATAGACATAGGTAACAAAACAATATGCTACCAGCATAATGTGTGTGTGTGTGTGTGTGTGTGTGTGTGTGTGTGTGTGAATTAATGAAACGGAAGGTAGGATGTATAAATCAATGCATCTTCAGGCAAGAGATTCTTGAAATACGTTAGAGACAGTGTATTTGATCAAACACACTGGAATAATGTCTCAAACAAGTACTGCTAGAAAAAACTAAATAATCAACTGTAGGAGAATAAAACTATATCTCTATCTCTTTTGTTTGTTTATTTGTTGATTTTTAATTGTTTGTTTGTTTGTTTGTTTGTTTAGACAAAGTCTTTCTGTGTAGCCCTGGCTACCTCTGTAGACCAGGCTGGCCTTGTAGAGCTGTCTGCCTCTGCCTTCTGAGTGCTGGTATTAAAGACATATGGGACCACCGCCCAGCTTTGGATTCCTACCTTTTAGCCCAGAACAGACCAGGCCTTAATGGAAGGCTTTACATAAGGCCTGAAAGTTTGAAACAGCTAGATAAAAACACAGGAGAAATACTTCAACTAATTGTCACAAGTGATGACTTTCTGGTAGGGCTCCAACAGCTAAAAAAAATGAAAGCATGAATTGACAAATGAATCATATCAAATTAAAGGTTTCTTTATAGCAAAGGAAAAATTAGAGTGAAAAAATAACCTACGGAATATGAGAAATTATTTATAAGCTATCCATCTAAGAGGAAACTAATATACATACACACACACACACACACACACATAAAGAAAATTTAACACTAAAAGAAAAAATTTTTTGACTAAAAGTCAAAAAGTTGAGCAAATGACCCACATAGACACTTCTCTAAAGAAGTGAAAATTTCTATATTTACATGGGGAAAAAATGTTCAATGTTTTAGGCATGAGAGCAGTGAAAATTTCTCATTACACTACATATCATCCATGCCACTTAGATCGTCTATCATTAAGGAAACAAAACAAGCTGAGTGGTGGTGGTTCCCATCTTTAATCCCAGCTCTCAGAAGGCTCAGGCAGGCGGATCAATGTGAGTTCAAGGTCAGCCTGGTCTACAGAGCAAGTTCTAGGACAGCCAGAAATACAACAGAAAAACAAGGTGAGATAAAAGGAACTATACGGCCGGGCAGTGGTGGTGCACGCCTTTAATCCGAGCACTCGGGAGGCAGAGGCAGGCGGATTTCTGAGTTCGAGGACAGCCTGGTCTACAGAGTGAGTTCCAGGACAGCCAGGGATACACAGAGAAACCCTGTCTCGAAAAAAAAAAAAAAAAAAAAAAAAAAAAAGGAACTATACACTGCTAGAGGGTCTGTAAACTAGTACAACCTGCTGAGAACCATCTAGAGGTTGCTCAAAAAACTGTATCAAAGTATAGTATAACCCATAGATGCCACTCCTAGGAATAAAACCAACACACAGTAGAGATACCTGCATACCCATGCTTAGTACAGCACTAGTCACAGTTGCCAAGTTACAAAATCAACCCAGGTGCTTGTCAACAGGTGAATAAGTAAAGCCAATATACTTACATGAGTATCATTCAGCTATAAATGTTTTCCTGTGCAAGCAAGTGGGTAGGATTGAAGGACATTCCATAGAGTGGCATAGCCCAGACTCAGCGAGAGAAGCATCACCTGTGGAAAGCTAAGAAGTCTGAAAGTCGCGTAGAACCATTAATGTTCAGAAGGGAACCAAGCAGGAAGGGTAAAAGAGGAAAGAAGGGAGTGTGGCAGTGATCAATACACAGATATGCAAGGATTTTATTTGTTAATGTAAATTTTGTTTTGTGCATATGGCTGCTTTGTGTGTGTGCATCTGCACCTCCTGAATACCTGGTGTCTAAGGAGGCCAGAAGAATTCCCAGGAACTGGCATATAAGAGTAGCCAGTGATGTTATGTTCTGAGCCATCTTGCCAGCCTCTATATTTTATTTTTTAAGTACTCTCTCTCTCTGCCTCTGCTTTTCTCTGTCTCCCTCCCCATTTGGGGGCAAATGTGCCCATCTTTCTCACTATTTATCTGTGGTGTGTATGACTGTTCACACATGTGTGACTGTTGGTGATCAGTTCTGGCCTTCTACCTTGTTTAAGACAGGACCTCTTGTTGTCTAATTGCTCTAACTAGAACTTCAAGTACTATATTGAATAGATAGGGAGAGAGTAGACAGCCTTGTCTAGTCCCTGATTTTAGTGGGAATGCTTCAAGTTTCTCTCCATGTTGGCTACTGGTTTGCTGTATATTGCTTTTACTGTATATTGCTTTTACTATGTTTAGGTATGGGCCTTGAATTCCTGATCTTTCCAAGACTTTTATCATGAACGGATGTTGAATTTTATCAAATGCTTTTTCAGCATCTAATGAAATGACCATGTGGTTTTTTTCTTTGAGCTTGTTTATGTAGTGGATTACATTGATGGTTTTCTGGGTATTGAACCATCCCTACATCCCTGGGATGAAGCCTACTTGATCATGATGAATGACTGTTTTGATGTGTTCTTGGATCCAGTTTGTGAGAATTTTATTAAGTATATTTGCATCGATATTCATAAGAGAAATTGATCTGAAGTTTTCTTTCTTTGTTGGGTCTTTGTGAGGTTTTGGTATCAGTGTAACTGTGGCCTCATAGAGTGAATTGGGTAGTGTTCCTTCTGTTTCTATTTTGTGGAATAGATTGAAGAGTATTGGTATTAGTTCCTCTTTGAAGGTCTGCAGTGAACCCATCTGGTCCTGGGCTTTTTTTGGTTGGGAGACTTTTAATGACTGCTTCTATTTCTTTAGGGGTTATGGGACTGTTTAGATGGTTTATCTGATCCTGATTTAACTTAGGTATTTGGTATCTGTCTAGAAAATTATCCATTTCATATACATGTCGACACACATACAAACACTTCGGGGTTTTTTTGTTTTGTGTTTTAATCTGGAGAAAAGATAGTACCCTCAAAAATTATGCTTGTTAAACTAGATGGCTACATATAGAAAAATGAAAATGGATTCATATCTATCTATCAATCTGCACAAAATTGAAATGTTCAGTCATCCCTAGTTATCAGAGAAGTACAAATTAATACTACTTTGAAATTTCTTCTAGCCCATCCATAATGGCTAGGATCAATAAAACTAACAATAGCACATGGTAATGAGGATGCTGGGAAAAGGAACTACTTATTCATTGCTCATTGGAGTGCAAATTAATACAGCCACTGCTGAAATTAGTATGGCGGTTCCACAGGAAGTTGTGGATTGATATACCCCAAGATTCAAGACTCTATGTCCTACTACAGGGACATTGCTCATGTTCATTGCTAAACTATTCATAACATCCAGAAACTGGAAACAGTCTATATGTCCATCAACTGATGAATGAATAATGAAATAGTGGTATATTTATACAATGAATATTATTCAGTTGTTAAGAAAAAAGAAATTATGAAATTCTTGAGTAAATGGAGCGATAAAAAAGTCAATCAGAGTATGGTAACTCAGCCCCCCAAAAGACAAATATATGTTTTTTCTTTATGGGGATGTTGATTTTCAAAGTGTATGCTACAGTCCAGATAATGACAGAGGCAATGTACCTAATAAGGCACTAGGGACAAGAGAGGATCTCCTAAGGAATGAAAATTAGAATATGGTTGTGTTAGTGAGGGTTTCCATTGCTGTAAGGAGACACCATGACCATAGCAGCTCTTATAGAGGATAACATTTCATTGGAGCTAGCGTACAATATTAGAACTCTAGAATTAGTTCATTATTTTGATGGTAGATTGTGTGCAAGCAAACATGGTGCTGGAGAAGAAGTCGAGAGTTCTACATCATGATCTGCAGGCAGCAGAAATTAAATTAGACCTAATTTGAGCATCTGAGACCTTCCCCAAAGCCTGCTGCCACAGTAACACTGTGTATGGCATGCTTTCATATGAAGTGAAATATTTTTTATACCATCTATGAAAGAGTTAGGTTCGAATTTTGATGGGTATTGCATTGAATCTGTAGGTTGCTTTGCTTTTGGTAAAATATTTTTTGTTATCGTTTTGCAATATTAATTTTACTGGTCCATGAGCATAGGAGAGTGTTCCATTTTCTGATGTCTTCTTTAATTTATTTCTTCAGTATCTTAAAGATTTTATTATAAAAGTCTTTCCTTTCCTTGGTTAAAGTCATCCCATGATATTTTTTGAGGCTATGGTGAAAGACCTTGTTTCTCTGATTTCCTTCTCGATCTGTTTGTCATTTGTATGTAGGAAGGCTACTGATTTTTGTGTATTACTTTTGTACCCTGCTACTTTGCTGAAACTCCAACAAGGCCATACCTCTTAATAGTCCCACTCCATATGGCGCAAGGATTCAAATCCATGAGTCTATTGGGGGACATTCCTATTCAAACCACCACAACAGTGTTACGGAGAAAAAAGGGCAAACTAGACTAAGGCATTAAGTAGGGAGGATGAAGGGTGGGATACGAGTAGTACTGAGGAGGAACAATCACACAGAGTCTATTTGAAAAGCTGTAAGGAAACTTACTACTGTAGAAGCTTCCTAAAATATACACATATCTGAAAGGAACTTAACTGGAGTTACTTCCTCTGGGATGTTATTCTTTCCCTTACAGATATTCCCCCATCATATGGACATATTTGCCTCACTCCGTGCTTGATAGCTTAGCTTTAAGTGATGTTAGCATTCCTACCAACAGCTATTTATTTTATCAATCTATTTCTGTTGGACTTAATTGTTCATTTCTAATGCTCATAACTCTGAATTTTTGTTATGCATTCATTTTATTGATTAATTTCCTATATCTATAGTGTAAAATATGAACTTCTTACTAGAAGAAAGAGAAGTACAAAACAAGTTTGCTTCAGATGTATGAACTGAATTGCAGGTGGGCAGGAACTGATCTCTGCCAGAAGGGAAATAATAATCCCTCATTATGATTTACATCATGTATATAATGACCTCGGGACTGAACAAGCAATAGTCTGGATCTTTTGGGAAAGATTCAACTCGTGTATGGGATTGTCATTATTGGTCAACTTAACTAGACTGAAACATCTGAAATAAATGGTGAAACACACTTCCGGGAGTGCCTGAAAGAGCATTAGCAGAGATGATTGTAATATGGGTCAGCAACCAATGAAGACTCTCCGGGAAGTATATACAACTATCCAGGCGTTGGGGATCGGGGTGGAACAAAAAGCGAAAAACAAAAATACTCATTTCTTTGAACCTCATAAGAGTGTGGTCATTTTGCTATTGGTATTCTCCATAACAGAACTGATAAAATGAACATCTTAAAATTGGATTACACTGGATTACATAAGGTCCAGATAATTCAACAATGGCTGTCTCATATCGCTGAGGCCAAGAATCCAGTTATTGTTTAGTCCATGAGGCTGAATGTCTCAGAAATTCCAATTTGGCACTGGAAGTGTATATTCATGGAGAACTGCTGGTCTTCATTATACATTGGAAACCTGAAGAAGCTGTTTATATATCAGCAAAGGAATGCAGTGGGAAGCAGAGAGATTGCCAACAATAGTGAAGGCAGGGAAGTAAAAAGTAGTTTCCTTCTTCCATGTCTATTTTTCTGGTCTGCCACCAGGTGCCAACCACATTTAAGGTGGGTATTCCCATTTAAAATATCTGGCTAACAAAGACTCTCATAGGAGTCTCTAGGGGCTTGTGGGTAAGTTGATTTCATATCCAGCTAAGATGGCCACCAAGATCAGCCATCACATCAGTCTCCAGTTCCTTCAGTCTCTGAATGTGGTTTCACACTAGCAACTTTCCAGGAGCCCCTAAACCAGCAACTTCAGACTGGGGCTGTTTTGTTGGTTTCTCTTTCTGAGGTATCAGAGCAATTACTAGTTACCCAACTAGATGGGTATCATGAAACTGTCTACCTTCTCAGCATAAAACCCAATCCTTTTATAGCTGTATACACTGTGCTGTTTTCCAGAGAATCAGAACATCACGTAAACAGAAATTTGAGGGGTGTTGGTTGATTGGTGATGCATTTATATCAGTGATACAAAATGAAGTTTCAGAGATCAAGGACTCTATGTGAAACTGGGCTAATAGCCATTGAGTCTGGGGGTGGGGGTGTCGAGAAAGGCTGCATTCTGCCAAGACCCCAGGAACAAAGATGATTACAGGAATAATGAACTAATTTGTTTGGTGGAAGAAATTTCAAGGCAGGATAGTGTTCAAATTTTGACATGGCTATTGTTTATTGTTCTGATCAAGGTCTGTAGTCAAACAGCAAGTGTGCATTTTGGTGAAGGAAAGAGCTTAACTTAACCTACAGGACATTACTGTAAGGGGAGGTTCTGATACTAAGGTCTAGTTCCCTAATTGGTTCTTGATTTGTCAATAAAGAAGGCTGGGAGCCAATTGCAGCATGTACAGGTGGAACTTCCAGGTCCCAGGAGGAAAAGGCAGATACAAGGAAGGAGAGAGGTTTTTCTGCCATGTTTTGGAATGAGAAGAAGGCAACAATCATGTAAGGTCTTAGGGCAGCTACGGCCTGCAGCAGCTGCTACTGGCGTATGGCCAAGGATGTTGGCAGGGGCTACCTGATACTAACCACTAAATTTAGGGGGGAGAAGAGATGGAGAAAATGAATTGGTAAGGGCACACATTTCCAGGTGGAAGGTATTTGCGCCCAGCAATTGTGCATAGCAGGCAAGTTCAAAACTAATAAAGCTGTCTGTGTGTCTTTTATCCGTGGATTCAGGCATCATGAGAGTGGGTTGGTAACTCGACCCCTCGTGGAACAAAGGTGGGTAGAAAAGGAAGCTGGTGTGCCCCCCACCCCCACCCCCAGTCCACTGCCACTGGGCTGGGCCGTTTGGGTGGGCAGTATGTGGAAGTTTGACTGCACTTACCCCACGCCAGCATTGGGTGGGTGTCGGGCTATGGGAAGCCTCTGGACAATGCTTCAGGAGTAGGGGAGCGCAGTCTGAGGTCCCAGGGACAGCTGGAGCTGGCTCTAGGGTCCCTGGGCCTGCATGGAGGCCAGGGCCATCTGGGTCTCAAGTTCTTGAGGACCCAGGCACAGCTGGATGCCACGAAGAGCTGAGAATGGAGCGTCCCACTCCCACCCCGGAGGCTGGATCTAGCCCGGGGCCAAGGGGAAAAGGGGAGAGCTCTGGCTGGGTCCGGCTTGTCAGCAGGTGACTGGCTTGGTTGGCATGGCTGGGAGCACAGAGAGGACTTGTATGGGAGATTAGACTGGCGAAAGCCTCCATTGTTCCCCATGGCGGATCCTGGTGAAAAGAGACAGTCCACGGTCTTAAGGCATTTATTGTCATGGAGAAGAGTAGATGAATAAAATCATACCCCAGTTCTCAAGACGGGCCTAAGGTTAAATACCTTTTGCAGGGAAGAGTGTCTGGGAAGGGGAGTTTATTGGCTATGCCTCCAGGCCATTAGGTACCTCATTAAAATGGAGATCTGTCGTGAAGTTACATGATCTGTGGTCACATCCCTTACCTGTGGTGGGGCTTGGGGCGTTGCCCTTATGTGACAAACCTATGGAGAGCTGTGGCCTCGTGCCAGGAGCCTGTTGTCTAGGAGCATGGCAATATGTCTTCCATCCCTTCAGGATCACCAGGGTTTCAGGCCTGTGCTCAACCAGAAACCAGGCCGCCTTTCACAGTCCTACAGGCTAGGGCTAGCAGCAGCCTATCAGGGAACCTAACAACTTGTGTCATTAAAGACATGCTTGACACTCCTGTGGTACAACAGAAAAGCTGTGCAGAGTAAGTATCCATCCACTAAAGAAAACATTTTATGAAAGTTCAAACTGATTTGAAAAAATCTAAACTGAGAACACCAGGGAAGTGCTGGGAACCAACGGATCTGCAGCTTTCTCATTAGCCTGAGAGAAGCCATTTTGTGAAGAAATTAGGCTTGTAGGTAGAAGTAGGCCTGAGTTTCAGGTTCCTGAGAACTAGGCTTTTGTTTAGGTTCTGTCTCCTAGGAGATAGATTCTTTCCCAGGTCAGGGTGATCCCCTTGTGGTTAGGTGATCAGCAGAGCATAGATGGTTGCCTTAGTAACTTGTCCTGGTGGCTGGGAATATGCACTTCCTAGAAACTCCTCAAGATTCTCATACTTCCTTCTCCTTGTACCCTATAAAAAGCTTGGAAATAAAGTTCATCTTTGGAGCTTGATCAGACCCCTGTCTTGCTCCCAGGTATCTCTGTCTCTTGCCTCATCCCTCATCCTTCAGTCCCCTCCTTAGGTCTACGTCGAACCCCACGGGCCGGGGGAGGGAAGGGTTTCTGGAAAATATTCCTGCGTTTCCCTGGGGTGAGCACACAGAACAGGTAACAGTGATCCTGAGCTGGCAGCAGAAACTGATGACATCATCCACATTGTCCTGGTTCTGCAAGCATAAAAGATGCAGGATTGAGAGGATCCATACTCTTGCATCATGGTTCCAGAGAGCTGCTGAGTCTAGGCTTTGTGGCAGAGTTGGGGTACTTCGATAAGGCCCTGAAAGGGTAATTTGAGAGAATATGAAGATGAAACCAAAGTTGTAATGGAGATCCTGGGAGATTGGCGATGCCACAACTATGGGATGTGTGCTGAGGAAAGTTGTAGCCATGGAGTAGAACCATTCCACAGACAATGTGCTGCAGGTTTGGGGCGTCTACCTTTGGAGCCCACAAAATTAATTCTAATGCAAGCTCCATAGTCTAGACACGAGCTGAAGGATTTCGGTCTTGGTTTAGCCTGATCTTTTCTGTTTTCAATTCGTAACTAGTTTTATTGTAAACTGTCCATGTAGACATTGATCAGCTTTAGCATCATGAGAAGCAATATGGCCATCTCTTCTGCACATTAGCAACTTGTCCCTTGGGCCACGGTGCTCACATAACTGAGATCTGTGAACAGTCACTTTTTGCATTTTTTTCCAATATATGGAATTACTAAAGTACAAGTGTAACATACAAAGTACGTTTCCTCTTTATAGAAACAGTGGCTTCATCAAAGAAACGAGACTTTGAAAAATGTATATTCTGCAGTACTACTCAGGCAAGATTTAATTATGAAAAAATATGTACATCAATTCAGTATGTAAATTTGCTTTCATCTCTAATAAATTCTTTGAGGATCTATTATAAATGTTTGAGTTGTATTTTTTATTCTGCAGGTTACTTAAAACTTCTCAGGTGAAAAGGCACTGCAAATTGGAAAGTCCTACCACAGATGTCAACTCACTTCAATAGTCTTGGTTGGAGTTGATTACAACATGGCTACCACAGCACCTAACTCTCACAAGGATCTTAGCCCCAGTTCTACAGCACTCAAGAAAATTTTTTTCCAAAGTCTAAAAGCTACCAAAAGGTAGCACAAACTTGGAGGTTGCTGTTACCTATACCCTTCTATTCCCAGTCAGACACTAGAAACACAGATGACAATGCACACTGGTCACTGCCTGGAGGAGGGGGTCCCAGCCAAGTCTCACTCGCTATGAAGTACTGACCATGAGCCTTGGGGAAGGCTTTGAAAACTGGAGATTATCCCCAAACCCAGAAACAAATGCAACCCTCCCCTCCTTTCCTCTAATATGCTTCTGTGCTAAGGGAAGAAGTGATTGGGTTCATAAACACATTTTTTTTTTCCAAAATGTGAAATTCAACAATTTGGCTGTTTCAATTTTTTGTGTCTATCTTCATAAATTTTACTACAAAATCAAGAAATAACCTTACATGACCTAGTCTTGCCTTGGACTAGCTTTACTGCATCTGTCCATAAAAAAGAAAAAAAAAATCATAAAAAGAAAATGGCTAGATAAGTTCAATTCCTGTTTAACGAATGTAAAATTTCCATGTTGCTACAAGATTTTCAGTTTTCAATCAGGCTTTATGTAGGGCGTTCCACAGGGATGCATGACTTACAGGAGGAAAGGCCAGATTCATGGAAAGCTGCTCGTCTAAGAGTTAAAACATCGCCTAATGACTTCCTTACTGCATGTGTGTTTTGTCACAACAGCCTTACTTGTAAGTCCAGATACTGTCCACACAAAGCCTTTATGTTTGCTCTTGTAAGATACACAACTGTGATTTCCTATTGTGGCACCAAGTTTCCAAGTTTTGATTACAGAATTTTTCAGTCACAACATCTGATATTACATTATTTGAGTTCAAATTTCAACACCAACTCCTAACTTTCTGGGCTCAAGAAAGTCATTTAATCTACTTAACTAGATTTCTTTCACATACAAAATGAGAATAGAAGTGTTATATGACTATATTAAATATAAAGCCTAAAGCTATTTGTGTTAAGTAAAACATTCAGCAATGTTAAATACAGCTCACCAATTTTGTGATTTATTATCCAATGGACTTTAAAGAAAAATTCCTAAAACCAACACCTACATGTGTTGACTAGAAACACCTATGAGAAGACACATTTGGTGTTTTGTGAATCCAGCGCTTATGATCACACTGGTGAAAGCTTAACATCAAAATTAATCAATTTAAATTCAGTTTAACACTTCAACCATGTGTTAAATAAAATGTAAATTGTTCTCAGAAACATTTTCTAACTCTAAAGCTCAATGAATAGGAGTTACAATGATTTAAGTGGGACAAGAAAGATTCCACAAGTAGAATCTGAGTTAAAATCATTCAAAATATAATTAGTAACCATCACAGAGTAACCAGACAGAGGCAGAAAGGTATTTATTTATTTATTTATTTATTTACTTACTTACTTATTTATTATTTATATTTCAAATGTTGTTCCTCTTCCTGGTCTCCCCTCCACCTCCATGCTCCTCCCCTTTGCCTCTAAGAGGGTGCTCCCCCACTCACCCACCCACCCACTCCCACCTCTCCCCTCTAGCAACCCCCTTCTCTGGGGCATCAAGTCTCAACAGGACCAAGTGCACCCTTCCCCAACGGACCAGCCAATGTATGCTCTTTGATTGGTGGCTTAGTCCCCGGGAGCTCTGAGGGGTCCAGAAAAAAGAAAGCAGCATCAGGTATGGGGGCTCTTTTCTCTAATAAGGGTCTTGTTGAACTAAACTTTCTGTAAAACAAATCAGCAAAAGAGCTTGAAACAGAATACTGATGCCAGGCCTTCCAGCTGTCCCTCTGACCTTCAAAGACACTGTTGTAGAAATTATTTAAACCCGACCTGGAGTTTCTACCCGCCTTGTCCATTTAATTCCTGGATAAAAGTCACACAACTTTTATTATTTAGAGTAACCCTTAAACAGCACAAGAGCTGGACAGATTACCCTCTGTGCTATTAGAATTTACTTTCCTATTGACAACCCTGAACGATTTTGTATTGTTTCATCTGGGCTACTCTTAACTCCAATTAACCAGCCCTTAGGGCCATGTTTTCATGAACCCCCCTAATCCACAATGTCTTCACCCTTCACCTTCTTCTCTCCTTTTTGGTTCTCTTCCAACCCCAAGCCCACAAACCCTAAAATCCACCTATGTCTCTTCTGCCTAGCTATTGGCTGTCATCATCTTTATTTACCAATCAAAAATAACTTGGGGGCAAGGTCACAGTATCACTTGGGTCTACATACAGATTCTCTCCTCTGTGGGACAACCACGTTTTAGGGGCTCAATATTAGCATTAGAATATAAGCAGCATCAGACCAACCCACTACACAACATCCCGGGAGACTGGAAAAGTGCCAACTCATGCAAACTAGCTGGCCCTTTGCATACTAGTCCTTCCAAGGAAACTTAAAAAATGAGGACAGTAGAGCGGAATGAAGGCAGGGAGGGGTAGCCTGCTGGACCAGCACATCCCCACTATTCAGAAGTGCTTTTATGTGTCCTTTGAAAGATAACAGGAGTCACTTAGACAATATCAATTTCAGTGAGGATGGTCAGGTATAAATTCCAAAGAAACAGACTCACCAGGCCAAGTGTAAAAGGATGGGCAGGATGACTTAAAAGAATTCTACAGAAAACGCGTGGTGGGAGAACTTGAGCAAAGAGAGACGAAGACTTAGAACACAATTCAGGCTCGCTGGAAAAGGAATCTAGTCTCTTCACTCTCTTACATAGTAACTTGGAACATTTATTTAGGTCTTTATAATATACTCTTTGATAATACAGAGAAACTAAAACCTGGTTTACTGTACATATAAAAGGGACATTTGAAAAATGATATGTAATAACTATCAGATTGTCTAAGACACCTGAACAGTAGTGACCACCTGACCAAGATCAGTGTTTCATATCTAAAATTTTCTTCTGTCTTAAAAAGCATGTAGAAAACTGCTTGCATCCTTACTGCCGCATGCCTCCCCCATAGTTAAGGCTTTTTTTTTACTGGCTCATTGTTTAAAAGCCAAAAGGGGGCAAAGATGACAGAGGGAAAAACAGTGAAGTTAAATAATTAAATAGAAGGAAGATTACAGTAATAAAACTGGGAACAGAAAGTCTAATTTTGAATCCTGGAAACATTAGTTAATTCTTTAAAATAAAGAATGTTTATAAGTACTGTTAATAAATAAGCAGTCATTAATGTACTTTAGATTATATTGTTGATGCTCCTTCCAATTATTTTAAGTACTAACAGATTGAAGCAAATCATGTAACTAGTTAGATGTTGAGAAAAAACATTCTAACATAGAACAGGTTTAATTTGTCTGTGACTTTGAAAATAATACCATGAGTTGGGCATGGGGGGCATACATCTGTACTTAAGAGCACTAAGGAGGCTGAGGCAAGAGGATCACTGTTTGTCTGGGGCCATCTGGAGAGAGAGTCGAAGGCCAGCCTGGGCCACATAGCAAGACCCTGACTCAAACACATACATACATACACACACACACAAATTGTTCTATCTAACCTATATCATATAGAAGCTGGAAGACACGGTATGTTTCTGCCAATTCTAAATGTCAATAACGCTTTATTACTTACAAAATAAAGCTTTTTTTCTTTTTGCTAAACTAGACTTAATGCCTAGTCTGTGGTTTTCCTAATAGTGAAATGTCTTCAAACTGAATCATATTTTAGAAATATTAAAATTAGCTAGTTCTGGATAGCAATTAAACACAATTTTCTTGAAAATAAACAGAAACTCTTTACTTTTCAGTAAAACCAGTAAGAATACGGGAATATTAGTTAAAAATTGACAATATATAAAAAACCTTAACTGAAAATGACACTACAAAACCAAGTTGCTGTTTACTTAGCAATTTTAATATTTGTGCTAGAGAAAGTCTTCTATGGAAGCTTTACAGATATTTTTGATGCTCATCTACCATATTTATATTTAATAAAGACAAGTACTTTCCTCTGTATATACATAAATGCTACCTTTCCACAAACTTATATACATAATTCACATACATCTGAGAAAGTTTCATTTACCACTGTAAACACTGATTTATTAAATAATAAAAGTAGAAGCTCATGCTTTATAAGTCGGCATTAAATTTCTCACAGAGAAATCAGAACAAAAGTCCTATCACAGATAGTTATAATAGTTGTGAAACCGTCTCACTCGACTTTCATCAAGGCAGTGAAACAGGAGCTGACTGCACAGTATGCAATGCTTTGGCCTTTCTTCGAACCAATGCTTCCTGCCTTTTTCGCTGAATTTCTTCAGGAGAATACTTCCTATTTCTCTCTTCTTCATCTAAGAATTAAACAAAGCACAGGAATTAATCTTATAACCTTTAAGTCATTCTGAATATCTGCTATAATCTTTGCTTTTCATCACTCTGGTTTGACTATTAAATCAAACAGGTATGTATAGTATGTATGTATGTATATTACACATACAATTACGTGTACATACATAATAAATAGAATGTTAATGAAGGGACATATTTCTCAAAATATATTATCTATCTACTTTGTTTCTTGGTATAACCAGAAATGGGAAAGGATACTCAAGAATTGTTTGTTTCAAATCAACTCCTCAGATAACTCTGATGTCTATTATTTTCTAAGCTAGACTTTGGCTACTTTCCATACCAGAAAAATACCAAAATATATCTTATAAAAAACAAGCTACTAGTCCACAATAGTATAAAATAAAAAGCCTTAAAAATTGGCATAATAATATGGAAAATAATCTCAAATGTATGAAATCACTCTATAAAATTCTGGTTTAGAGAAAGTTAAACACTTTCCCATCGTCCTTTCTACTAACACACACACATTCTCTTATGTGTGTGTATATAATATCAAACACAAAGTCAAATTGATGCACAGTACTAAGCAACTAAGTGCCTTAATTTTTATTTTATTTTAAGCAGCAATTGCTATTCTCTATAGGACACTCCTCCCCCAAAGTTAACTTCTGATAGCAAAATGCTATCATTGCAACTTCTGACTCTATTTAGTTTATACAAAAATAGTCATGCATAATATGTAAACCAATTATCAGATATGTTTGAATGAAGTTTATACAATTCACATTTTCAAATCAGTTATTATGCTCATGTATTTTTAAAAAAACACTAAATTTTTAAATCTGAAAAATATTTAAAGTACAGATGCTACTAACAGGTTTTTGTTTCAAGGATATAACTTAGAGACCAGCTTGTGACACATCAAAGAGAAAGTGAATAAAAAACAATACAAAACACGGGTGAGGCTAAAACTAACCAGGAAGATAAGGCATTACGAACAATCCTAAAAGAAAAATTGTTAGGATAAAAGGCAAATTATACATCTACCTTAAAAATGAGGTCTGGATTAAGTTTTTACTGAAATTAAAAGTATATGCAATTCACTTCAGAAACCTCACCCAATTAGTTATAGTACATTCAGTTTAAAATAAACTTATAATATTTACAACTATAATAGACTGACAACAAATTTTAATGTGTTAAGATACACTGGGCTGTAACACTGAAAAATACTCACTGTCAATACTGATAAAATCAAAATCTGTTTAGCCATTTGGAAGGAAATTAGGTAATATTTGTCAAAATTTACAACATTCTTACATTATGTTTTTGGGAATTAGCAGATACAATTACACAAAGTTCAGAAATGTGTAAAGAAGGAGAAATCCTACTGAACTGCTGTAGTTGCAAATAAACTAACCCAACCAAGCTCCATCAGTATAGAAACACAATATCCAACACAAATAAAGATATAACATATAATATGCAGACTCTAAAAAAGGACTAAAGGATACCTACAGGTACTAACAAGAAATGACAGCTACAATTTATTAAGGAAATGCAAAAAAAAAAAAAAATCATAACATGTAATACCTTAGAGACATAGAGACATAATAGACAAAACCAACGCATTTGTAGTCTACGAGAGGAAACAGACTAAAGGCATCGAAAGCCCACTCAATAAAATTAGCACATAAAATTTACTAATTCTAGGGAAAGAAATATTGAGAAGTGACAGAAGTACCAAGTTACATGCAAAAATAAAACTCCAAGAACAGCAGACCTCTCAAAAAAAAAAACTAAAACCAGGAGAATAGCTGAGCTTATCATCCAACCTATCCCCCTCCCCTGTCTGAGAGAGGGAGAAGGAGAGGGGGAGGGAGAGGAAGAGGGAGAGGGAAAGAGGAAGGGGGCTAAGTTATCCTTTCAAGTTATAGGACAAATATCTTCAATGATAAAAATAAACTAAAACAACTGATGTTGCAGTTAATATAAAGGAATACTATGCACAGGTGAAAAAGATGAACAAGTTCAAGAGGTCTAGAAACAATAAATTCTTAGAAATCTCATAGAAGAGTTAATAAGGGAATACGTTTTAGAAAGGAATCAAGCACTAGTAAACAGGTAAAACAGAAAATCTCTAAGATGAAGAAAGAAATCATTACATTCTGTGGATCAATCACACTAAATGTAAACAGCTGTATTTTCCCAATTAGAAGACACAGCCTTCAGAACACACCATAAAACAAGATATAAGTATCTCCTGGATCTCAGGAGCTGACATACATAGAATGAAACTACAAAGACAAAAATGAATCTGAAAGCCCAGACAACAAAATCAGGCTTCACTTCAAGCCAAACTGAGAATTTATAAAGGCCACTGTGAATTATTAAACGGAACAATCCATCAGAAAGTATAATGAAGGTTGAGTGTGACAGTAATCTCAACATTCAAAGAGACTAAAATTAAAGGACTGATTTTTTTCAGGTCTGTCTGAGACTACATAGTGAGTTTCAAGACAGCCTACAAACATAGCTGATTCTATCTCAAAATCCAAAACAAAACAAACAAGCAAATAAACAAAAAACTTGAGGCCAGAGAGATGGCTCAGTGGGTAAAGAGACTACCCATGATGACCTGAGTTGAAAAATTGGACCCACATCATAAACAGAACTGAGGAGTGCTTGCCACCAAGACTGATGAGTTTGATCATAAACTAATATGGCAGAAGCTAAAAGCTGTCCTCTGACCTCTACACTACTGCTATGGCACATTGCACCCATTCACCTTTCGAAAAAACCACCACCTGAGGTAAAGTAAGACCACAGAGCCAGTTACAAAAATCATATATTTTTGTGCTACATTTTTGTCAGTAGATTGTTTGAGCAGAAAAACAAATAACAAAAACAACTAAGTTAAACTATTCCATAGATCAAATTAATTTAATCAAAATATACAGAATATTCAATTAAACCATGGCAGAAATTTTCCTAACCCACTAAGCTTTCTCCAAAATAGTTGTTATGTCATAAATCTTAACATACACACATACACAAGGTGAGGATAATTTCTTCTAAGATCTATCAGCTGGTGGATTTCTTCTCTTACCAGATCCATATGGGAAAAGTGGTTCACTCAAGAAATCAAAAGAGAATTTTAGAAATGTCTAGAATCAAGTAAAAATGAAAACACACTTAGAGTACAGCTAAGTCACTGCTAAGAGAGACATCTACAGCTCTGAGTTGCCTGTACTAAAAAAAAAAAAAAAAAAATCTTAAGTAATTCAAGTTCATTCTACAAAGCTATTATTACCTTGATATCAAAACTGGATAAGGATGTAACAATACATTTCCTGGATGAACAACGCAAATACTTGCAAATCAATTCACTAACATAGCAACAAGATCATGATCAAGCTGACTTCATTCCAGTGATGCAGACATGACTCAGCCTACACAAGTCAACAAACATAACACATCAATAAAATCAAGGTTTAAAAAAAAAACTCACACGATCACCTCAAAACATTCCCAGAAAGTTTTAAATAAAACTGAACAGTCCCTCATGATGCCAACCCTAAAGAAGAACACAAGGATGATATCTCAACACAATAAAAAAAATGTATGAACAAACCTACAGTTAACATTATACTGCTGGAAAATTGATACCATTTCCACATTAAAATTAGATATGAAAGAAAGTTGTCCTTTCTGCTCTTACTCAACACAGTGCTGGATGTCTAACCATAGTAATAAAGCACTAAAAGGGAATACAAGTCACCAGATTAAATCCATTTGCTAACTATATGATTATATATATAAAGGGCTCCAAAGACATCACTAGAATGTCTCAGATCAGATAAACATTTTCAGTAATGTAACAGTATAAAACAACTAATACATAAAAACTAGTAGCTCTTCTATATATCAAACTCACTACAAAAACAATCAACAACAAAACTCTAGGAGTAAAACTACCAAGGAAGTGAAAGACCTACACAATGACAACTATAGAACAAAGAAGAAATTTAAAACACTAGAAGATGAATATATTTCCATTATTCATGCACGAGAAGAATTAAAACTGTGAAAAATGGCCCTATCACCAAAATGGGTCTACAGATTCAATGCAATCCCCATCAAAACTCCAATGACATACTTCACAGAACTAGAGAAAAACATTCTAAAATTTATATAGAAATGTATGCAAGGACATGGACAGACACACAGACACACTCAAACACACACAGCTAAAGCAATCCTAAGTAAAATGAATAATGCCAGGGGCACCAAAACAATCTAATTTCAAATTCTGAAACAGAGTAAGAGTAACAAAATCAGCAAGGTGCTGTCATAAAGGCAGACATGCAATTACCTGCATGTAGCTGCAACTGATTCTCTAAGGGTCTAAAAACTTACACTTAAGACAGTTTTTTAACAAATGATGCTGGAAAAATTGGATATCCATATGTATGCAGTATCACTCACCCTTTTTGAAAACCAATTCAATATGGATTAAAAATATTAATGTAAGTTCTGTTTGAACTACTGGGAACCAGGTTAAAAAAAAAAAAAAAAAAATTCAAAATACAGCAATGGACAGAGCAGTTTCTGAAAAGGACTCTAATAGCTCTCAGAGAAAAAAATAGCCAGAATTGAGAAACAGTATTGTATCAAATTATAAAGAGTTAGCACAACAGAAGAAATTAGTTACCACAGTGAATACACAAACTAGATAATGGGAGAATAGCTTTGCAGGATACTTAGAACAGGAACTAATATCCAGAAAATATAATGGACTCAACAACTAAATACAAAAAAGTACACAGATAATTCAGAGAACAAGTGGCAAATTAAATAAGGCCCCCAAAAGTATAAATAAGTCAACAAATTAACACATTAAAAAAAAGCTCAACATCATTAGCCATTAAGGAAATACAAATCAAAACTACTCTTGCATTTCAGCTTACCTCAATTAGAATGGTTATACACTGTTGGTGGAGAAATGCCAGATACACAAACACACATACACAAATACACACTAATTAGTGTGATCACTAGGATTCTCAGCCTCTTTTCAGTTCTGTTAAACCAGAAGTCCTACAGATGGATGGAGCCTAGTGATCCACCCTGGCAGCAAGCATTCTAGATGATTCCTAGGTGTATTAGGTTGAGATTGAGGATCTAGTGACTATTTTAAAACATATAACTAAAAATGGTGTTTTTCATATTATAAATAAGTTAAACTGGTTAATAGAGTTAAAAAAAGAATTAAAAGGGTTGCATTAAATATCTCAAATTGACACAACCAGCATTGAATTTTCTTTCAATACTAGTTAGTACCTGTTAGTCAAAACAAATAACATTAATACTTTTCAAAGAAAACTTCATACATACCTGGGGAAGATGGTTTCAAAGACTCAGAATATTTTATTGAAGATTGCTGTTGATTAGCTTCAAGCAATGAACTGACAGTTTCCCTTTTTCCTAGATTGTCTGCCATTTTGCTATCAGGCATACTTCTTGCTGGATGATTTTGATTTAACTGAGGAAGAAACTGAGGATTTTTCTTCTTAAATGTGAATTTTGATAACTTCAGTATTTTGTTGTCATTCTGAGGTTTGTCTGCTAAGCTGGTGTGGGATAGCTGCTGAGTACTCAACTTCATATTAGTAGCAGCGTTTGTGCTCACAGGACCCACACTTACATTCAAATCTGAACTCCCCGAAAGAACAAGTTTTGAGCTATTCACTTGCACTGGTAGATGCTGATTATTACTTGAATTTTTAAGGCACACAGACAAATTTGTAGCATCCAAAATATTGGGACAATCTCCACATATGTCTCTTTTCTCTACTGTCACTGGCTTATTCATCTGTGATTTATTTGCTAAAGAAAATGGCACTTCAGAACTGACAAGATTCCAATGTTTAGATGCAGTAGAAATACTTCTGGATCCATGTATGGAAGTCTTCTTTATACTCTGTGACTCCTTGCTGCCCTTGCTTTCCTGCTGAGTTAGTCTTTCGATGTCCTCACAGGCCTGATATAACGAATCGTCATCTACCTCACCTGCTTCCCAGGCAGTCTCTAACTGACGACACGCTTTAACCATCTCACTGGCCAGCAGTGGGTCAGTCCAGTCATCAAAGGAAGAATTGAACTTTGATCCACGAGACTGATTTGTGTTACACACAATGTTTTCTTTGCCCAAGAACACAGAATCAAATGGGTCAGTAGGAGGTACTTTCAAAGGCAGGTTAACACCAAGCTTGTGATTCTGTTCACTAGGATACCTTGTGTCTGAACCAGACTTGTTAGAGGCATGCACATTAAGTATGCACTTACTATGACCTTCTTTCACTTTTGTAAGATGAGAGGCAACAACACAATCTTCATTTTTACTAACAATGTTCGTGACAGATTTCTCAAATCTCATTTTATTTCCAGTGAATGGTAACTCCCGTGATTCCCCACCTGGATGTGGTGAAAACCTGTACTGTCCAGCATTTCTTGGTTTTCTGTTTTCTGTCTTTGAAAGAAGATCCAGTGTTACTTCTGAATCTCTTAACCTCCCATCTAGATTCATATTTGCTCTTGATGTGATTGTATCATTTTCACCAATCGAGGTACAAATTGCCTTCTGACCAGTACCTTGGGCAGTTGTAGAAGGAAAGAGTTCAAGCATTTCAGCATTTTCCATAAGGAAGGGTTCACTACCTAGTAAGCTTTCCCAATCATCCTCAAAATCATTAGCAGTCAACTCATCAAGTTGTTTATTAGATGCTGCCGGGGCCTTGCGACAGGGAGTCAGACATGATTTTAGTATTACAGTATTATCTACTTGAGGGGAAGGTGATATTGGAGTTTTATTTAGCAGGTTTTCAGAGAGCAGAGTTTCAGTAGTAATTATTTCCTCTTGTAGTAAGGCATTTTTCTTTCTCAAGGGAGTTTTACTATTGTTCAAAAAAGGATCTGACCGATCTTGGCTTAGCTGTCCACTACACATCTGAGTGGAACCATCAAAAATAGCATTAAAGGCTGCTTCAATATTTTCGTCAAAGGGTTTCTGACTGCTGTATTGCCCCTTTGCCAGCGATATTCTAGTGTCTCCTTTCATTTGCTTCTTTATTGGAGTACAATTGATTTCAGGAATTATATCATCTGACACCATCTGCACAGATTCTTTATGGTTATGTAAATGTCCCATTTCTGAAGCTGTCTGGATAAAATCATGATTCTTCCCTTCTTGCTCTTGGATCACATCAAGTTCTTCCATATTTTTATCAAACTCTTGGGCCAATTTCATAAGTTCTTTTTCTCGATTTTTTGTTTTTAATCTATTAAAAAAACATTGAAACATTTTAATTAAAAAACTGTTTAATAACTACTCAATTACTTTTTAATATAGTTTAGTGTGACAAAACACCAAAATTTTAACTCTCAGAATAACGTTTTTAACTCACATATCGAAACAAAAATGGTTTACTATTTTGGCTTAATCCAAAACCTAAAATGTTAGTAAGAATAAAATACGTGCCTCACTGAATTACAAGAAGTGAAGGTTGAACTCACTTTGTGCAGCTCATTTTCACTCTTGATTTTTCTTTTGCTACACTAGGAGTACAAGGAATAGCAGTATCGCCAATCCATACACCCAGCATGGAGTTTGTCACTGGTTTTTCATCCTTTGGAAGAGGGCAGAGAAGAGAAACATAAGAGTCCCATAAAACAAACAACCACCCCTCCCTCTCTAAGAAGAGTGTGAGAGAGAGATGAGACTAGAGGGGGAAAATTCGGTGGTAATCACTCAACAAACTCAAACAACGAGAAGCTGGAGAAAGGCAGTACGTCATAAGCTATGATCCAGTTATAATCCCACAAATAAAAAGGAAAATTCAAACTTAGGAATTCCATATTTATAAAAACCAGGCTTTGAAGTACACTGCCTATCAAATACATTTTGATGTTATATATACATATAAAAGAACATTTGGTAGAAGGAAAAATAACACTTCATTTGTAAGATGCTTACAAAACCAGAAACAAACTACAGACAATTATCAGACTGAAAATAAGAATGTATTCAGAATTCTTTCTGCAGTACCAATTCTCCAAAGTTTTCTTATCCTCATAAACTCTTACCTAAAAATTGGTAAGAAAAAATTACCCTGACGCAAACTGAGAGTATGGATAAAAGTAATATCAGAACTGATTAGAGCTTTTACAGTAAGGTCAAAGCTAAAGCTAAGAATGGACAAACAGACAAAAAGACAAAAGCAGAAAACTTCAAGTAGGAAAAAAAACCCCAACAATGTATTTTTGCTGTATGTTTTTAGTTCCTTAATCACAAAGTTATGAAATGTTAGTTCTCAACCTGTGGGTCAGCCCCTATCTCCAAAAATATTTACATTATGATTCATAACAGTAGCAAAATTACAGTTATGAAGTAGCAACAAAAATAATTTTGTTTGAGGGTCACCACAACATGTGGAACTGTATTAAAGAGTCACAGCATTTGGAAGCTTGAGAAGCACTGTTATAAACCAAACTAGCAAACCAAATTACTTAATCAATCTTGTGTATAGTAACTAGAAAGAATATAAGTATGAAAGATGATACAGGTTAAAAATTTGCCTCATTACTAGATTACAGGTTATTCTAATTTGGGCCGAGTGTGAGCGCTTGCTCCACTCATCATCCTCTGATCTTTACAAAGTGTATGCCTGCATGCACATATCCACGGAAAACAGCATTGCTTAAAAGAAAGGGTCATTTACATTTACTTACTTGAAGGTTTGGGTGAAAAGATCTTTAGTTTTGTAAAATAATAAAATCAGTTAATTTCACTGGAAGACTCAACATTTTCTCAGTTGTTTGTACAACACTCTTAAGTAACATTCTTAATGACTTAATTTTGGAATCTGTCCACTTACAAATAAATTCATATAAAGTTTCAAAAAGTCATGACAACTTTATGTAGCCTCTCAAGCATATATACCAAGAGTCCTCTGTACGTTTATGAACTACTTTTAAGTGCTTATTTTAAATTATGATTATTACATAACTTACTGATTCCTAAGTACATTCTAGGTACCACACAAGTTGTCTAAGCCTTCAATTGATTGTAGTAAGCACTAATAAAGTTATATATATTCCTTATATATAAGGAAAACAAAGACCTTAAACACCACAGAAGAAATCACTACAGAAAATGGAATGACTAATATGCAAATGTATGTCCTAAAAACTGAAAGCAGGTGCCGGGCAGTGGTGGCGCACACCTTTAATCCCAGCACATGGGAGGCAGAGGCAGGTGGATTTCTGAGTTCGAGGTCAGCCTGGTCTACAGAATGAGCTTCAGGACAGCCCAAGCTACACAGAGAAACCCTGTCTCGAAAAAACCAATAAAACCAAAA
>CM052712.1:11521376-11539358 GCA_028551405.1 Uromys caudimaculatus | reverse complement strand
TTTTATTCACGAGTTGCTATTTCCAGCCCATTTAGTAAAGGAGCCCACAGTACACTCAACATTGTATCATTCATGTTAGGCTGCTCAGCCCAAACATGTTTTATTGTGCATCTCTGATGTAGTTAATAAAGACATATTAACACACATAGTAATATTATAGCATAAATGTACTTGAGAAATAAAGAGTTGATACAACGAATCCTCTGACATGACAACATAGGAAGCAGAGCTACCAGTTACAAAGCTGTACTGACTGTTGATTATAAGCCTAGATTTCTATAGCCAGAGAAAAGGTGTACCTCCTATCTTCTCTTTTTGGATATAGTGATTCCTAATAGTCACATTTTGGACCAGTGGCATCTGTGGGTCATTACTATAGACCAATAATACATAGCACTAGCCAAGGGCATATTAAGGAAAAATACAACAATTTCCTCACAGACAACATTAAGCAAAACTTAGATATTCTTTGAATTTAAGTGTGTTAATTAAGAAAAAGAGGGCTGGCAAAATGGCTCAGCACATAAAGGTATTCGCTACCAAGCCTTATGACCTGAGTTCATTCCCTGGGACCAACATAAGCGGAAGAAGAGAACTGACTCTGGCAAAGTGACCTCTTCCACACACATGCTGTGGGTGTGGGCAGACAAGTATGTACGTATGTAAGTATGTACATATATACACACAATGTGTACATAAATATACATATACACACATACATACACATACTTTTTAAAATGTGAAGAAAATTAAATAAGAAAAAGAAAAGAAAGTCAGAACAGCTTCTCTTCTGGGCTCATACTCTTACTAACAGTAACAGGTTTAATAAAAGGAATGACTGGATTCCTTTGTGCTAAATGATTGAAACTTCTTCACTCAAGTGACACAAAAATTGAAATAAAAAAATACAATAAGTAAATCACAATTAACATTATATTTTTAGCACTCTTCAGTTTTATTATACAATTTTATGTACCTTAATCCTAATAATCCAGGGAAGAAAGCAAAGCTGGTAATAATTCCACTTTATGGTTGAATGAATTGGGTTAGGGACACTTAACTGACTCCCTAGGTGCCACAGCAGAAGAGGCTTCATAAGGCCTATATCTAAATCCAGCAATCTCTCTAATTTTACAGTGTTTCTGAGGGACTTTATAAGTCACTAAGAATACTAAAAAGAGAAACTGCAATAGGGAAACTTTTCACTATGGACAGTGAAGAAGCACTGTAGAACTATGTACAGCAAAGCCTTTATGTGTGGTTTTAAATGATACGTACGTTAAAGCCCTTGTGTCTGGCTTTGAGTGACATGTTTCAGCAAAGCCTTTGCCATGTTTGGGTCAATCAGTAGAGGCTGAGAAATTGTTCTGAGTCTGTTGACTCCTCGAAGAAATGTCTCTCTAGACAATCTGCACATGAGAGTTTGCTTGGAGCTGTACCAGCCTTGGTACTAAGACACTCCTGGCAAACCTGGAGCTCTTACTTTTGATTATGGCTAGCTGTGGTCAAAAGGGATGGAGATTTGTGTGGGCTGTCTGCTCTCACAGGCAGCAAGGGCAAGATAACTTTGGTAGCTGGAACCTTTCCCAGCCCCAATTAACCTTGCATCATGTTTGAATAAAGTAATTAGAGTGAGCTAGCTGATGTCAGTCTTTTCCAAGAAGGATAACCCCCTCTGCTCAAAAAATGAAGACTTAGCATCTTGGTGAGCTTCGCTCTCTACTGTGGCACCAAGAACCGACACTAATCAATAAAGCACTAGCAGTAAAAACTTTAGTACACCATAGCAACTAACTACATTATTTAAGGAATAAATAACCTAGAAATGACTTATATATGGGAGGAAGTGGAGGCATAGCTTAGTGGCAGAGCACTTGCCCAGTAAGATTGAGTCCCGGAGTTTGAGTCTCAGCATTATCAAATAAATGAATGAAGGAAGGAAGGAAGGAAGGAAGGAAGGAAGGAAGGAAGGAAGGAAGGAAGGAAGGAAGGAAGAGACAGAGAGAGTACATAAAAGGACACGCACAGGTTACCATGCAAAACCACACTTTATGTAAAGACCTTCAGAATCTCTAGATCTGGATATCCAATGGTGTCATGAAACCATGTCCCTGGATTTGGACAGATGACCGTATTACACATTCTAGAGTTCATTCCATTTTTCAAGACATGCACTCAGAAAAGCCAATCAGAAAAGCCAAATGTAACCTTGGCTGCTCTAAACATGTTACTTTACATATGAAAGAACCACACAAACACACTGTATACAATTTCTGCTGTTTTATAAACCATGAGACTTGCCGTATTTACCTGAGGAGCAATACGATTAACAATATGTGAAATCTCATCACTGTATGCACTGGAAATCTGCTTTTTTCTTCCTTTACCTAAAGAAACAGACATTTCTATAAATTTTAGAGCAGGAATTTTAAAATCAGTTGTCACTTTTTAGGAAACAATTGTAATCAGTACAACATAAATGACTCCACACTAACATCACCGCATATTAGAAAATTAACACATGAGATTCTTAAAAACAAAAACATTGTATTATGATGTTACTGGACTAAAATTTTACCAACAATAATCCTTCATCAAGCACCTACCCACATAAAAATCATAACAGATTACCTAACTGTTTTGCCATTGGAGAATTTTGATCCCAGAAGATATCAGTCTGTCCATCTGGATCATTTGGAGAACCGAAGGTACAGGATAATAAGTCCATTTTCAGAACTTGTGTTGGTGTCTCCTTTTCTGCATAAGATGACAATCGTTGCTTTTAAGCATTACTTTACTTCATAAGAGGTAAAGTCAAATAACAGCTTAGACAAATTAATTTTTATGTCCAATATAAAACTTGTCTCTTAAAGACAATTATTTTAACCACAATGGAAATGTTTCAATAAAAATAATGTCTTAATACTTAATAAGTTTAGCACGGTAGTTAGGAAGACTTTTTTGAAAATTCCATAGGCCCAGGAATGATACCACCTGGTCACTGAATTATGATCACCAGGCTTTAGGAACCTCCATGATGTCAGCAGATGTATTGCAAATGCATCCAAACAGAAACCCACGCTAAACTCTCACAAGCCTCTCTTGTCAACTCTACCCAAATTTTCTACTTCAACCATTCCAAAACCATTAGTGATTTGTTTATAAGGAAGCTCTGTCTAGAAGCACTTAAATTTTTACAGTGCTGGTGTTCTTTCCCAGCTTTGGTACATGATAGCACAAACAGGCAAGGGTAACAAACATTGAGTTTTGAGAACACGCTCTAGGATAGGGTTATGAGTCTGGTCCTTATTGGGACAGAAATCTTTTAACTCCAAAAGTTTACAGAAAGGAATGCGCCATCGGTTTGCTAGGCTAACCGGATGTTACACCTAGCAAGTTCCGGGAGCACAATACAGTTTCTGAGGTAGCCCTTTTTGCAAAACGAAACAGCGAGGAAAACAGCAAAAAAGGCCTAGGTGCCCAATGTCCTTGAGGCAATCGGCACAGACCCCGCCCACAGTCAGAGTCACTCAGAAAAGGCGCGGGTGAGGGGACTGGGTTCTGCAGCCCCAAGCCTCCCGCCCCGTCCACAGCGCTAGGCTCCGCTCCCCGCCCCCTCCTCACCCCAGGGGCTCCGCCCGCCGTCAACCGCTGCCCGCCGCTGCGCCCGGCGCGCAGACCGCGTTCCCGCCCGGCTGAGCTGGGAGTTGCGGGCCGTCCTGTACCCCCGCGGCCGTGGCTCCGCCGCCGGGGAACAGTTCTCGGCAGCCGCCCTGCGCGGCGTGCTCCTCCGGGCAGGGCTGTCCGCATGCTTCCTTCGCCGACTCATTCCCGTAGCACCGGCCTTCAGCCGCATTCACATTTTGCTACAGAGGAGCTGAGCAATAGCTCAGCAGAGAGTCCGCGCGCAACCAGCCACCGCCATCTTTGCAAGTCGGGCGCGCAAAATACGCTGCTTCTGATTGGCTGCCTCCGTCTAGGGGCGTGGTTACGAATTCTGGCGCTGACTGGCTGCGTCAGTTTAAGGGGCGGGGTTACGGAGGCTGCCAGCCGGGGCTGAGGCAGCTTCAGCTGGGGAAACTTGTGCTTTCTGAGGTCTACCATCAGCCTCATTCAACTTAGGAGAAATTACAGGACTCTTTTCTGGAATTAATGTGGAATGTGGCTGGGACTTAGTATGTGAGACAGTAAAGAGATCATATACAATGACAGATTCTTATTGAATTTACAATTTAAATTGATTATTTCTAAGATTCAAATGATGGTGTGTTGTTTGATAAAATGAGAAAATAAAGACTATAGTTTAGGAGATAATAAACGTGATAGTTCATAGATATTCTGTTATGTGCATAAAAAAATACAAAATGTAGGAAAACTTATTAGTTTAATAAACTAACAGTCGTTGGAAACTGTACAGGCAAAACAGAGCTGTCATCTTAGAATAAAACTGTTTATGTTGAATCAAGTACTAAATTACCATGGCCAGGGAGCATTGATTCGGGTTGGCCTGAAAACATGTTTCAATATAAAAGCAGTTGCACAGACTTTAACAGTCATAGAACAAAATACAAAGCATTTGCCAGGCACTTTGCTGGAGACAACAGGTGGTAGGTAGGTCGGTTACAGCAAAGCAGGAGATAATTCTTCCATAGGCTGTAAGGAAAGTTCATGATATCCTTCCCTTTTGGTTGATGGAAGTTAGTGGACTGGTAACTATGAATTCTTAAGTTTTTACCTGTTAGTCTACAGGATGCTAATCCTAGCAGCTGGGCCCTTAGTGGTTAGTTAGGGCACTAAAAATAGCCTTAAAGATTATTTGGTTCTATATCTGCAACACTCCAGTTTCCTAATCACGAAGTGTATTTGTCTTTTTGTTTTTCAGACACTGTCTTATGTGTGCCCTGCCTCCATATTTAATGCAGTCTAGCTGTGAACTCCTGGTCTTTCTGCCTCATGCTAGTCAGTGCTAGGACCACAGGTCTAGGCCCTAAGCAGTCAGTCAGCCTTGTAGAATCACCAACGTAGATGTGCCTTCTTCCACTCCCAATACAAAGTAAAACTCAAAGGTCCATTGTGCTTTAACCTTGCACTTTAGATTAGCGATAAACCAAATTCTAAGTTTTAAGAGAATATGATTTGCAATAAATAGTAAAATTAAAGAGTGCCAACTCCACAGAGAGAACTATAAAACACCTTTGAAATAAATTGAAGACCAAAATAAAAAGGGTTATGCTGTGTTCGTGGGCTGTGTCACTCACTACTATTACAGGGTCAGTTCTTCCCAAAATGGTCTATAGTCAGTGCTGATGTACTTAGTTTCAGAACAGGGGCACATATACATGCAAGGGAGGATACCTTTACTCTAAGACATATATGGAAATGAAAAAGAAAAAATAGACAAGAAATTCTTGATCTCTTAAAGCATAAAGAAGCTGAATATCACCTCACTATCAGAAGAGTAGTTAAGAGTTAAGACAATGCTCTATTGGTGAAGGGATGGACAAATAAATGAATGGAACAGAATAAATACCCTCCCTAGACTTCCACCTCAGTAGAGGCTTTGTATAATTCACATGTAAGCCATCTTAACAATGAGAAAGGACTGAGATAAATAGTACAGCCAGATGGAACGGTGGCTTGTATGTGTAATCCTCCCAGCATTCAGAGGGCTGGAGCAGGGGGATTGAGACTTTGAGGCCATCTGGGTTGTATTGAGTGATCTTATCTCAGAAAATGAGATAATAACTGAAAAATTATGTATGTATATATGTATTATACATAATTTGCATTAATATGATTCACACATGGAAAAAAATTAGGTGACTTCTGCCTCAATCCATATCCCTAAATTAAAAACAAATTGATTCTATTTCTAATTGTAAAATATTTTTATTTTATAAAATTATATATATTGTCATCAGGACAGAAAAAAATTAAAATGAACAAAAATAAACCAAACATACGCAAAGTAATTATAAATTTTACAGGTATTATTTATCCTTTTCAATTATCAAATATTTATGCCAATAAAGACATGAGAGGCAGAAACTGAGGTTAAAACCTGGTAGCTCAGTGATGTAATTTTATTTTCTTAACCATTTACAAAATATCTATTTGCAAGCCTGATCCTACCACTAAACTGCTAGCTCTTTAGAAATCTCTTTCTATCTGTATCATTCTACAGAGCTAGTCTACCTTTCTCTTGCTCTCCCCCAAACCCAAGATGGCATCTTAGCACTCTTCCCTAGAATACTCTTTTACTTGTGTCCTGCCAGCTGCTTCTCTGTTGTTCTTGCAAGCCCAAGAGAAAATCCCTATCTCTTACCAGGAGTTTCTTCCATAAGGCTCCTCCAAGCCTAAAGAGTTCCCCAAGGTCCAATTGCTTATCACAGAAGTCTCTAGCTCCTCCCCTACACCCTTGGCAGGGTGAACCATGTCACCATCATTGTGGGTGCTCCAAGCCAAGTCACTGGGTTGCCAAATCTTTTCACCTTTGTGGTGGGGCAGCTCAAGGCCATCCAGCTCACTTTTTCTGGAGTCATAGAGCAAACACCATAAGAACTTTCCCAAGCAAAAATGCCTTGGGAAAATAGGCAGGAACTCTCCATTCCTTGGCATTCTTTTCTATGGAGGCTTTTAGAGGCACACCCAAACTGCAACTCTTCAGGACACACATAACTGAATCTGACATCTACTTAAGTTTATATATTTTGCTAACAATTAGGTTTTTCTATGTACAGTAATCAAATATCCTGTAACACTGACATATTGATTTGATAACTTATAACTTCTCTCCATCGAAAGGTACCGTTTTTCTTCATTAGGGTTTCTATTGCTGTGATATATAACACCGTGACCAAAAGCAACTTGGGAAGAGTTTGTCTCATCTTGTTCTTCCACATCACACTCTGTCAAAGGAAGTCAAGACAAGAACCTAGAGGTAGGAACTGTAGCAGAAGCCAGAGACTCTATGGTATAGAGGAGGGCTGCTTCCTGGCTTTCTGCTCAGGACTTGCTCAGCTGCTTTGATATACAACACAGGACCATCTTCCCAGGAGGGGCATCACCCATGATGATTTGGGCCTTCCCACATTAATCAGTAATCAAGACAATGCCCCCCCAAACTTGCTCACAGTCTGATGAAGTCATTTTCATGATTAAGAGTCTCTTTTCCCAGTTATGTCAACTTGACAAAACCCAAGCAACACACATTTAAAGACAATGAAAGGCAGTGCACAGATGATAATTATAAGATGTGCTGATTAACACTGATTGTTAACTTGACAGGATCTAGAATCACAAAAGGGTCAAGCCTCCAGGCATTCCTGTGAGAATTGTCTAGATTCTGTTAGCATCTGGACACATCTGTGAGGGATTAGGTTGACAGAAATGTGAGTAGCACCATTACAAGGACTGAGGTTCTGGACTACACAAAAAGGAGAAGGCATGCCAAGCACAAGCATTCATTGTCTTCAGCTACCTAGAGAACTCCAAGCCATGGTGGTTGCCCCCTAGAACTGTGAGCCAAAATGCCCACACCCCTTTAAATTTCTCTTTGTCTACTATTCTTTCACAGCAACCAAGAGCAAAACACATCTATAACTTAGAGCCTTGTTATGATTTAGATATAAAATTTGTCCAAAAGAGCATTTAGTCCTGATATGAGTTCCTGTTAGGTAGTTTTCTCATCTCTGGAACAAAATAACTGGTATAAGAATCTTAAGGGAAGGATAATTTATTTTAGCTAACAATATCTGGCTAGAGAGGCACAGTATGGGATTTATTTGATGTGGTGGGGGAAAACATGTGACTTGACCTATCACATCTCAGCAGGACAGGTAACAGAGAGACTTGACCATGTCCTTACTTCTCCTACCAAGATCCGATCTATCAAGTGGTTCTATAGTCTCCCCAAATAGTACCACTTGTTGGTGACTAAGTATTCAAACATATAAATCTGTGGGTAACATTTAACAGTCAAGCAAAAACAGGGTTCAGAGGTAGGGCTTTGGGAACATGTTTGGATCATGAGATCTCTGGCTCAGTGAGTAGATTAACTTACTAACAGGTTTATGATTTGAAGGCATTATTGGGAGGTTGTCTTAGAGCTTTATTGCTGTGAAGAGATACCATGGCCAAGGCAATTCTTACAAAGGAAAACATTTAACTGGGGGCTGACTTACAGTTTCAGAGGCTCAGTATGTTATCATCATGGCAGGAAGCATGGCAGCATATAGGTAAACATAGTGCTAGAGGAGCTGTGAGTTCTACATATAATGGCATACAGTATATCTTATCATTCCAAAATGTAGGGAAGGGAGCATAATGAGGAAATATTTGAACAAGGCATGACTAAAAATGAGCTGAACAAACTCCAAACTCTGCATCTTCATGTCTGAAGTCAAAATGCTCTTCAGATCTCCAACTCTTTTCATCTTCATTCAGTTCAATACAGTTCTTTCCCTTGGGATGTTTCTACTCCCTGTTAGCAGCTTTCCTTGACAGGTATCCCAGGACTCTGGCATCTCCAAAATCTTGGGGTCTCCAAAGCAACTTCAACTTTACAGCATCATGCAATGGTCTCTCTGGGCCTCCACTCAGGGACAACCCTGCCACACACCTGACCTTAATGGCTTTCCTTAGTCATGGAATGGAGATTCCATTTACACAATGACCTCTCTGGGCCTCCATACAGGGATACCCCTACCACACATCTGACCTCACCAACTTTCCTTATTCATGGAAGGAGATTCTATAACCTCTTCTATTCTTGACTCTAAAGACAGAGCCACATTCCCAAAACTGCCAGGTTTTGCTGCTTCCTGGGGCTAGCACATGGCCCGCCCCATTCTATTCTATTACATTATCACCAGCGTTCCTTTTCCGTGGTTTCCTTCACTGACTAAGCTCGACTGTCCTGGAACTTGCTCTGTACACCAGGCTTGCCTTGAATTCAAAGATCTGCTTGCCTCTGTGTCCTGAGTGTTGGGACCATGCCTGGAGTCAAGTCTTTATTTCCTTTTTACAATATGGACACTGGGTGGGATCTTGCCCCAAAGTTAACACTCCCTTAATTCCATTTAATATCTTTAATCTGGCTTTGAACCATACAGTTTTTGTTTTTTGCAGCTTGCTCCATTTGCAAAATGCTCTCTTCATCAGAGTAAACCATAGGACATAGTCTACACTAGGCAGCTTTGAAATTTTCTTTGTCAATGCAATTAATCTAAATCTCACCTTAACTTCAGACAGACTCTTCAGACAAGGGCAAAAAGCAGCCACATTCATCACCAAAATATCACAAGAATAATATCTAGGCAAAATACTAAGATTCTTCTCCTCAGAAAGCTCTTGAGCCAATCCCCCACAGTTCAACTTACTCTTACCACCAATGTCTTCAACATTCATATTGAGGTAGCCCATTAAGCTCAGCTTAAAGCATTTTATTCCTTTTCTATTCTAAAAATAAATCCATAGTTCTTTAAATTGCATATGTCAATAATTTTGCCACAGCAAAGACAAAAGTGGCTGATATATGAATGTAAATCACATTTTCAAAATTTTAAAGAAAGATCTGAGAAGTGATTGTCATAAAAGTCAGAATAATTGTACCTGCTCAGGTTTGATGTAGTATGTCACACACAGACTCATGGGCTTGAACAGTAGTATTTGCTAGTGCTGTTGGAGGTTGTAGAGCCTTTAAGAGATGGTGTTTACCTGAAGGAAGTTGGCTTCGAGAGGATGGGCTTCATATGTTGTAGCTCCAGCCCTCCTCCAGCCAATGCCTCTGCTTCCTTTGCCCTGTGTGATATACCCCACAGCTACATGCTACCCTTGCCAAGGGCCAAATCTGCCATGATTTCCCTGCCATGTACTCTCAAACTAGGAGCCCAAATAAATCCTTTCTCACATTTTTGTCAGATATTTGTTCACTGTGATGAGAGATGTCATTAACACAGTGACTTTTGGATGGGAGAAACAGACAGTGATTAGAAGACAAAGGCTCATCTCTCATATCTGTTCCCTCACTCGTTTTATTGTCATAAAAGTGATCATCTTGTACTAGCTCAGTAAGCTCTGCATCTTAGTCCACATATATATTTCTATGCATGCATTATATTTACCAATAAACATGTTGTAGCTTTTAATCTAAAAATCTAGTTCTCCAGAAGAAATCATACCTTTCCTCTCTCTTCATGTCTCACCTGCAGTTCGGCTAAAGGGAATCCTAGAACTAAGTTTGAGCTTTAGTCCTCATCTGCGTATGTGGGCAGTGGTCTGTGGCAGGCAGTCTGATACCTGGTTGAGCACAGGTTGAAAATTCTGGGAGACCCAGTGGAATATCCACGAGGGACTGGATTCTGTTTTTGGCCAATGCTCCTGGAAGACTCCTGTAAAAACAGTCACAGCCTTTACAACCCCTATATAGGGAGAGGCCTGGCATGTGAGATTTGTCACGTAGAAAGCAACTCTGAGTCCTCCCACAAGCAAATGAGGCACTACAAAGTCCCCAGACCAAGCCAATGGAAAGTATCGGTTGCCAAACCCCTGACCCCTCGCAAACAGTATATCAGACCATCCCGACCTGAGTAGCTCTCTCTCTCTCTCTCTCTCTCTCTCTCTCTCTCTCTCTCTCTCTCTGCTCCACCTGCCTGCCCTGCCCACTTCCACCTGCGCCTGCTGCCCGCCATCCAGAAGGAATAAAGGTGCAAAACTGCTCCAGCGTCTAAGAGCTTTTTGTCCAACAAGCTGTAACACTTTCAGCCCAAAAAGAGATCCTCCCTCTGGACCGAGTGGTGGGACAGCAGCCACGGGTCTCTCGGGGATTGCCCTGCGGCCAGGACCTGACTCGACAAGGGGTGTGTGGTGACAGCAGCGGGTCTCTCGGGGATCTCGCTGTGGCCAGGACCCGGCTTAGAGCGGAAGAGCAGCCCAGGCAGCTTGCACTCCCATCCCCGCTGGCGCTCCCTCCCCCTGCCGTGGACCAACATGCGTATAAGACACCCCAAAGAATTCCATCCTTTTCCCTCCAATGTTTGACAACCTAATAATATTTTCCCTTACTGTACTATTATGTGTAAATCACAGATTTGAATTTGACTTCATTACTTGAGCATCTTTGTGTCTAAATTACTAGGATCAATGTTTGTGCAGTGGTAATTAGTTAATCCACTCTGAGCTACTGGCAGGTACAGAGAGCTCTGGATTCACAAATGAAAAGACACACACATACACACACACACACACACACACAAACCCCACCCAACTTTATATTTTAATATGCCTAACTTGCTCAGTGACTGGACACTTCCAAACCTCCTTAAGGCTAGAACACACTCATTCTGGTATTCCTGAGTTAACACTCTCCAAATCTATAGTTTATCTTTACTGCCCTCTTTCCTTCTGGGCAGCCCTCCCATAGGGCCGCTTTCCCTTTGTATCTACATTTTGGCTGTCTTATCCTCCTGCTCCTTCAAGTGTATTGTCTGCCCTACACACACACACACACACACACACACACACACACACACACACACACACACCATAGCATAATCCCTTCTTCTTCCCTTCTCCCCTTTCCAGGAAATCTAAAATCCTGCCTCTGTCTTCCTGCCCAGCCATTGGTTGCTGGCAACTTTATTTCTGAATCAGAGCCAGCTGAGGACAGGCTTCCTCTAGCCTACATGCGGAACATTACATTACAAACAGTTTTTTGTGGTAATACAATTAGCATAAGAACACAAACCACTACCTGTTTCCCTTGGGGGAATCTCTTCTGCCTTCAAACTGATCAAGGAATCTAGAAGCAGATATTCACAATGACTTAATTTATACCCCTCTGATCCAAATACAGAACCTACATGTAGAAAGTAGTTAAACAGCTTTCTGGTGGTTTGGTGAAAATGGCGCCCATAAGCACATATATTGTTTGGATGCCTAGTCTCCAGTTGACAGAGCTATCTGTGAAGAAGGAGAAGATACGGCCTTGTTGGAGGAGGTATGTCCACAGGAGTTTTCATGTAATTATAAAAAACAGCACACTTGGGATGACCATACTCTGTCATCACTGTAGAGTAAGAAGTTCTCATGCCATAAATAGTCTCTTACAGGTGTAAGTGGTTTCCAATTTAAATATATTTCTTGAATTTAACTCCTAAAATAAACAAAGTACAATTACTGTATAAATAAAATGTCTTTTAACTTTTGTATTGTTATTGTGTCTTTTTGTGTGATATATGTGTTTGCATAAGTGTCATAGTGCACATGTGAGGTCAAAAGAAAACATTGTAGAAACACTTCCCTCCTCCCACTTTACTTGGGGTCTGGGATTGAACTTAGCTTATCAGGTTGGCACAGCAAGCACCTTTGCCTGCCGAGCCATCTTCCTGGCACAATAAAATGATTTAATATGAAATACAAACTAAGATTATGAGATGGTTGAGCACAATGTGATCCAAAACCATAAAACATAACATTTCTCTATATTTTATTAATTAATACATATAAGTAATATTTAATTGGGGAAACTTAAATAACAAACTAAAATTTTTGTTTAGCTCACATAGAGAAATGATTCATAAACTTGGTGGTGATTATTAATCTATGTTCCTAGGTAAATTTCTCTGTAAGAGATTCCACCATATTCACATTGTAATTGCTATTATCTGATGAGTCAGTGCCTAACTGCTTTGTTAGACATTTGTTTCAAGGAAAAAACAGCAAAGACAACAATTCAATCAGGTGTATTCAATTTTTTTATGGTTAACTCTAAAGAGATAACTTTTCAACCTTGTTAGAATGTTTCTACCCAAACTACCTGTGTCTTGACATACCTGCAATTATACCTGCTTCTGTTTAATGGTTCTGTCTGCTATATCAGTGACTATCAGGACTCAGTGAGCATCTCCAGAGGAGCTCCCAGTTCTTGTGTCCCAGAACAGAGAATTAGACAGAGGCCTTTGGAGAATAGCAAAGCAAAGCATGAGAATTTATTCATGAATACATTTCAAAGTGTGGAATTGGGTCAGAAGAGGAAGAGTGTTTAGGAGTTCAAACATTAGTGGTATACAAACAGGTAACTTTTCAAGCATATTTTATAGTTGACATTGGGTAGAGGATTTCCAGGTTTTTCTCTTTTTCAAAAGGTTTTTCTCATATTCCAACTTTATAGGTTTTGTGTAAGGTCTTCTGGACTCCATCCTTTACCCTGGTCTCCTATCTCATCTCACCCTGAGAGTCTAGGACACCTTATAGTGGAGCTGAAGGATGATGGTCTGTCTTCTAACTACTTCCTGCTACTGGGGAGGGGAGGGGGAATGATCCTTACTTACAAAGAACTACAAAAATCTCTCCCTGTACTGTGGCCATCCAGCGGCCATGGATAAACTGGGTCTACCTGAAAGGGGGGCTGGAAATAAAACAGGACGGGGTGTGGAGAAAAGAATGAAGCCAAGACAGAGTTTCTGATCAAGGCTCAAAGTTTAATATTCAGCACTGCTGTTATATAGGGAAAGCCCAAAGACCCCATCCTTTGTTTCAGCTGGATTGAGTTGCAAAGCAATCTCAGCAGGCAGTCTACCCCTCAAAGGTCCTGTAGGAAATTGCAGATGCAGCAAGGCAGAAGACTCCACCTGGGTCCAAAGTTGGCAAACACTTAAGGTCTATTTAGCCTGCTCAAGGCTGGCACATAAACATCCATCAGTTGGAAAGGATGAGCTTGATTCCATATGGTAGCAAGTGGCAGGGATTCCTGACATAAAAGGAGTTTAACCTAATACTGATATATCCTAGAAGACACAGATTTTATATGGATGTTAGAAATACAGGGTTCAAGTAAGAGTACATGATTGCACCTACCCATGGTTTCAAAAGGTGTAAGAGACAGGAAAGCTGTGCCTATGACTGCTCCAAGGAAGTATTGTGTGCTTTTGAACTGTATACACACACACACACACACACACACACACATACATATATATGTATGTATGATTGCAATATATTGTATCATGTTTATATAAATATATTTAATGTAATTTACATTGTAATTTACATATAATATATAGTATAGGATATATATGTATACATTTATATCTTTTTGAGTATGTATTAAGATAGTGGCAAAACAATTCCAAGAAGGATTCTGATTCTTTGAAAGTAAAATAGTACGAGGACGTAAGTAATTAATAAATATTATAGCACCAGTGCCTTAAGAATATAAAGTTACAACTACTTACAGATTATCAGTAGGATTTACTGTTGTCTGTAGGGCATCAGCTTTGTGCCTCTGTTGGAAGAGAACATAAGGCTTTTGGCAGTTTGGAAGTATAAGCAAACTTGTCTCTAAGATAATATTGAAGCTGCAGAGACTCAGATGGGTGCCAAGGAACAGCCTCCACTTGGAGAGGGGTTCTGAGGAAGGGGTGTGTGGGAGCAGCAAATCACACAACTCGCAATCAAATTGTGGGTCTAAGCTGACGACCTGTGTTATTCTTGAGACAGCTTTCCAGATTGCTCTCTCTCTCTGTTCTGCTCTCTCTGGAGATCTCCAGACAACTCTTTCTGTATTTTCTGCTTGAGACAGTTCTCCAAGCAGTTCTCTCTTGCTACTCTAAAATATTCTCTAGATAATTCATCTCTTGCAGATCATAAGCCCCGTCTTTATTTTACATATCAATCCAGTCATTTACTCCAGGTTCCTTTTTGATTATCCTATGACTCAGCATCCTGTGACCCTAGCCCACTAATTCTTAGAAGACAGCAAGCACACATTTTCTTTTAACATTGCAGAAGACTTCAGAGATATGCCTGCTTCTGTTAAGCACAGAGGATAAGCTAGCTGGGTGAGACCCTGTCCTGAAATTACCATTTCTTTTCTTTTCTTTCTCTCTCTCTTTCTTTCTTTCTTTCTTTCTTTCTTTCTTTCTTTCTTTCTTTCTTTCTTTCTTTCTTTCTCCTCTGCCCCTGTGTGGGTTATGAGCTCCACCCCAGTGCACTGGTCCCCCGATTAAACCTCATGTGATTGCAGCAAGGACAGTCTTTCATGAGTTCTTAGGGGGGTCGCGCCATCCCGAGACTTGAGCGAGGGTCTCCCCAGCTCGGAGGTCTTTCATTTGGGGGCTCGTCCAGGATTTGCGACCACCCTTGTCTCTGAAAACCTACTTGGAGGTGGGATTCTGTTTGTGTTCTTGTTCGTCTGTGCCGGCTGAAGTATGAATCTGTATTTTTGGTTTGCTCGCGAAGTCTGGTTTGCAGTCGCTCGCGGCCCCATGAGGGGCCGATGATCTCCCAGTCTCGGGTAGAGGCTGAGGGCGTGATCGGCCTACGGGCTAGGGGGATCACCGACTGTTGCCCTGGGAGATGTCCCAGGAGGTCTGGAGGGACCCCAGGGACGCCTGGGAGGTTCCCGTCTGTGTGCAGGAGAGGACACAGTCCTCCCAGCCATCTGGGTGCCGGAGAGGATGCGGTCCTCCCAGCCGTCTGGTTTTCTGAATTGGGCTCGCCTGCCACAGTGGAAGTGGGCGCTTGTCAGTCTTTGTCTGTGTATTTTCAGTATCTGCTTTGTCTTGTTTGCGACTTTGACGATGAGATAGACGATATCTACTCCCCTCCCTAAGTTTGACTTTACGCTGGAGTGGGTATTGTTTGTCTCCCTCTTTGTCTGTTTTCTGTCCTCCTCCTATTTTGTGGCGCCTACTTATGGTTTTGCTTGCAAGCCTCTGGGCACTTCGGTGCCATCTGTCTGGGCACTTCGGTGCCACTGTCTAGTGGTGTTCACGGTGGGTAGACATACCTGAATTCTGTGGCCACTGAGGGACCGAGGGATGCCTTGGACCCTCACTTTGCCTGAGTATGTGCCTTCTGCTGATGCAGCAGGGCCACCTGGTTTCTGAGTCTGTGGAAGGGACAAACTCTTTGGTTACACCCGCCACCTGTGGCAGGGGCGAGCTGGGGTGAATTGTTGTCTTCTGTTCTATTTTGTGTTCTGTGCTCTTAAGACTGAAACTGAATAACAACGGGGTTTTTTGTTTGTTTGTTTGTTTGTTTGTTTGTTTGTTTGTTTTGGACATCAGACAGATTCATCCAGTTAAACATGGAAAAAGTTAGGGGGGGGAAAAAAAAAGGTGGGGACCAGTTGTTGATCAGCAGGAGGAGGAGTCATGGGGGCTCAAGCATGACTCTGTGGTCCCCTGCTGTGAACAAAGACAGGATGATTGCCCAGAGGCAAAATGCCAGACAGTAAAAGCTACAGGCTTCCTACAAGCAGTAATCATAGGACAGAATTTTAAAGATTGGCATAATAAAGTCCTGCAAGATATCTCATGATTTGAACGTGGACTCCATGGGAATTTTGGGTTAATATGCTGGCATGACAAATTAGAAAATGCCTAGAAATAGGTCCATACAGTATATGTGTAGTTTACTTCATTTGTTTTAAATTGTTTTAATTATCAAAATGGGTATGATTCTATGTTTTGTGATTCTTTTATTATTTTTCTGGGAGAGAGGTCAAGCTAAAAGTTTTCTGAGTTAATTGTTAAAGGACATGCTGATTTGAGAGAAAGGCTTTGTCTTTGTGGTTTTATTTATTTTTTTTAAAAAAAAAGTGATTAGACTCTACACATCTCCCAGAGTTATATGAATCAGATTTGATAGAGGGAGACCCTCTAAAGAACTAGATTCAAAAGAATCAAAAAGGTAAACATTCTTTGTGCCATCCTTCACACGGCACAAATAAATACTTATTATTGGTTATTGCTAAAATGGACTCATAAAAAGAGACTGCCTTTACAAACTGATTTTAGATTATTAGGCATACGAGCTAAGGACCAGATAGCAAATTCATAGCTCTGAGTTAATTGTTAGGGTGTTTTCAAGATAATTTAATTAAAAATAGCTGGGAATAGTTAAAAGACAGCAGCGTAGATCGCTGTGCATAGATAGATAGCTTTCAATAATGTCAGAAATTCACAGAATATGCTCAGAATTCTGATGGGATTAAAAACTGATTATTGTTTCATAGCCAACCCAAGCTGCTCAATATTAAGAAAGATGATATCGACCTGAGAGGATGGTTTTCAGATAGTATACAGGCTAAACCAGGACATAACAGGTGTGGAACTATAAGACTTCTTAAGTTAGGATATACAGATGGCAGATGCACTGGGTGTTAGGTGTATCTTATACCTTATAAATTACAGAATGTTAATAGTTGTGCTCAATTTATATCTGAGAGAAGAGCCTTTTAATTGGACAAAAAGGAGCTGTCTATAGGCAGGTGAGGGCAGGCGAAAGATAAGGCCTGTGATTTGGAGTTTTAGAGTGGTGACAGACAGACAAATAGAGGTCCCCCCCCATAGATAAAGGCCTTTCTTTCCCCCAAGACCTGTCTCACAGGTGCTGGCCATCAGGAAAAAAGTGCTGGCCATCAGGAAGAAAAGAAGCCTGGGAGGGAGATCCAGATCTGAGAAGAAATCGATCCTCCAAGGACCTTCAACAGCGGACCTGTTACTCCAAGACTCCTCCTCTATACCCCCTTACCCTGGTCCCTATGGCCCCACCCCTCTTTACCAGAGGGAAGAGCAGGAGGTTCCAAGGGGCCAATTAATCTCTCTAAAACTGTATTATTTACTCATCAGCCCACCTAAGGTGAAGTTAGAAGGAATGCCCCCTCAGACACCATCGATTGACCAAGCCGTCATCTACATCCGGTTTTTCCTGACTGAGGCAGAAGGTAAGGGGCATCTAACCTGAAGGTCCATCACCAGTTGGCAGGTCTCAGGGGGATAGCTTGAGATAACAGAAAAGCTTCAGAGAAAGAAAGACAGAGTGGGCTGTCAAGAGAGTTAGTGCAAGTTGCTGAGAAGGTCTGCGATGGCAGGGAGACAGGAGAAGAGAAGGAGCAGAGAAAGGAAAAAAGAGGAAGAAAAGCAACAGGAAAGGAATGTACAAGAAGTCCTGAAACAGGCTTCAGGCAGTAATCTA
>CM052712.1:11485369-11513440 GCA_028551405.1 Uromys caudimaculatus | reverse complement strand
TCTGTGCCCTCTGGTTATTCTGGCTAAGGGTTTATCTATCTTGTTGATTTTCTCAAGATCTACCTCCTGGTTTTGTTGATTTTTTGTATAGTTCTTTTGTTTTTACTTGATTGATTTCAGTCCGATATTTGATTATTTGCTGCCTTCTACTCCTCTTGGGTGTATTAGCTTCTTTTTGTTCTAGAGCTTTCAGATGTGCTGTTAAGCTGCTAGTATATGCTCTCTCCAGTTTCTTTTTGGAGGCACTCAAAGCTATGAGTTTTCCTCTTAACACTGCTTTCATTGTGTCCCATAAGTTTGGGTATGTTGTACTTTCATTTTCATTAAATTCTAGGAAGTCTTTAATTTCTTTCTTTATTTCTTCCTTGACCAAGTTATCATGGAGTAGAGCACTGTTCAGCTTCCATGTATGTGGGGGCTTTCTGTTGCTATTGTTGCCATTGAAGACAAGACTTAAACAGTAGTGATCTGATAGGGGGCATGGGATTATTTCAGTCTTCTTATATCTGTTGATGTTTGTTTTGTGACCGATTATATGGTCATTTTTTGAGAAAGTACCATGAGGTGCTGAGAAGAAGGTATATTCTTTTGATTTAGGATGAAATGTTTTATAGATATCTGTTAAATCTATTTGGATCAAAACATCTTTTAGTTTCACAGTGTCTCTGTTTAGTTTGTGATTCCAAGATCTGTCCATTGATGATAATTGGGTGTTGAAGCCTCCTCCTATTATTGTGTGAGTGCAATGTGTGCTTTGAGCTTTAGTAAAGTTTCTTTTATGAATGTGGGTGCCCTTGCATTTGGAGCATAGATGTTCAAAATTGAGAGTTCTTCTTGGTAGATTTTTCCTTTGATGAGTATGAAGTGTCCTTCCTTATGTTTTTTGATGACTTTTGGTCAAAGTTGATTTTATCTGGTATTAAAATGCCTACTCCAGACTGTTTCTTGGGATCATTTGCCTGGCAAATTGTTTTCCAGCCCTTTAATTTGAGGTAGTGTTTGTCTTTATCATGGAGGTTCGTTTCCTGAATGTAGCAAAATGCTGGGTCCTCTGTATGGATCCAGTCTATGTCTTTTTATTGAGGAATTGAGTCCATTGATGTTAAGAGATATTAAGGAATAGTGATTGTTGGTTCCTGTTATTTTCGATGTTATTTTTATGTTTGTGTGGCTATCTTCTTTTGAGTTTGTTGGAAGATTACTTTCTTGCTTTTTCTAGTGTGTAGTTTCCCTCCTTGTGTTGGCATTTTCCATCTATTATCCTTTGTAGGGCTTGGTTTGTGGAAATATATTGTGTAAATTTGGTTTTGCCATCGAGTATCTTGGCTTCACCATCTATGGTAATTGAGAGTTTTGCTGGGTATATCAGCCTTGTCTGGAACTTGGGTTCTCTTAGGGTCTGTATGATATCTGTCCAGGATCTTCTAGCTTTCATAGTCTCTGGTGAGAAGTCTGGTGTAATTCTGATAGGTCTGCCTTTATATGTTACTTGACCTTTTTCCCTTACTGCTTTTAATATTTTTTCTTTGTTTTGTGCATTTGGTGTTTTGACTATTATGTGACAGGAGGAATTTCTTTTCTGGTCCAATCTATTTGGAGTTATGTAGGCTTCTTGAATGTTTATGTTCATCTCTTTCTTTAGGTTAGAGAAGCTTTCTTCTATGATTTTGTTGAAGATATTTACTGCCTCTTTAAGTTGGGAATCTTCACTCTCTTCTATACCTATTATCCTCAGGTTCTGTCTTCTTATTGTCCTGGATTTCCTGGATGTTTTGGGTTAGGAGGTTTTTGCATTTTGCGTTTTCTTTGACTGTTGTGTCAATGTTTTCTATGGTATCTTCTGCCCCTGAGATTCTCTCTTCTGTCTCTTGTATTCTGTTGGTTATGCTTGAATCTATGACTCCTGATCTCTTTCCTAGGTTTTCTAACTCCAGGGTTGTCTCCCTTTGTGATTTCTTTATTGTTTCTATTTCTATTTTTAGTTCCTTGATGGTTTTGTTCATTTCCTTCCTCTGTTTGATTGTGTTTTCCTATAATTCTGCCTGTTTGATTTTGTTTTCCTGTAACTCTTTAATGGATTTTTGTGTTTCCCCTTTAAGGTCTTCTAGTTGTTTACCTGTGTTCTCTTATAATTTTTTAAGGGAGTTATTTATTTCCTTCTTAAAGTCTTCTATCATCATCATGAAAACTGATTTTAAATCTGAGTCTTGCTTTTCTGGTGTGTTGGGGTATCCAGGGATTGCTGTGGTGGGAGAACTGGGTTCTGATGATGCCAAGTAGCCTTGGGTTCTGTTCCTTATGTTCTTACCCTTGCCTTTTGCCATCTGGCTAACTCTGGTGTTAGCTGGTCTTACTTTCTCTGGTTGTGGCTTGTCCCTCCTGCAAGACTCTGTGTCAATATTCCTTGAAGACCAGCTCTCTCTGAGAGGAATTTGGGTTTGGAGAGCTGTTGTACAAAGTCAGTTCTGGGGTGCAGACAGAAACCAGAAGGATCTTGTCCCCAGCTGTCCCTTGGTTCCTGTGTCCTGATGGCTCTGCAAGGGTCCTCTTGATCCAGTGAATTTGAACAGAAGTGGTAGTCTTGGCTGTGCTTGAAGGTGTGTAGGCACTCCTGGGATACCAGCTTTCTCCTTGCACTATTTGAGTATGGAGCCCTGTGCCACAGAATCAGCTCCCCGGCCATGGAAAGAAACCAGAAGACCACTCCTCAGTCACTGTGTACTGGGATTCCAAGTGGGTCCCTCTGAGCAGACAGGCTTGTCCACACTCCTGGGAAGCTAGCTTCTCTTGGCACTATTTGAAGATGGAGCCCTGGTGACCCAGGCAGAAGTCTCCCACCAGAGATGGAAACCGGAAGGCTCCTGTCTGTGGCTTTTCCTCAGTCCCTGTGTCCTGAAGATTCTGGGTGGGTTCCGCTGAGCAGTGGTGCTAGTCTTAACCCCACTCACCACTTTTCCACACTCTTGGGAGGGTAGCTTTCTCTTGGCACCATTTGGCTTTGGAGCCCTGGTGTCCCAGGCAGAGGTCTCCCACCACAGATGGAAACCGGTGTAATAATTCTTATTGTATGTTCTTTCAGTAGTTGTGATTTGGTTTTTTTAAAAAAAATTCCCACAGACTCACGTGTTAGAACACTTGGTTCCTAGCTGGTATCATTGTTTTTGGAAGTTGTTGAACTTAGGAGTCTTTGAAAGTGTAAGACCCCTGACCCTCGGTCAGTGGTACTTACTTCAAGATGCCCCTGAGTGGGACATGGAGATGCAGATCGATGCAAAAGCATGAGGTTTATTTTCCGGTGCTTCAGGATCAAACCTCAAGCAGTCCCTCAAGACGAGTGACAAGAAGGTGACCTCCAATAGCACAGGTTACTTCAGCAAGGTTACAGTTCAAACTTATTTGCTAAGCATATCAACCTTTAAATCTATCGGCTAGCACACATGACATGCATTTGAACTCTACCTGGGATTTTCCAGAGCGTCACGTGACTATTATGAAACAGTACATTCTGAGAACTTTTACTCAAGAATGCTTCTGTGGGTGGAGACTGGAACTTGGCCTAGTCTTGGCTCTAGGCAGGAGGGGGAGACTCTAGGAGGGTGTGGGACTGGAAAAAGCCCCTAGGGTCCCTCAGCGGCAGGTTTGAAACTCCAGATCCTTTGAGGTTCCATATTCTAGTCCCACATCTTTTTTGTTTCCTGCTTCCTGATCTGTTGAGATATCAGGTCTCTCAACTACATGCTTCAGTCACCATGCGCTCTCCCATATTTTTTCCTACCGCAATGGATATTTCCTCTGAAACTATGTTCCCAAAATAATACTTCTTGCCTTAAATTGCCTCTTGCCAGGTATTAAAATGTTATAGCAATGAAGAACTAACAAATGTTGTGATCAATATTATACATATGCTTGACTATTTTAGGCTACTGTATAATAATGGAGTTGAAACGTGTGACATATCCTTAGAGGCTTCCTCAGTTGTAATGTTGAAAAATTATTTTTAGTTCTATTATTATTCCTTAACAACTTCATACATGTATATACTGAGTCATCGGCCCATCCTCTTTTGTTCCTTCTCTCTTCTGTTGAAACCTTTTGTCCTTATAACAAGCTGCCTCCTTGTTTGTTTGGTGAACCCACCGAGTAATTATGGTTACTTTCATGAGTTTTAGTAATGAGTTATTTACTGAAATGTGGATAATTTATCAGTAGCTACTCAATGGAGGGAAATGTCACATCATATTCTGCACCAATTAATAGTCCATTGTGCCTCAGTGAAGGCCCTCAAGAGCTCTTCATCTATGCCTGATGTAATGGATCCAATATTGTCCAGGTCTTGGACAGGTAGCCATACTGCAGTGCATTCATGAGTGCAGTGACCATGCCACACCCAGGAGACACTGTGTTGGAGCACTCCTCAACCTCTGGCTCTGAGATTTCTACCCACTCTTCTATTCTGTTAACAGAGCTCAGGAGGGGGAGATACAGATATCCTGTCAGTGATGAACACTGTGATTACTCATGAGTGTCTGCATTAAACCCTGCCTAATGCAAAAAGAAGCTTCTCTAACGAACGTAGGAGGAACTTAGCCAAGCAAGCCCAGCTGCTAGCATCTATACCCCTGGTACTTCCTCCTTGAGAATCTGCCTGCATAGCTAGAGACCACTGATGCTGGATCAGGTGATGGAGCAAGCCACTGAGAAAAAGACAGCTTAATATCTAGCTCCTTGAGAGCCAATGAGATGCTGAGAGTTGGGTATAAAGGTCTGCCCAGTTCCTGTAATAAATGAGTCTGCTTTCACCACTTGCCCAACTCCCAGAGTCTTTGTTGTTGATTCTGCGCCTTCTTACCCCCACCCCCAAGAGTCTTGGTTGGGGTTGCAAGCAACAAATGAAGACTGAAAGTAGCACTGATCTTTGGTTATAAAAGTAAACTATATAGAATTATATTCTATTTAATAAAGCAACATTAGTGGGCTTCCCTCTTGTTCCTATAGCTTCTCTAGCCATGGGATAATGACCAGAATTACAATACCAGGTATTAATTCATTCCTGAGGAACTGGCCTAAATCCAATCAAAACTTAATTTCCATAATAGTCATGCCACTATTGCACTGGTGGGCATACGTTTCCTTATTACTGTAACCTGCATGGCCCACAGCTGAATAACTGATGACTTTCTACCCCATCATATTGTGCAGTACCGTCCAAAACTCTCAGAGCTAGCTAGCATGAAGGAAACTTTCACTCAGACACAGCTTGACCTCCCAATTTCTGGCAATGCAAGGCAATTACCAATAGGGTTCATCAGTAGGGACTTATTATCTTTTGCAGATGGGCAACCAGGAGCATTTACAGTAGCCTGGAGTTTTAGGGGGATTCTCTTATTTTTCCTGACCAACAGTTCATAGTGGAGTATTCCACACCCTGGACATGGATTTATGTGATATATTTTATCTTCTTAAAGGAGCATTAACCAACCATTCAGCATTCAGGATGCTGTCATTTCAGGCTTTAAAAATTTATATATATATATATATATATATATATATATATATATATATATATATATATATATATATACCAACGCACATGTACACACACACACACACACACACACACACACGAGACAGAGAGTCTTAGTATGTAGCTATAGCTTGCTATCACTATGTAGATAACAAGAGAAAGCTGTCCTCAAAATCAGAGAGAATCCCTTGCCTAACTATCTGACTAACAAAATCTCCTTATGGCTTTACCCACGCATGCTTAGTTTTGGTTAACCCATTCCCCGAATCAGTCTCTCTCTCTCTCCCTCTCCCTCCTCCCCCTCTCATTTCCCCCTTTCTATTAATTTTGTAAGCAATATATACTTGAATTGAGGATTCTAACCCTATTACAGTAGAAAAGTAGAAAATTAAGGCACTTCGTAAATGACTAGTTAAGAATATTCCTTGCTAAAATAATAATCCTACGATAACAGTGATTTTCCATTCCAATAGACTATACTAAATATCAAGCCTGCCATTAATAGGAGGATGATGAGGATGCCCCTAGTTGCCCTATACTTTTGATTATTGATACACTGTTGCCCCCTGAGAAGGATGTTATTTTGTTGCAAATAGAGGAAGAGTAACTTTGGAAGTAGGGAAGGAAGAGAAGGACTTAACAGTTCAGAAGACGATCTCTTTGGGAAACAGTGAAAGATTTCTGATAAATGTAACAGATGCCTTAGAATCGATGGGCCTCAATGCTTTTTTTCTTATTCTTTAAAAAATGAGGGACTAGTTATTGCTGTTTAGTTTGTTTTTACAGTTCTTTTTAGTGTTAGTGAAACTATGATACAATGTGTTTCATCATGACATTTCTACTCACTGTTCATTGCTTATGTTCATCTTCCACACCTTCTTTCTTCCTCCCTTCCACTGCTCTGCACTTCATCTCTGCCCCAGTCCTAGGTCAAACCCTATTCCTGCCTCCTGGTTCCCTTTCTTACAGCTTTGGTTCAATGGATGTTAGTGCAATTTAAGATGTATGTCTTAACCCATTCTTATTACTTACTGAAACATTATACTTGTTCCCCAAGGCTAGAAGATGTTATTTTGCCTTTAGTCAGTGTATTTGTTAGTTTCAGTATTTTTTACAAATTTAATAAATATTTTCATTAGAAGTTTGGAGAAAGCAAATTTAAACTTTTAGAACACCTTGGCTCGAAAGTTAAGATCATCAGAATTTCAGTAGAAATGTGTATTATATTTATTCAGGCTCACTAAATTTGTCTTTTCGCTCCCACTTATATTGTGTAACTTTTAAAAAAGATCATGGTGCTGTGGCTTCCTAAGGGGTCCTCATTGACTGCTGTATTTCTACTAGGCTGATCGAAATGCTTTAAAGGAATGAGGAAGTTTCATCTCAGCTTGAGTTTTAAAGATAAGTGTTTGAGTCTGTATCTATTTGATTCTGCAAAACAAGACTGAATTATTTAATTTTTCTCAGCTTCAAAATGTATAAAATGAGATTAATGATAAGTATCTCACTGGGTTGTGAGAGACTTCAGATATTGTTTTGAAAATGCAACATGAAGTATACAATCGTTAACAAAATTTAGGGCAGCCCATGTTCTTATGGTGCTTGCTATTAAAGGGGATATTCATTATCAGATTAATACCACTAACATGCAAATATGGCTTACTTTAAAAATGGGAAATTATTCCATTCTATTGTGATTCCAATAGACTTTTGATTTCAGTCAGTATGATGTAATTAAATGATATCATTTTGTCGGAGACAAAGGCTTTTGGCCTTGGCATTTTTTGCTTGATCCCAGGTTTGACTTAACCTTGCTAGCTATCTCATAGCAGGCATTCCTTTGATTCCTTTCTGCCTGATATCAGATTATCTAGGGCCTTGACCTTTAGGTTTGGCTGGATTAGCAAATCAAGGTGTTCCAGCAGGCCTCCCTTTGTTTCCTCCCCAGTGTTACTGCCCCCAGGTAGGGATTAGACGTGCGGCCTTCAACTCAGGGATTATGTCTGATCCGCATTGTGGAATTTCCCCTCCCTCTGCCATTTCCCGCCCAAAAGTGTTTAAAAATATGTAACATTAAAGATTAAACGGAGCTTGAACGGAATTTTGTCTTGCTCCAACGCGTCCTTTGTTTCCTGCTTCTTTCCCCAACCGACGGTTTCTCTCTACAGCATGGAGCTCCCGCTGGCGGGAACTTCGAACCTAGATAGCCTTTCTTGGAAGGGCCCTCCAAGGCAAGGCGGGCAGCGAGCTCTTTGCATCATTTCACCCCAAATATTCAAATTTCAGCTACTGAAGTATATTAGTTGAGTAATTATATGGAGTACTAACTCCATTTCTACCTCGTTATCCACAAATATCTGCATAATAATAGGTGTATATCATTAATGATTAATCCAGTATTTCCAGTTTGTCAGTGATTAGCTCCTGCATATCTATTGTTCTTTTCACCCATAGGAAATAAAGGAAGTACTTGTGCTGTTCTTTGTCTCTTAGTGACAAATCCATGTGGCCTTTACACAAATGGATGAATGTGTAAGATGAAAGTACCATAAAAGGAATGAAAAATGGCAACGTTGGAGGTGAAGTTCAAATCGAATGCAAATGATATATTTTTTGATAACTCACTCAGTGCAGTTCGTGCTGCCTGTCTGTGCAAGGGTGTTGGGTCATCCACTGGAAACCACCAGTTAACATATTCTCAGCACTTCGGTATCCATTTCTAAAAACAAAGCCATATTTTAAATAATCTCAGCATAGTATCAAAATGAGAAAATTATGGCATTACTTTTAAGTAACATCTAGGAGAGTATGTATTGGTAACTGATACCATCATGATTTTTATTGTGCATATAATTTGATCTGATTTCAAAGGGATCACCATGCTAGTCCTGTCTTTTGTTCTTGTTTTACAAATTTTGCTTCAAATAATGTCAAAATGATGCTTATTGCATCTTGACAGTGGTTATATCACACTGCTTCTTCCTTGTGGGTATAACGCAATACATCAAGAGTTATTCTGAGACCTCCCAGAAATAATACATCTGTCTCAGTTTTTAATATTATTTTTTATGGTCTGGTAAAAACAATGAAAAAAAAGCATATTTGATGTGTGGTCTTGAATGTTCACAGAGCCACTTCTTCTCACAAACTGCACATACAACACATGTAGTGTAGTGCTGTGATCACACCCACAGAAGCACCATGACCAAGCAACTCTTGCAGAGGTTAAACACACAGTGGGTTCTTTTTTTCTATTTTTCATGTTTTTTTTTTTTTCTTTTTTAGTTCCTCCCAGCCCTGAAACTGAAAACTTTTCTCAGATTCTTCATTTAGACAGGTTTTACTCATCAAGCATCTATTTTGTGCTTTAATCTCTCTTCCTTCTTCTGTGTGGCCGTGGTATCAAGAGTGTTGTCAGCTGCCCCTGTCCCTCATCCTTGGGGTTCCTTTAGTTACCATTCACACCTATGCCATTAGTTTTTTCTATATAAACTCTCATAGAGTTAAAATATTTTAATAAATGTTCTATTTGTTTCACGATAGGATCTTGACCCAAACAATGTCTTTACTGTTTCAAAAACTGTTTTGTAGGCAGAGGCAGAAAGATTTCTGAGTTTGAGGCCAGAGCAAGTTCCAGGACAGCCAGCGCTACACAGAGACTTGTCAAAAACAAAAAATAAACAAAAAAACAAAACAAGAAACCCAAAATCAACAACAACTCTTCCCTCAAAAAACCTCAGAAAATAAATAAATAAAAACTAGTTTTCACGCCAGGCAGTGGTGGTGCACGCCTTTAATCCCAGCACTTGGGAGGCAGAGGCAGGCGGATTTCTGGGTTCGAGGCCAGCCTGGTCTACAGAGTGAGTTCCAGGACAGCTAGGGCTACACAGAGAAACCCTGTCTTGAAAAACAAAAAACAAAAAACAAAAAAACAAAACAAAAACAAAAACAAAAAAATTAGTTTTCAGTCCCTTCCAGCAAAAAGGATCTCAAGGGTTAGGTGTCTGTGTATCTCTGCATATGTTTACAGCTATTTTAAGCATATCTTAAGCTATTTATGTAAGTCTCAACAATAATACTTTTAATTTTCTATGTACTAAAACACAGAGAGAAACCGAAAGAGAGAAAGAGAGAGAGAGAGAGAGAGAGAGAGAGAGAGAGAGAGAGAGAGAACACATTTCTTTTATGAATTCAGAAGGCCTCCAACAGTTACCTTCCTTGAAGTTTTGTAGCTGTTTCTAGCATGGTATTGCAAAACTCCCAATGTTAGTTTTGCAAGCTTTTATTTCTGTTCTTTCTTCTGCTATATGCCTTAGTATTGTGATTTTTCAAACCAGATTGCTTTTTCATTTAACCCAGTTCCTTCTTTACGGTATGTGTGTGTGTGTGTGTGTGTGTGTGTGTGTGTATAAAACCTTTTTCTTTTTAAAGAATATTTTCATCAGTTCCTTGACATTTTTGCATAACATATTTTGGTTATAATCACTCTCTCTTCCCCAGAGCTTTGCACAGCTACACCTTTACCACCTAAATTTGTGACCCTTCACATTAAGGTCAGTTGTGCTGCCCAAATATCCCTGGGTGTGTGTACATCAAATGGATTGTGATAGACTTATTGGGGACCACACTATTACAGAAAACGGACATTTCCTCTCCCAGTAGCTAAGAATTGCTAAAACCCCTTAGCTAGGGGGTGAAACGTCCTTGTCTCCTGTCTGCATGCTATCTTTGGTTTGGCGTGGGCTTTCTCAGGTCTTGTGCACACTAGTACAGTTGCCGTGAGTCGTGGGTGCAGATCTCTGCTCCCTCCAGAAGATATCCACCCACAATCTCTTGCTCTTACACTCTTCCTGCCCCCTTTCTACAGCGATCCCTGAGTCTTTGCAGGAGGGGGTGTGATATCTGTGCTCCCTTTGGTGAGGAACATTCTACAGTCTCTCATTCTCTGACCCATGGTAAGAAGTTTATAGAACAATCTTTTGCATAGATAGTGGGTACGCAATTGAATGCAAGGGTAACAAAGATTAAGTACTGGGGGTTGGGGAGGGACAGTTTCTGGTAGATTTTCTTTGCTTTACCCAGTTGTTTAGTGTGTGCATGGTCTAAACCAGCAGTTCTCAGTCTGTGCTTTGGGGATACCAAGACCATCAGAAAACACAGATTACAGTTCATAGCAGTAGCAAAGTTCAGTTATGAAGTAGCAATGAAGTAATTTTAGGGATGGCCTCACCACCTCAGTAGGAAGTGTATGAATTGGCTGTAGCATTAGGAAAGATGAGAACCTTAGACTCTATGCACTTATTTGTGGGATAAGAAAATAACATGTGTCTTATGTTAGTTTTGGCATCCAGGCCTGTGTTGGAACTAGTACTCACCCTTATTTCCTGTAGCTTCAGCTTGTGCAAGGATACAAACAACACTTTGTCCTGGAGGCCAGAGCACCCTCCTCCTCTGTCTTTAAGAAATTCAAATCGTCTTCTTTTTCTGTTGCCTGCATGCTCTGGGCCATCTACCCTTCTATTGCTGCTCCCTTTCCTCCATGATTTAATATTGTGGGATGTTCTGCAGCTGTGCCAGCACCTCCATGGACATTCAGCTGTCTCTGTATGCTTAGTTACTTTCAGCGGATGGTAAATGATTGTCTTGTGAGTTGGAATTTTGTCCAGTGCTAACTCGTGATTACCAGTTGCTGAATGCCACTGGCCTGAGCTAGTGTTTCATGAGCCCGAGTCTTCTCATGGTCTAGCATGCTTTCTTTGCAGGCCCTTTAAACTATCAGGAAATATATCCTTGTAGATCACAATTTATTGATCAGATTTTTATAAAGCATGTAGACAAAATTTTCAACAAACATAAAAGCTGCTTACAGATTGTCAGATTGGGAAGGGAGATAAACTCATCCCACCCCAGTTCTTGGTTGGGACTGGAGGCATACCAAGAAGTTTTCTGTGGCCAACAAAATATGAATAGATCAATTAGGCGTTACTGTCATTCAAAGGCTTTAAGAACCAGCTCCTTACACGAAACCCTGTCTCAAGGAACCAAGGACTGGGGATATTGCTTAGTGGGCGGTACTTGCCTAGTACACACAAAGCCAATATCCTGAGACAAGAAACTTAATAAAATATCATTTTAAGCCTGATATTTTCTACATTTTGGCATGCTTGACATAACTGAGTATGTGCAGAGTTACATAAAAAACAAATGTTATCAGCCTAGCATAGTGACACATACCTTTAATCCCAGTACAGAAGGCAGAAGCAGGCATTTCTGAGTTTGAGGCAGGCCTGGTCTACAGAGTGAGTTCCAGTTAGGACTACACAGGGAAGCTCTGTCTTGAAAAAAAAAACATGTTTATTTAAATTAGTTTAATTTAAAGAAAGATTTATCTGTAAGATACTTTAATTCTACCCAAGATAATGTATGCTGTGTGCTTATTACCCTGCCAAAGTAGATTCATAGCTTCTTATTCTGAGACACCACTGTAGACCCCACGCCAATGTCAAAATATTCCCCGTCTTCAGTGTTGTCTCATTAAAAACAGAATGGTGTATAAACAAAAACAAGTAGGTCCACAAATTCTCATGGAGGCCACTGAAGCACAGTCACACCTCAGCAAACCTGACTTACAAACTGTCTTCATGAGGACTGGAAGAAACAGTCTAGGAAGACCCAGTCCAGGAGTGTGGGGATTAGCAGTTCTCAGAAGTGGAAAGTCCCTTTTGACTCTCCACTTTACACAAGAGGATACTCCACCATACCTGCCTCTTCCCATCTTGACCCCCTTTTATTTCTCTGGATTGTTTTTCTCATGGGATTAGAGGATTAAAGAATGCACACAGTGGTACATTTTCATGCACACTTGTGTTCTATTTGTCAGGGGTTTGTATCAATATAAGCACTTACCAGAAAAACAGGGCAATGTTTTTATTACTAAAGGGAAGACTTATTTTTAACATTGTGTTCTAAACCATGTAATTGCACACATGTCCAAACCTGATGACTTATTCTGTGAATGTTTGATGGACTGTGATTCTGTATAATAACTGTCATAATCCTTTGCCTTGGTTTATTCAATGGAATGACTGCAGTGCTTTGGAAAAAACAATTCTGGGCTCATTGCAAAATTTGTTTTACTGTCTGTGAGTGGCACCTGAAACTGTAAGTATTTAAGTGATTGCTTCTCAGAAGGTGTTCATCTGAGTGCAAATGAGTTTGGCTCAGAGTGGCTTTTAGCGGGCATTTGACAGCTTGGATGACTGGCACGTTGTCATCTTCATAACACACCTCATGTGTGGAGTGCCAAAAATCACAAACAGGTTTGGTGTAGTTAAAGAGCTGAGAGCTTGTCCAACTTAGTTAATTTCTTAAAGCACGGCAGCAGAAATATGCCAACTTTAATTAAAATTGTAATCCCTAATACAGAGCATGATTACCTTGTATGAAGGTACACCCTTGTACTTTATTGTTCTGTACTTAGAATGAACTGATGGTCCTGTCTGGTGCAATCCAGATGAAACCAATTGAGACTAGACCAGACCAGACTAGAAATGACTAGAACTAACCAGAACTTACCAGACTAGACCAGACCAGACCAGACCAGACCAGACTAGACCAGACCAGACCAGACCAGACCAGACTGGACAGATCATAGTAGTCAGCATGTCCTTTTTCTGACCATTTTTGGTTGTTTAATTGCTGGAGGACTGTATAGCTGGAGAGTTTAATTAAATAATTAACTTAAGAGACATGATATTGTTAAACAGCCCAGGCTGACCTTGGACCTTTGATCCTCCTGCTTTGGCCTCAGAGTGCCGGGATTCTATGTATGCACCAGCTATTTTGGAAATCATGTAGCTAAGGAACAAAACCCATTTCTTGTTACATCCTATGGTGATGACAGGAGTTATCAACAAAGGATAGTGCTGTAACAAAGGAAGGTAAAGGCCCTCACAGAGTCATTGGTTTGTATGACGGACTGTCCCCTCCCCCCCAGGACAAAACAAAACAAAATCAGTAAAATAAATTTCTTGCCTCAAGAAATGCTAGGGGATAATCAGAGAGGCTCTAATCATTCTCCTTCTCTCTGGCCCCTCCCCTTGGTATATGAGTGTGTTGTGGTGTGTGTGTGTGTGTGTGTGTGTGTGTGTGTGTGTGTGTGTGTGTGCGCGCTATACTGTATTTCATCAGTGAGTAAACAGAAGGTAGACTGAGGTAGTGAAGATTTCAGTAAAACGTCAACTGCTCATGGTTCTGATAATCCTTACCTTGAAGGAGTTAGATAGCACAGTAACCCAACAAAATAAAGGCTACAGCTAGCAAATGATAATATTATACTGAATGAGGGAAAATTAAAGCATTGCCTCTAAGATTAGAGACAAGAATATCAACTCTTAACTGTTTCTATGCAGTAGAGTACTAGAAATTTTAGCTGAAGAAACAAGGCAAGAGAAAGAAAAGGTTCATGCATACGAAAGAAGAAGTCAGATTATCTGTTTGTAGAAAACATGATGCTGTATGCAAAAATATACAAACACTCCACCAAGACATTAATAGAAGTAATAGACAAATTCAATGAAGTCGGAAGATATACAAATCAGTAGTTTTTCTATACAGAAATAACATATTTGGTGAGAAAAAATTAAAACACAGAAACAGCAGAAAACCTAAGAAAAAAATTATCCAAGGAGGAGAAGGCCACTTTCAATGGAAATTACAGAGCACTGATGGAAGACTAAGAGTTGGGAGAAACTGCTCCCATATTTACAGATGGGGAGAATTAGCTGTCCAACGTAATTGCGACTCAGTTCAGTGCCCATCAAAGTATCAATGACATTCATCGTAAGTGTCCTTTTAAAAGCTGAAAAGTTCACAGGCAAGTCCAAAGTACCCTAGGCACAAAGAAAATGATCTTAAGCAAAAGGACAAGGCTGAAGACCTTACCATTTCTGTCTTAGACATACTCCAGAGACACAATAAATAAAACGGTATGGTACTGGCAGAAAATACGACACAATAAAACAATGGAGTACAATAGGAACTTCAGAAATAGACCTGCAAATTTACAGCCAACTGATTCTTGTCAAATGGGCAAATCATACATTATTTAAAGAGATGATTCTCCAACAAATAGTGATAAGGAACTAGATAGCTATATGTAGAACATTGAAAAATGGTCCCCATGTCTCACCATCAACTCAAAATGAATCAAAATGATCTCTGTTTAATAAACCAAGACCTCAGAGGAAGCTGCGGCGAGAAAGAACAAAGGCACTGATTTTTTTTTTTTTTTTCTGGACAGTGCTCACAAAGAACAGGAACCAAAAGCAAAATGTGAAAAGGGGGATGGCAGACGACAGCAAACCACAAAGCTTCCATACATGGAAGAAAACAATCATCAGAGCCAAGAGAGAAGATGGCAGAAATATTTGCAGGCCGTTTGCCTGCACATCCGAAGAATATCAGTGTCTGACTTCTGAGAATTCTGTGAGCATGCGCAGCAAAGTGGCTGCTACTTTACTGTCTCTTCCCTGAACTTCTGACCTGGAAGGGATGCTCTCCGACACTCATCCTGTTTCACTGGGAAGTTGTCCACTGTCCTCCATACGTTTCCCCAGTGGATGCATGGGTGTACAACATATGCACACACGCGTGTGCACGAATATATAAATGTGAATTTTTTTTCTTTCAAATAAAATTTATTTAAAAAGTTATAAAGCAGGAGGTCAGAAGATGACATTTCTTTCATTTCTGCATAGCTCATGTGTTCTTTTTACATACATGGTGCAGTTCAGAGCTTAAAAGGGCCTAGGTATTGCTTTAAGTTAGAATATTACTATCCTGATATCTGATGCATTGAATCTTTATAACATGTACATATATATATATATATATATATATATATATATATATATATATACTTTATTTACATTTCAAATGTTTCCCCATTTCGAGATCTCCCCTTTGGAACCCCTTATCCCATCCCCCCTCCCCCTTCCTCTATGAGGGTATTCCCTCACCCACTCACCCACTCCCGTCTTCTCTTCTTGGTGCTCCCCTATACTGGGCATCTAACACCCTCAGGCCCAAGGGCCTCTCCTCCCACTGATGGCTAACAAGACCCTCCTCTGCCACATATGTGGCCAGCACCATGGGTCCCTCCATGTGTATTCTTTAGTTGGTGATCCAGTCTCCAGGAGCATCGGGAGGTCAGGCCAGTTGTCACTGTTGCTCCCTCCATGGGATTGCAAACTCCCTCAGCTTCTTCAGTCCCTTCTCCAATTCGTCCATCTGGGACCTCACGCTCAGACCAATGGTTGCTATAAAGTGAATCTGGGGTGTTCCGAACTTTTGGGTTAATAGCCACTTATCAGTGAGTACATACCATGTTCATTCTTTTGTGACTGAGTTACCTCCCTCAAGATGATATTTTCAAGTTCCATCCATTTGCCTGCAAATTTCATTAAGTCATTGTTTTTAATAGCCGAGTAGTATTCCATTATGTAAATGTACCACATTTTCTGTATCCATTCCTCTGATGAGGGACATCTAGGTTGTTTCTAGCTTCTGGTTATTATAAATATGGCTGCTATGAACATAGTGGAGCATGTGTCTTTACTACATGTTAGAGCATCTTCTGGGCATATGCCCAGGAGTGGTATATCTGGGTCCTCAGGTAGTATTATGTTCATTTTTCTTAGGGTCCACCAAACTGATTTCCAGAGTGGTTGTATCAGCTTGCCATCCCACCAACAATGGAGGAGTGTTCCTCTTTCTCTACATCCTCACCAGCATCTGCTGTCACCTGAGTTTTTGATCTTAGCCATTCTGACTGGTGTGAGGTAGAATCTCAGAGTTGTTTTGATTTGCATTTCCCTGATGACTAAGGATGTTGAACATTTCTTTAGGTGCTTCTCAGCCCTACAAGTGTCCTCAGTTGAGAATTCTCTGTTTAGCTCTGTTCCCCATTTTTTGATAGGGTTATTTGGATCTCTGGAGTCTAACTTCTTGAGTTCTTTGTATATATTGGATATTAGCCCTCTATCAGATATAGGATTGGTAAAGATCTTTTCCCAATCTGTTGGTTGCCATTTTGTCCTGTTGACAGTGTCCTTTGCCTTACAGAAGGTTTGCAATTTCATGAGGTCCCATTTGTCGATTCTTGATCTTAGAGCACAAGCCATTGGTACTTTCTCCCTGTGCCCATGTGTTCGAGACTTTTCCCCACTTTCTCTTCTATTAGATTCAGTGTATCTGGTTTTATGTGGAGGTCTTTGATCCACTTGGATTTCAGCTTTGTACAAGGAGATAGGAATGGATCAATTCGCATTCTTCTACATGTAGACCGCCAGTTGAACCAGCACCATTTGTTGAAAATGCTGTCTTTTTTCCACTGGATGGTTTAGCTCCTTTGTTGAAAATCAAGTGACCATATGTGTGTGGGTTCAATTCTGGGTCTTCAGTTCTATTCCATTGATCTGCCTGCCTGTCACTGTACCAATACCATGCAGTTTTTATCACTACTGCTCTGTAGTACAGCTTGAGGTCAGGGATGCTGATTCCCCCAGAAGGTCTTTTGTTGTTAAGAATAGTTTTTGCTATCCTGGGTTTTTTGTTATTACATATGAATTTGAGAATTGCTCTTTCTAAGTCTATGAAGAATTGAGGTGGAATTTGGTGGGGATTGCACTGAATGTGTATATTGCTTTTGGCAGGATGGCCATTTTTACTATATTAATCCTCCCAATCCATGAGCATGGCAGATCTTTCCACCTTCTGAGATCTTCGATTTCTTTCTTCAGAGACTTGAAGTTCTTGTCATACAATTCTTTTACTTGCTTGGTTAGAGTCACACCAAGATATAAATGTGAATTTTTTAATGCCTACTATGTATGTAGCTAACCTTCATTTTCCTATTTTTATTTACTTGCATTTTCTTTTATTAAAAAGTCCTATGTGGTGGCTTTGCTGCCTTTGTTTGTGAAGCAGTGTTTGTCTTTGTTACTCTATTTTTGTTGTTGCTAGGCCCTTCATTAGTTCCTGTGTTTATTTTTATCTGTCATTCTTATAATTTGTATTTATCTTTGTTGTTCTCCTGGTTTTCTGGGTTAGACAGTAGAGTAATACTTCTTTTTTTCTAGAATAGGTTTTTAGACCATAAAATTTCCCCAAATATTACTGTAGTTGCACCTCACAATTTCAATATTTAGATGTTACACTTTTGCTTAGTTAAAAATATCTTGATATTAAGCTTGTAGCTAGGACCCATGAATTATTTTGATGTTTACTTTGCTGCCTACATGTCTTAGTTAGAACTTCTATGGTATGAAGAGACACCATGACCATGGCAACTCCTATAAAAGACAACATTTAGTTTCAGAGACTTATTCCATTATCATTATGGCAGCATACTAGCAGACATGGTGCTGGAGGAGAAGCTAAGAGCTCTACATCCAGATTAGTAGACAACTGGAAACTGAGACACACTTACTCCAACAAGGTCACACCTCTTAATAGTACCACTGCCTATGGTCCATTGCCTATGGGTTTGTGTTTTTGCCTATGACATCGTATCTTAATGTTTCGCTAAGAGATTGTGCTTTAGTGACAGGTTATTTGGCATTTGCTTTGTGTACTAATAGGTGCTTAGTGTTTGTAAATCTATGTGGGCTTGTACAAAATATTTCTGCTTTAGTTGATGGATACATTTTACCCCTGACTCTTTAATTATTAAGTTAAGGACATTCAAATCTCTCATTTTGACTACAGCATCACCAGCTGGCTCATGCATTTTTGTGTGTTTTTGAGATCGGGTTTTGCTCTGATGCTTAGACTGACCTCAGAGCTGAATCCTTCTGCCTCTGGGTTTGGGACATTGGGATCACAGGCGAGGCCAAGTTCAGCTTCCCCACTCTGGAGGCTGTGTTCTTAGGTGCATATGAGTTGGCAATACCATGTCTTCTTTATCAGGTGTTGATGATTACAGTATGTAACGGTTGTCTTGATTTCAAACCGCCCCCTGAACTGCAGGTTGTCTACACAGTCAATGACATCTTTAAAGCAGCCATCATTATTCTTTCTTTATCTTCAACCTTTCTTTGTCTGTAACTTGGGTGTCTTTGTTTTAAATTAGTGAATTTTTGTTTACTTGATATTAAAGTTGGTAACCAATTTATTTTTTCTTCTCACAGAAAGTCTTTTTTAACCAGAAATTGTGGGTCTTTTACATGTGGTTTTATTAATAGAATTTGGGGATGCACATTTCCTATGTTTCTCCTGATTTCTTTGGCAGTATTTAGAGTTTACATAGGAGATTATAATATATATATATATATATATGTGTGTGTGTGTGTGTGTGTGTGTGTGTGTGTGTGTGTGTGTGTGTGTGTGTGATTGGAGAAGCCATTCAAGTGAGTACATTGGTAAGAGTGAGGGTAAAAGCACTAAAAAGGGGTGTCAGTGAGAAGCAGGTTTAAGAACCAGTAGAAAAGGGGCATTCATGAGAAGCAGGATTAATAGCCAATAGAAAAGACCAAACAACTCTGGTAAGTTATGACTGGAAAGCCAGGATGGGGAGAAGATTCACAGAGTGCAGTGTCTAGCTGGCTGCACCATGGGATTGCAGGACCAGCAACATCGGTGCTAATGTTTCTGAGGAACAGGACTTGTTATAAAGGAATAGAAGCAACATTGCTTCAAAAGAGTAGTATCAATGTTTCAACAGAATAGGAGTAACAGGAATGCTATGGGCAGATAAAAAGCTGGATATAGAATGTAATCTTTGATTGAAAGATTTATGAGGGTAGAGGAAAGTTCGCCAGGGGATAAAATCCATGTCAGGGTTTCATAGCAATTATGTAACAGGACAGAGTGACCAACAAACTTGAAGACGATTACCTTAACTCTTCTTCCAGAGGCAGGCTTCTTTTCAGAGTGCACTTAGAGACTGCACAGATTGCATGCCCAATTACAACTTGGAAGAAATGCACTCTAAATGAAGAGGGTGTCTCCACAGGCAGGGCTGATGAACCCATTAATTTTGGTATCGTTGATCAAGGGCTGTGACGTTAATCCTGCAATGTGGGTTATATCAGAACATACATTAATAAATGCACTTGCACTTGACCTATAAAATGAATGATCAACATGTCCCACAGGGGTGAGGACTAGCGAGCTCTCTGAAGAATCATCACTATCACTAATGTGTTTTAAAGGCCTGGTTTTAGATTTTCATTAGGACAAATATCTCTGAATGCCGTTGTTAATGAAAACCAAGTGTCTAATTCCTGCTAAAATAGACTCAGAGCAATTAATAAGGTTTTTACTCTTTTAGTAAAAATACAGTACTTTTGCTCTACCTAAAACTTTTGGTTCATTTTTTCTCTTAGAAGTAGCTGTCATTACCAGTTCACACGTATTTGATGAATCACACTGACACGATACTCATCCCAACACTAGCTTTTCAACAGTTTAGGAGGTGCGATTTCTGTGTCATTTAGAAAGGGACTCTCAGCTTCTTCCGGGCATTTTTAACTATTTAGGAAAGCCTCTGCTAATCTCCTAAATCAGTGTGGAAAATGATGTTAAGATGTATCTTATGAAATATCTACCCAGAATGAAAAGAGATTGTGTGTGTGTGTGTGTGTGTGTGTGTGTGTGTGTGTGTGTGTGTGTGTGTGTATGTGTGTGTGTGTGTGTGTGTGTAAGAAAAACTTTGTTTTAGTCCTTTGATTATGAGAAAGAATGGAGTACCCATTTTCATCTAGGTTCTGAGGAGAGTAACAGGAATTGGGTAATTGCTTCTTCACATGTCAGCAAGTTACTTTAAGGTTTAAGCAATGTTCAAAGGGATGGGGCAAGAACATCTCAGTAGCAGGAGAATTTGGTCAATAAATAGGACCTAAGGGAGAAGGAGGCAGCTCCTTAGTCTCTGAGCAAACAGCTGAGTGCCTTTATGACGTAAAAGACTCCACTTGTAATTGTGTTTTGTCTGTGATGGAATCCAGTTTTCTTCCACAGTCTACAGATAGAAAAGCGGGCTTGCAAAGTGGTTCTTCCTGTGGGTGGTATGTAAGGAAGAACTCACTGTGTTTGAGACAAAGTGAAAATATAGATTGTCTCTCCTGGGGTTACAGTGATGTGGGATTTGGTTTCAGAAGGAGGAATTTGAAATTGAGGCCTATGCATGAAAATATTGAGGAGGATTGAGGCTTTCCCATAGAGAATGGTTTTGGATGAACTTAGGATAAAAGGGTGATTCCTGCTTCCACAATGTCAGGAAACCCAGAGATTTGTGTCTTATACTTAAAATACTGATGGTAATAATGCTGCTGCCCACGGGATGAAAAGAATCCCCCCCCCATGGATACCTCCCACCCAGATATACCCACCCACATCCATATACGTACATACACACCCACACAATATACACACACACAACAGTCACACCTGTGCACACACACATACAGACACACGAAAACACACACATGCACACACAGACACACACAGGCACACAGACACACACACACACACAGAGACACACACATGAGCATGCATATCCCCCCACATATGCAGTGTGCAGAACCCGGGAGAGTGTTGAAGTACAAAGAGAACAAACGTACTTTCCTTCCAGAGGGAGCCCATGGGGCCATTTTGGGAGAGTGTAAGACTGACTTGCTCTTTTCTTCTTTATAACCTTTCATAACCTTTTTCCCCTCTATACCCTGTGAAGAACAGCCACACTAAATACTGGGAAGCACAATTCCAGCATAGCGTGTGGTTCTTAGCAGAGAAACATGCGGATGTGGGCATCTAAGTCCCCCTGAGTAGACTGAGCAGCAGTGGGAACTCTGTCTCCTCAGGGAGGAAGACCCTGCTGTAGTATGTCTGCTTCACAAGTCTGCAAGTAAGGAAACACTGGCCTCTGAGGACAAGGAAATCAATCGAGAGAGTATAAAGGGGTTCATTTTACAGCTACACCTTCACCCACTTCGACTGTGTCTTGGCTAGGTGAGCCACCATCTAGTTTCCGTACTGTATAGACACTGTACTTTTGGTCTCCAGGGTGTGTACATGTGTGCAGTTTTCCATGTAAGAGAGAATAGTTTTTTGTATTCTTCCCATGCACATTTGCTAATGGGAAGGTCGTAGAAGCAAGGCTGTGTGCGTTTCATGGTTTTAGCACTTGTGACTAAATGGCTAAACGTCTGGCCACGGTGAAGACATCACTATTGATTAAACAGTGTGATGAGAGGGACTGGTGCTTATGTGTTGAGCGATTATTGCCAGAGGCACGTGGCCAACAAGGCGCTGAAAGGAAGCCGGTGTGACACTCTCACTGGGAGCTAACAATTAGCATCGGTGAGATGCACAGAGTGTTCCAGGGCACATCCCTGTGTGCTGCCTGCCTGAACCAAGAGGCACAAAGGACTACACATCTTGTTTCCCATCTGAGCTCATTTATTTTTCTCCATCATCATCATCATCATCATCATCATCACCATCACCATCATCATCATCATCAAACTTTTGGAAATACAACGATCTACTCCAATATCATGGAAAAGGAACAGAATTCTAAAGACTCTGGCATCGTACACGAAATAGTACAAAAAAAAAAAGCCAAGACATCCAATCACAACACACTTTACTGAAGTACTGAAGCAGCCTACACCTCTCCACTGTGTTAGAGCATCCACACCCTGGACGTGTTGTTTAGATCTGCATGGGAGAAAACAGAATTATCCAAAAGCATAATTGGCATTTATCTTCTGGCCTGGAGAATTAGGAGAGGAATAGATTTTCCACCAAAAGAATGCGACCGTGAACAACAGTGGCACCTGCATCCCAGTTCCTACTGAGGACATCAGTATTCATTCTGCCCCACACAGATAGGCCAGCTCCATGGACAGGAGGCACGTGGGATTCTGTGTTGCTTTTAGTGACTAGATCTCAGTGCTATTCCTTGGTGCTCTTCAGACTATTTCTCCCAATCTTCTGGGTTCTCTCTTTGCTTGCCTGCCTTCATTCTTGATTTTCTTTTTCTCCTTCCGTAGGATAAACAGTCCAGTGTAAGACCCCAAGACCTACCTTGAAGTCTCGGTACCCCGTGTGACCTTAGGAAGACCACTTGGCTTTTCTCTGCCCCACCTTCCACATTTATCAAACGGCCACAGCAATAAAGCATACTCATTATAGCTACTCCAAGAAAAAAATATTCCAAGGTGTTTGAAGTGCTTTAAGCACTTCTGACAAATATAATCGCTGCCGAGCCTTTTGTACGTTTAAACAACCAGCGAATACGTTAGCTTGATTCCTGTGGACACAAAAATATTTATTGCTCCCACTCAAGACTTACAGAATGATGCCAGGCTTATTAGAAGGGAATTTAGATATTCTATTATTATAGCAATGGGTTCCAGCATGCCCCATAGTTCAGACATGTGGTCTTTTCACCAAACTGGTCATGAGTTTTTCTATTATTCCAAACTACTCATTCAGCGAGAATATACCATCCCATTACCTCTTTCCTGCCACTCAAAACCTGAACATGCATGTTTGCTATCAGTTACCTAGAAAATGTAGTACTATTAACATGTTAACATTTCCCATGTGTGTGCCTCCCACTCTGTGGACAGCTGGGTGCTGGATCACCTCACCAAAATGCTTACAGTCTAGTCCCTCTAGCTGAGACTAAATTAAAGTCCTTAACACAGCTTTAAAAAAAAAAAAAAAAAAAAAAAAAAAAAAAAAAAAGAATATTTACAAGTGCCTTCACAAGAGGGAGGCAAAGGGAGATTGCGTATAGAAAAGAAGTCAATAAAACCACAATCCCAAGAGTATAGTGGTAGGTTATGGCTTTTATCATAAACTAAGGAATATCAACTTTCACAAGTTGAAAATGTCAAGAACAAGTTTTCTTCTGGAACCTCCATGCGACTATGAGTTTCGGACAAAATGCCCATGATAAGCAACTTGAAGACGAAAACAAACACTTATTTTGGCTCCCCATTTCAGTCCCTCCTCACTTGGCTTCCATTATCTCTGGGCCTGTAAAGTGAGCAAACCTTATAGAAGAAAGCATGTGCTGGAGAAAAGCTATTTATATCATCGTGGTAGGTGGAGGGACAGGAACAGAGACAGACAGATAAAAAGAGGAAAAGAGAGAAGAGATAGAGAGGATAGAGGGAGGGAGAGAGGGAGGGAGGGAGGGGGAATGGGGGAGGGGGAGCTCAGCTCACTGGGTTCTCAGTAAGAGATTTCTTTCTAGTGTACAGGTGTCTAATTTCCTGTTATCTTCACATGAGGAAAGAGGATAAAAATCTCTCTCCTGGGCTTTTTGAAGAAGAAAGGCACCCTGAGCCAATCATCTCCCAACCTTTAACACCACCATACAGGGATTCAGAATTCAATGTATACATTTTAGGGTGACCTCAATCTTCAGTCCCACAGCACTTCACATTGTGTATGCATCACCTCTAGAAATATCAAATCAAGCATGGCTTTTGTAATGTTTGAGCATCGCAGCCTGTGGCAGTTCTTCTAGAAACATACATTTACGCATTTTGAAACTGTGCAAAGAGAGCTTTACAGCGTCAACTGGGTTTGTAAGCGCCACTACTCTTTGTCGCGGCGCAGCCACAGCACAATCTGCATGGAGGGTAAGTCGCGTCCTCTTCTGAATTCTCGTGAATGTCTTTACTTAGAAACTGACCCATGTTACTGTTAACCGGCCTTTTGTATTCCCGCTGGAGTCACTAGCAATTCCATCACTCAGTTTCATATTCCAGTTTCATCACTTGGAATAAGCTGAGTTGATCTTTTACAGACTAGACATTTCCTTAGAGTTCACGTTTTTAAAGTACTTCCGGAACATCCCGACTACATCGGTGCTTTAAAGAAGCTCTCCCTTCCGATCTTCTGCTCTTCCACTCTGCACCAAGAATTCTGCTTCTAATCGTAGCAAAGGATTTTCTCTACAAAGAGACTCCTAAGTCGTCACCCTTCAGGAGCAAATTATTTCTCACCGTTTCATCTTGAGAACACAAAGCCGCCGACACTCTTTCCAGAGGGTAATTGTCTTTGTCTCTTCTTCTTCCATCTGACTGGGCTCTTGCAATCAGACCACTATAATCTGAGCAACTCGGGTGGACAAATGACCTCTATACTGCTTCTATATTACAACTGTGTAGTGGCAAAAGAATATTTCTATGGCTGAGATGAGAGTAAGGATATGTTAGCTCTTACTAACTGGGCTTTATACTACAGCATGGACGATTTAAACTTCAGGGGCGTTGTCAGACTTTTAAAATAGGTATAAAAAGTCATCTAGCACAACGGTTGTTTTTATCTTTTGTTGTTGTTGTTGTTCATTTGTTGTTTGCATGCTTGATTTGGTTTTTTGAGATGCTAAGATTTTCACTATGCTACCCAGGTTAGCCTTGATCTCAGAGTTTCCCCTCATTCACGATTCTTTGGCCTTGGATGCTGAGATCAAGGGTGCTCAGACACCACTAGCCTGGCTAAGAAATGAAGCAAAGTTTTTTTTTTTTTTTTTTTTTTTTTGGTTTTTTTTTTTTTCGAGATAGGGTTTCTCTGTGTAGCCCTGGCTGTCCTGGAACTCACTCTGTAGACCAGGCTGTCCTCGAACTCAGAAATCCGCCTGTCTCTGCCTCCCAAGTGCTGGGATTAAAGGCATGCGCCACCACTGCCCAGAAGCAAAGTATTTTGCAGCTCTTGCTTCCAAGGGTGAAGCCATTGCTTGGCCTTTTTGGGGATTTTTCTCTTTCAGGTCCTAATAACCTCCTTTTTTTTCCCGTAGAGCAGAGAGAGGGCTAAGTGAGGGACGAGCTTGGGGGTAATCACAGCAAGTCGTTGTGTTCTCAGGCAGGTTTCTCATTCATGCTGTAAGATACAATAAGATATTTCAGTAAAGCTTGCACTGGGCCTACAGGAAGAAGACGTGCCCATTTTTGTCTGTTAAAGTATTACTACTTGTGAAAATATCTGCTTGTTGCTATATAGACGTAAGATGTATGTGAGTGCCTTAAACAAAACTGTCGATGTGCCTTGTGAAAGAGAAGACGCTCGTGCTCTACATGGTTTAAAGTGTTCGAGATTTTCAGTGGGCTAGCTCAAATGTTAACAAAAAGGAAGAGCTGTTCTAATGATTTCATTCTTCTCCTCATAAACTAAAGAAATAATGAGCCTTTACTAATTACAAACACTCCTGTCCTAATTATTTACATTGAGGAACTACAAATTGTGCCTATGCATGCTGTCACAGAAAGGAACATTTTTTTTTTTGTTTATTTTTACATTTTTGACCCTTAAAATGTCCTAAATGTTTCTCTTTTGATAATCTTAGCAATGTTTCAGGTGCTGTGGGTGTAATTTTATAGGGTGTAATTTTAAGACAGCGACAAGCTATCTTATGGGTATCGATGAGCTGATCAGTTACAGACCGATAGATCGCCTGCATCTTCTGCATCTCCTTCATATTCTGCATTGCAGTTCCTGCTGTCTGAAAGCTTGGAGGTGCCACAGCAACACTGTCCTCTGTGGGAGAGGAAGCATACAAAAGGAACAGAAACGTCTCTACAAAGCATCAGTACAAACCCACTGGACTAGAATGATATTTATCCTCTTAATTACGTTTTGCTAAAGACTGATAATAAAAGCAATCTTCTAGGGAAAGATTAAGAAACGGTTCCAGGATAAAAGAGACTAAAGAAAAATGGAAATGGAAGGCAATGCATATTCCATGACTTCTTTTAAACCATAAAAGCATTATTAAAACACTTGGTAAAATCCGAATTAAGTCTTTAAGTTGGACAAGAGCATTATGTTACACTAATGTTAATTTTCAGAGTTTGATTTGAATACAGATTCTTCAAGACCATTAGGGGACATAGACTCTTCTAGTTAATTTTAACACATGATAGAAATGTAAATTTCTTGAGTCATTGCCACAGGTTCCCTCATCTTTTGTGATCTGTGATGGTATGTTAGGATGGGAAATGAGCTTTTTTCAAATTTATTTCTAATCATGCATGTGTGTGTGCGTGTTCATGTCTATATGGATGTCTGTGTGTCATGTGTCTTGTATGCATGCACTCCTGAGTGCAGTGCCCGAGGAGATCAGAGGCATCGGATCATTTGAAGCTGGAGTCACAGGTGTCTGGGGACCAAAGCTGTGTCCTCTGCATGGCAATATGTGCTCTTACCCTCAGCATCATCCCTGCAGTCTTTAGAATGGGAAGTTTCTCATAAAGACCATGAAGGCATTCAGTGGTAAAGTTGACATATAACAAATCTTCCTTCCTAGGTGAAAACCCTATGTCACATCGATGGAACTTTCCATGTCCTACCTGCAAGGACAGTTGAATTATACTAGATTAGGATGCCCAGTGTAAATTGCACATACAAAGGTAAGCATTCTTTCATGACGGTTTATTTCAGTAATATGTATGTGCATTGGGTTACAGTACAATGTATGTTCTTCCCTGTGAGTTTTGGCCAGTGAGCGGACTGGAAAAGGAGAGATGCAGAGCAGGGTACATTTGGCTTCCAATTTCTAACTTATTGAAAACTGCATGCAAAGGAGCTTTCATTGATCTACTCATTCCCAACAAGTCTCTTGAAACAAACCGACAGACAAACAAACAAACCAAAAGCAGTAAGACCCTTTTCTCCTGTCCCTGTGCATAGGAAGCCCTACTTTTCTCTTCATGTATCCTAACATATGGAACCACACAGGTCAGTAACAGCAGAATTCATAGCGAAGGTGACTTGACATACTATGTATTGATTGAAGCTAACAGCAACAAGAGTACAGTGGTTGGCCTAGAGACTGAGGCAAAGTAAGTAGTCTATAAAACCACAATAGACAGTGTCTTCTGAGGTCCCGAGTCCCAGCAAATAACTAGGACCTTATTTTTAAAATTTAGTTATTTACTTATTCATTCATTCACTCCCTCCCTCCCTTTTCAGTTTCATTGTTCGTTGTTTTGGGACAGTGTCTTGCTATAGGGCCCAGGCCGGTCTCAGGTTCACAGTTGCCCAGCCTCATCATAGACCTCTGCCACCATGCCCAGCTTTCAGCCTGGAGCTAAAGCTTTTAAGTCAGATGTTTGAATAGGAGTATGGATTACTCTTAGTCCACTACTGCATCAGGTCTGGTACTGTCGTGGCCAGCCAGAGAACAGCTTCATTCTGGCAGATGAGAAGTTATCAGAGCTCCACATGAAGGCTCCACTGATGACTCCACAGCTTGCTCTCCAGTCAGACGCCTTTCTTTGATATTCCTTGCTGGGATTCTTCTACTGTGCTGAATGCTCTGCCAGATTCCAAGGAGAAGAAATAAGTTTTGGTTTCAGGGCTTAATGTTCATCAGAAAGAGACCGAGTTGCCTCTTCCGGGCCTTCCCCCTCTTTAATTTTTTTTTTTTTTTTTTTCAGGGAGTGATTTTTAGTGAACTTTTTTTTTTTTTTCCTTTATTTTTGATACTTTATTTACATTTCCGATGATTCCCCTTTTCTTTGGAAACC
>CM052712.1:11458977-11484869 GCA_028551405.1 Uromys caudimaculatus | reverse complement strand
CAGGGATGCTGATTCCCCCAGAGGTTCTTTTGTTGTTAAGGATAGCTTTTGCTATCCTGGGTTTTTTGTTGTTCCAAATGAATTTGAGAATTGCTCTTTCTAAGTCTATGAAGAATTGAGTTGGAATTTTGATGCTTCCCCCTCTTTAATAAACACCCATGGATACACCAAAATGTAAGAAACTGTTACTAAGAGTTGGACAGGTTCCTTTTGCCAGGAGGACAGGTGACAGCATCCTTCTGCTACTGAGTCAGTGCCCGCGTGAAATGATGGGCTGTTGTTTGAGGGGAGGCAAGGCAGGCAGTACAGAATTTCAGGCTGCCATTACCACAGGGCTTCACTGAACTCCAGCGTGTACAGAGGAGCAGCCAGAGGGCAAAGGGCAGGGCCAGGAGGCAGGGAGGAAAAGAGAAAGCTCTGTTTTCTTTTTTCTTTAACCGCGACGATGGGATGGATGATGGACACGTTGAGTTGGGGGAGCCACTGCCTTCATTTCTAGGTGACCAAGTTTACCACCTTCTATGACTTTAAGATAGAATATTACAATATTTAATTTACAGTATTGAATTAACAATTTACAACACTTCAATATTATGTATTTGAAACACATTGGCTTAGGAGTACCCATTGACCTAGGAGTACCTATCGGCTTCAGCTGACTAACTCAGATACCTTCTTAACTTTACAACAAGCTCCCTCGCTTGATCTTGAGTTGTTCGTTTTATATATTTGGATATTTTACCTACAGTGTCTGTGTATCATTAGCATTCCTGGTGCCCATGGAGGCCAGAAGAGGACATTGTATTTCTTGGAACTAGAGTTATTGGATGGTTGTGAGCTACCATGTGGGTGCTGGGAATTGAACCCAGATCCTCTGGAAGAACAGCAAGTGTTCCTTACTGTTAAGCCATCACTTCACCTCTTAGCCTAGAGCTTGGAGAAGCTAGTAAAAGCACAGAGGTCAGCTTGTTTGCTGATTTGTTCCTATTTGCATATGTAACACAAGGAATTTGAAGATTTTTTTTCTCCTTTTCTTGAATTTTCTTTTTCTGAATTTCAAAAACGTTTCAAGTGTATCACTTGCTTAATATCCTAAATTATAGCAACAAACTGGCTAAAGATAGGAACATTTTGGATTTTTAAAAATGTTTACATTAATGTGAAGTTGTGAAGACACGTCAAAGTAATTTTGTTCTATCTACTCAGTAGAAAAGTGTTTGGAAATTTGGACTGCATTTGCATTACTTTCTCCCAGGTTTCTCAGCATAGATTCTGAGTTTTTCATCAAGAGAAGTTTTAGCCATTTTAACTCATACAGCTTGTTTTCTGTCTGATTTTTTTTTCTTAATGCAATCAGTCACTCAGCTCCTGAGCAGCAGTAGGCCTTGGTCTCTGATTCTCTGTGGCATTCTTCCCATTATTTCTTCCCATATTACTGAACAATAAGATTTCTAATCTTATTTTATTGAAGAATTATCTACTTTTAGCAACAAAGAAGAGTTTATCATTACTCTGTAAAAGCAGTAGTGCTAAGAATAATTCTAAGCAAAATGCTATAGAAAAAGCAAATTGTATAAAATAGCTCTTTCTACTCTCTGCCAGACGATGCGTTCAAAAAAAAAAAAAAAAAAAATCTTGTTCTTCCCCGAGTTATATTTTAAAGGGGTTAAGCAATCATTCAGATAATCGGACTTCCATTGCTTTGAAATTTTATCAAAGTGTCCTCAATCCTTGAGCTGATATCCAGGTCCATTTTGCCAATCGGATAAAGCCTCTTAGATCTTTTTCCTAGAGGCATGAGTGGTTAACTTGATCTTATTGTGCTCGAAAGAGTCTGTGCTACGCCTCATTTTTCATAAGTGCGATTTGTTGTGTTAGGAAAACTCCAGAGAGACTCCTTGTTAGAATGGATTTTGGCTGTCAAGGGCACATTGGTACTAGAACCTCCTTTGCTTTATACTGAATGACGGTTTTAGAAATGTTCGCTACTTAACCATAGAAGAAACAAAGAGAGAAACTGGATGTAGGCGAAATTGGCATACAGGGAAATAAAGATTTTATTTCTCAGGAGGAGATTTGGGATGGTTTTAAAAGCAGGAAGGAAAGGAAGCTAGGCTTGGTGGTGCATACCTTTATCCAAACGTTCTAAGGGAGAGGCAGAGGCAGGGGGATTTCTGAGTGTTCCCATCTACTTAACAAGTTCCAGGTCAACCAGAGCTGGGAAGTGAAGTCTTGTCTTTAAATAAAACAAATGGGGGAGGGGTGACTGGAAAAAGATAAGAGGAAACTATTAACAAAGACCAGCCCCGAGAAAATTCCTTATTTGGACATACTGCTTTCATTTGCCCTTAGACTCTTATTCTTCTCCTCCCCCTTATGTCTCCTTCCTCTCTCCCCCTCCTCCTTTCTGCCCCTCCCTCTCGCCCCTTCCATGGAAGGCAAAGGGTTTGAAGACAACTGCCTCCTTTTATTTTACCTTTGGAAAGGCCAGTCATCCCAAGCGCCCACTTGCATCCAGACCAGCCTTTGCCTGGAAAGAGCACTAGGTGGTGCCCATTTACTTTGCAGTGGAAAGGGGATTCCCCAGGGGAGCCACTCTGGGGAAGCTCATCGGCTCCCAGCCTCCGTCAGTGCAAAGTCCTTCTCTCAGAGGTGGCCAGGAGAAGGAACGGAACGGTGTCTTGTTTTTCTTTCTCACTTCCTTAAAGCATGCCGGACTTGCCCTTTTTAGGATGCAGCTTTAGTCTGAAAGAGAGTGCATGTTTGCAAATGTGAGGGGCCTCAAACATCCCCTTTGGAATGAAAGCTAAGAGGAATAAAGGCTGCGCCCTGCCATCTGTGTGTATAAACGTCACAGCCCGGATCTCTTGCCAAGACTGCCCTCATGCCAGATCATCTGGACATCGCGGTGCACATGTTCGCCTTATTTTTCTGTTTTGCCTATAATAAACCTGTAAAAATAAAATAGCAGAATAGAATAAAGGTGACTCTTAAATTTCACTTTGCCTCTTCACAACAATAATTCTTTGTTAAGTTAAATCCGGTTAATTTGAAGATTTTGCATGCTGGCGTTGATTCCCAAGACTACTCCTTGAAAGGGTGGCTTTCTACTGCTAGGTTTATTCCTTTAAAAAAAAAATCTTATTAGGCATGCTGAACAGCTTGTTGCTTTGTGTTCAAGGAGAGCAGGTAATTGGCCCAAACGATGTGTTTTCTATTTTCCTCTGTTTTACCTACTCAAGGGGCTGTCAGATCTGTTTTAAAATGTAGAACCATGGCATAATCATGCTAATTGTCACAGAAATGGAAAGAACAGATAATTCACCTTTTTTTAGTAGAAATATGAAAATATTCATCTTTCTGTGACTCATGTCCCAAAGTTGAGCTGTGTGGAGCTAAGCCCTCCATGTGTTTTTGCTTTGTTTTAAAGAAGGCAAGACAAATGGTTGTCTCCACATCCAACTAGACTCTTCTAGCAAAACCTGAGTCTGTCACACTGAGAGGAGAATTAGGACGTAGTAGTTTCAAGAAGTTAAACTAAGGGCAAAGCTTTACAAAGCCATGAGAACCACTTCTGAGCTCTGGCTTCCGGGTCATAGGTCATGGCATGTGGCAGCTGACTGCTCATTAATTCTGTTTATATTAGTGTGAGAATCCACCCCACTGAGTATGCGTGTGGGAAAATATTCATAAATTATGTTTATTTGGAACAAATATACATTAAATGCCAAAATAAGGCCATTATTTAACCACGAAACTAGCCGACTACCGAATAAGCTGTCATTTCCACTGCCAATCAGGTACAGTGGGCTTTGTCAGACTTAACTGTCCCATCCAGTATTTCCTTGAGAAGGCTCACCTTTTGTTTTTCCAATTCTGAAAGGAAAATAGATTTCATTGAAAGGAATAGATTTGGGGACCAAAGGATGTTCTGCTACTGCAGAGCGATAATAAACTTGACTAGATAGAGCACATAAGAAATCCACTTTAGAGCTAAAATCCAAGAAAGTATTCACTAATTCATGCAGCCTTGGACTGAGTTGGGTGGTATTTCATGAAAACACACATCAAGTTAAGCAGACCAAATGGTCTGTTGATAAAGTTGGTTGAAAATAGAAATTTTATTTATATATATTTTTCTCAAGAAAAGAATGGCTGCAATAATTTACGTCATTGCAAGCTGAATTCAAAACTCAGAACCCATGACTGCAGCCTGCATTTTAGAAGTTAGCTCTCCGTAGTGAAACACCCCTGAACAACACTCATTTGAAAGATGCTATGAAGGTGATATGGTAGAGGTGGTTTTTCTCTCTGCAAACTTCCTGAGCAGATACCCAGCATGGTTGAAAAACGTGAATTCCTTGTTCAAATTCCAAAGCTGTGCTGGATAAAAATACATCGACTGGCTTACCCACCTCCTATTCCACATTAGCGCCATGGAATCATCTGGAACTATTAGTTATTAGAAGCACCATTCAGATTTAACAGAAAGCATGACCCTCTTAATAGGCAAGCTCTGTGTCCACCTACTTGTCTATTTGTAATATTCTCTGAACGTGTTATAAATGTAAACACTGTCATTGAGAATAACATTTTTTTCTAGATTGAAATGCAGTTGATATCTAAGGCAAAGTGAGATGGTCTGGATTAACTTCATCATCACTGCATGTTTACTCTGAAGAAAAGCACGCTCAGGGACAACAGAGCAAAAATGATTTTTTTTTTTCATGGCAACAATACATACAGTGGATTGAAGATGTCACCTAGAACTGCACATGAATTGTGTACAAGTTTATTTTAATCAACAGTTAGGGTTTCACAGTGTTTTATTTTCCATTTGTCTTTGGAACAGAATTCTGTTCACTTATACACCTTTTCAAGAAGTGTGCATTTGGGGGTAATCTTTTCTAAGGCAATGATTTAAAATGTGGAACAATCTATGTCTACCAAAATATTGTCTTTATAATATTTGTAACTAAAATTAACAGGAGCATGGTTGGAAAAGGAGGGTAAAGGGCTTGGCTCAGTGGGGAAAGTCCTTGGGCAGGAGCATGGGGACTCAAGTTCAGATCTCCAGCACCCACATGAAATATGGTGGTACGTGCCTGTAATTCTAGTGCTTAAGGGCCGAGAAAGAGAAAATCCAGAAGACCCTGCCCCGTAAAACTCAATAGAAAAGATATCGAAGAAGACTTCCCGCTGGCAACCTCTTCGTGTCCATATATACCACACGGCATACACACATGCATATAACACACTCAAACATGCGCGCACATGCGCACACACAGACACAACACACAATTAAAAAAAGATAACATTCATTTGATGGAAAATTATGCTGTCAATAAAAAGATGTGTATATAAGAAAAATGTTGGAAATAAGTGGTAAAATATCAAGTGGGGGAAAATCAGAATAGAAGATTAAGTTGTAACATGGTTACAATAAGTTGGTGACGTGCAAATAATGAAAAAACTTAAAGAGCATGCACAAGTCTGCTTGCCCTCATATAAAGGACCAAAATTGGCTTTGCACCTGTTTTCAAGCTTCTATTACCACGCTAAGGAACTAAAAATGAAGTTAAAAGTGATTAAATCATTAAGAAAATCAAGAGTTAATTTACATTTTTTCCTCAAACATCTCAGTTATTTCGGACGTTTGAGAGAAGTTAGACAATTCCCAAATTCCCACTTCCAAAAAAATTGTTAATTTCGAAGAGGTTATCTGAGTGTGTAGTGTTTAGTAGTCAAACCCAATACAAATACATCTTATGAAAAAAAGACGTACGTAAACACATTTCTGTGTGTTATATTAAACTCAAATCCAAAGCATTTTCACCTAGCCATTCTCAGACTCCCTAAGCAGCCTTGTCTGCAGAGGAAACAAAGGGCGCATATCAAAACCACCACAAACTCCTTTCATTACACTGAGAAGTTTGAGACACACTTTCATGTGAATTTTGGCCTCGGTACAGCGCACCACAGAGCCTCGTTTTCATCTGAGACTTGAACATATTGGGGAAACCAGAGCCTTCCTTTCTTTTATCCTGTCATTTCACAACCCCCCCACCCCCAACACACACACACTGGCAGTGACGGGCATATGGCAGGCACCCTCCACGGATTCTTGAACAACAGGAGGGACCTGATTTCAATTCCTACATCCTGTCATCAGTGACTCGTGGGATATTTTGTTCTTGCAAGGCCAAGGATGTGATGTGAATTTGCCATACGGACAGAGCTTAGCGGGATGCCATTTTTACCACTGGAGTCCTCCGCCATCAGTTAATTAAACATGATACAAACCACCACTTGCATTTGCAAAGTAAGATTAATACGGATAAGTCAGAGCAAATGAGGAATACCCCATATTGGACGATCACACTTCCCGAAACTCAATACTTTTAAGTAGCCTTCGTCAGTTTAATCCCTCAGACTGCTTTGTGCAACTTGAAACCCTGAGCTGTCATCTTTAGCCAAAAATACAGCATAACTTCCTTAGCTTTTACCCTATTGTTGAAGCCAGCATTCACAACACCGAGCAAAGATCAAACCTTTCAGCGGACTACAGGGCACCCTCTGACTGCCTGTGACACCGGAAACACATTTAATAAATATTTCATTTTGTTTTAACATGAAGACTTCCCGTCCTTTTCTTTTCTTTCCCGGGGAGCTCAAGGCTACCCCCAAGCTGTGCACTCCATCACCGGGTCAGTTAGGTTTATAGCCTTAATAAAAGGATTTTCCCCTCCACGTGCGAGGGAGCCTTGTTAAAACAGGGCAATTACAGAGACACAAGATAGGTGCTCTGCAAAGATCAAAGCTCACAGAAAGAAAGCTCTGTAGGAATTCGGTGTTCTCTTTGAAAAGTGCTCAGTTTACAAAGTATAGAGGCATTAAACCCCAGGAATTACAAAGAAAAAAAAAGCCCAGTTTTGAATAATGTTAAAGTCTGACAGTAGTTAATATGTGATCTCCTTTAGCCACTCTGTGAGTATTATTCCTAATATCTACTCACGGCATACCAATAATAGCTCCAAAGGAACCATTATGCTCCAAAGACATACGCACATGATGGATCCTTAATATCAAATGCATTACCTCCTCAGTAGGTACATTTTCATCTCCATATCCTAGCTCAGGGGAAGGGTAAGAAAATAGCCTGTATATTTCTGCAGAAGAAAAACAATGTAGTCACCCCGGGTCTGTGTCATACAGTGGGATTCCCCAGCTTTATTTTTCACACTGCAGCAGCGTGGGTGATCTGTCCTGAGCTGGACCATGTCTCACCGGCACCTGCCCCTACACCAAGAAAACTTACCTAACTACTACTGGGAGTTGGAGCACCCAAGCTTATAACGTTTGCTCTACCTCAGGAGACTGCATCATTCTTCCTGAACACACGCAAACAGACACACAGTGTGCACACACATGAATGAGTACATTCATGTAATAGTTGTCAATTTTGTTTCAGAATGACATTGATGTACCTTGGTGTTGTCCACTGTTCACACCAGTGTTTGGTTATAAAACTTTCAGTGGGAAGAGTGATATGTTTTCTTTTCCCCAAAGTTTTCCTTTTCTCTCCTCCTCCTCCTCCTCCTCCTCCTCCTCCTCCTCCTCCTCCTCCTCCTCCTCCTCCTCCTCCTTCCCCTCCCCTCCCCCTCCCCCTCCTCCCCCTCCTCCTCCTATCACTATCATCATCATGACCACTGATGCTGTTCCATCGTGTTGTGTAGCTCAGGCTGGCCTTGAACTCATAATTCTTCTGTCTCAGCTACTTGATTGTTAGGTCTAAGCCACTACACCTGGGTAAGATTCCTTTTATGATTCCTCAAGTCTGATCATTTCTCTGATATCAGGCAAGGCTTAAAACATCAGGATAATTGGAGTGAGCCTGGCATCGACTTCAGTGTTTCATCCAAGGAAAGTGGGCTAGTAGGCAGCTATCCAGGTATGGTTCCCTATGACCCCAGCATTCAGGGAACTAAGGCAGGAGGATTGCCATAGTTGAAGGGCAGCATGAGCTACAAAGTGAGCACCTGCTTCAAAAAGCAAAACAGCAAGCAAACGAACAACAAAGGCAACTTCTGTCAGATCGTTTTAAAGGTCTATTTAGGAGATAACATCTGGGGTTTGTAGTGTCTGGGAATATTAACCTGGAAAAATGCAGAGGTGGATACAGCACTCTCATTCTGCCCTGTATATCCATTTTAATAACACACGGCAACAGTAATAAAAAATAAGAGCTGATATTTATGGGCTCTTGTTTTGTGCCAGGCTGTTTATGTAGCAGGTCACATGGAGTATAACATTTAATGAGGCAGGCTCCACTCCTAGAGTTATTCTCTAGAGAAGGAGACTGGCACAGAGGGTCAATGAAGGTTGCCAAAGTCACATAGCTGTGAAGAGGGGAAGTGGTGATTTTAATCCGTGTTACAAGACCAGAAGCAGGGCGTCTTTAGCCTTTCTCTGGATTCGAATTTTATGTTGTTCTCTGACCTGAGTGCTTTATGCTCCCCCCCCCTTTATTTGGATATAGCTTTCAGGAGAATTCTAATCTTTGAAGTTTAATGTAGCAGTTTTTTTTTTCCCCTGATAAACTTACTCTTTTAATTTTGGTATCCGGTCTGTAATGTACTACTGTTCAACAACTCTGACTTATTCCTCTGAGACTGGAATTCCTGCTGCACTTGGAGCATAGCATTTCAGCTAGTTCAACTGGCTGGAAAATCCTAGCCATCCTAGCTCTGCTGCCTCCAGGACTGGGTAACGGGCAGACATGGCCACACTCATGCATTTACTCTAATCTGTCGGATCCAAATTCAGTTCTTACAGCTTGTAAAGCAGGAAGCTCTTAGCCACTGAGCTGTCTTCCCAGCTGGCGTTAGGTTCTTATTCTTGGGTAATTATTTAAATTCTCTCAGACTCTAGTAGTTTACTATTGATAAAATGAAAAACTCAATGCTGCCCACATGGTGTTATCCTTGGAATGAATAGCATATTTTTAACAGCAAGTAGTGTATTGATTAGTGGTGTCTAAGACAGAGTATTTTTCTCTCTCCCCCTCTTAACTCTGTTTATAATAGGTGTGCCTACAAAAAGTTACCATTCTCTTTACAAAGATCTTGGAAGTCCTGTTCACTATCTGGCACTGTATTGGAAGGAAGCGCCTTATTCTGGGGTCTTGAATCATGATTTAGTGTTAGTGCCTTTGCAAAATGTCTCTTAGTCACTCCTGTCAGATCTGATGCTCTGAAAACTCAGAAATAAAGCTTTGCTTGTTGCTGGACATCAAGGGGACCTTGAATCAGGAGGAAGAGGCTCAATTTTAGTTTACAGATTATGAATCTTGCATGTTTCAAAAATCTAAGTCTGCTGTGTGCATTGTCAAACCTCATGGAGCAAACATTTCAACCCTCTGATTGGCAACAACATATGACATTCTGTTCTTTTTAAACATAGCCTTACGTTTCGAGGCAGGCACTCCCTTCTTAGACCATGAAGACCTGGCCTACAGTTTCCTACAGCCTATCGTTCTTACTGGTATGTGATAAATACTCACAATCATTAGTTAATCTTCTGCCTTTCTAAGCATTGCATTTCTCTCACAGTTTAAGAACACGGTTGGCATTTTACCCAAAACACTAATCTTTTGGGAAGTCCTTTTATCTTTTGTTGATCTGAGTATGTCTGTAGAAACAGGCAGGCTCTGTCTTCCCAGAAGTGATTGTCTTGCAAAATCATTAATTCAACTTCTTGGTAGCTACTATGGCTTGGTGTCTTTCTCTTTGCAGGACTTTCCTTTGTCTGCCTGCAACACACTGTATAGAGAAGTTAGAGTCTGGTTCTTCCTCCCATCCCCATGAGCTCAGAAATCAGACTTGAAAATAAATTTACAAATACTTTGGACATAGCTAGGCTCATTTCTGACTAGATCATAAATGAATCCATTCATTTTAATTTACATTTTGCCACGTGGCTGGTTACATAGGCTCAGGTACCATGCATCAGTTTCATTACATCTTCCTGGGTGAGTTCTGCTTCACTCTATTCCAGAATTCTTTCTGCCTCCCAATGCTCCACCTCCTATTTCCTGCCTAAGCCGTAGGCTATAGGTTACGTAGTTGACAGGTGATGCATCTATACAATATACAATATATTCTCTCAACCAAGCTGTCTTTAGAAGCATTCAACAACAGCTTGACTGAAATTACACTCTTTAAAGGTGTGATTTTAGCGAACTGAGGTATGTTGGACATTACTGGACAGCGCCGCATTGAGGGAATTGTGCAATTGTCTCTTAACCAATGGCTCCTGGGATCTACTAGCATCTGTATAGAAACACCTGGCACTTAGAACATTTGCTTTACTTCAGTGTTGTCACATTCAGCAGAGAAAAAGTATATGGGGTCTAGCAATAGAGTGGCAGACAGACTTTAGTCTGAGTATGTGTCACATCGTATTTATAACATACTAATTCTTAAATATTCCTTATGGTTTATCTGATATTTAGTTTAATTGGCCTTCCTGTATTTTATTTAGCAACTTGTTTTTTTCACCTTCTTGAATAAGTAAAGTAACAAACTCAGTTTGGCTTCTTCCTAGTCTTTTGAGATTTCACAATGTAGAGTTAGCCAGTGGTTTTGCTTGTCATAAGTACACGGAGGACTTTGAAGCGAAGGATGAAGAAACAGACACATGGTAGGGACACCAATTCTCTCCAAAAATCTACCAAACCACTGACTGTGACTGCATGATTCTCTGATTTGCTTTATTCATTCCTCTTGAACTCCAAAGTCAGGAAGCCTCAATGAAGATGGTGTGGAAAAGCCGACTGCCTATGAATTCATTTCTTCTTTCCTTCGTTCATTCAATAAACATTTAGGGAAGGTCTACTGTGTGTTGGCACTGTGGGATAGTGGCAATAATATATTCACTTCATAGCCTCGTAGGTTCAGGAGCTCTGTATGTGCTATGGTATGAGTGGCTGTTATTTTGAACAGCAAAGGCTACAAGGTCTGTCTAAGTCATGCTTCTTGTCTTATAATCAAACAACAACAGGGGATATCATCTGCATTACTGACAATGAGTGATGCATATGTTATCAGAAGTCTTTTAGTTTGACCTCTACAAAACAGCTGTATACCTAAAGATTATGGCTATATCAATACCTATATTCTATACCTCCAGCTCCGTCACTGCCACACCTCTCTTTCCCATAGCATTAAGTTAGATTATGACTTATTCTCTACTCTTAGAAGCCAGAGGGTCAAAATACTGTTCAGGAAAATTGCTTTATCTTCCAGACATCAAAATCACTCCTATCAATTCCCCTTCTTAATTTTAAGTCATTTTTATCCATTTTGAGGTTTATGGAGAGTCTTATATGTTTTTGATCGGATTCATTCAAATAAGCTTTACAGCTGTTACTATGCCTTGTAATTTTTTTCATTACACTAAAAAGCCTTTTAAATCACTGCTACTTAGAATTATATTGAAGATTCTTGTGATACTTTTATGTACAGTGAGTTTAGTGGCAGGATGTGAAAGCAAATTGATTGTAGGCAATTCTGTGCTTGAGCACCCCAGAGTAAAAAGAATTACACCAGTAACCCTGGAGACCTGCATACAGCAAACCGTTCTGTGCACTCAGACATCCACTGGCAGGTGGAAAAAGAGAAGATTGCTCAATTCTTATCTGAAATCACATAAACACATTTTAATTCAAATATTTTTGAAGGAGAAAAGCACCTCGAGAGATACTTATGTTTAATGTTTTTAATTTAGTAAAATGATTGGCAAGGAAAGTAGGTCATCTTTGCCATAAGCGTTGGAACATCTCTTGAGTGTTGAAAACACAGACAACGTGCTGTCTGGAGGAGGTGTGGGCTGCAAAGGCGCCGGGCCTGGGTCTGAGGATAAAACCCATGGAGACTTTTTACCTCTGACCCCTGGGCAGAGTCTTTGGCGCTTTTGAGCAGAGTCTGTATTGACATATACCTCAGTCAGCTTGAAGAGCAACTGACATGCTGCAGGAGTGACCTCAGACTGTCAGACAAGCGTTAGAGAGAGGGAATTACCACTTTGGGGAGAGGCCTTTGGTCGGGACTATGATCCCTAGTGTTCTGGATCTTCAAGGTAAAACAGCCAGGAATGAAAAATTCCTGATGGGACTTTAATAGTCAGATTATCTGTATACAATTCACAGTTCCCTCACACAGCCAGTTTTGGCTGGGACGGGTAATGGGGACTGTTGAAGGAATTGAAACTAAAGGCTAGAGCATGTTGGTTGTCACCAGTCCTGAATGCTTAAAGGGTATAAAAGGGACCATGTCTGTATCTTAGTGTACTTACAGACAATGTGGCTCTGAAAGTGAGCCTCTCACGTGAAACCATGTGTTTAGAGATGTAGTGGATAAGAGTAGAAGGTCCTGCAGCTTACAGCCCGTCTTCAAATCCTAGCTCCAACATTATCGAGCTGTGCAAACCTAGGCAGATTATCCATCCTGCCTGTGAGAAAGCTATGGACGCCATCATCAAACACACCTTCAGGAGCTGGCTACAAGATGTCAGCTCCAGGCAGTAAGTGTCATTTTCAGGTATGTTTATCAAAATGATTGCCACTGACTACTGCAAAGTTCTGACCAGTTATTTCCGATAAAATCCCTTGTTCACCCATGCATCCTCAGGAGTCCTCTGGTGCAATGTTTTTCTTTCATGGATAACTACAGCTCTGTGAAGTGGGTCCTAACACTGAGATGGAAATGCCATGGACTAATTTCCATACCCCTCCATGTCTAATGTGTTCTGGTTCTTGATGCCATGTGAATTTGACCAGGTCAGAACGTTCAAACCAATCATTAGTTTGAAGCTATACAAACTAGACCCAGCTGAATTTATTGATACATTCCACAGACCATCAGCCAGTTTGCCTGGAATCCGGTCTGCCTATATGATGGGATTCCTTACCAATCACACCACTGACTAGTCAAGGCCACCCTCGTAAGTCTTCCTAAAAAAGGATTGCTACAGGGCGTAACTCACAGAGCAACCTTGACATTTTCATCATTTACTTCTTAACCATCATTGGTGTTCTCCATCTTGACAGAGATTAATGAGTCCCTTTGCCTCAAACATTCCTGGGAAATATTTCATATGTAAGTGGCCTACATACTCCCATCTCCTTCTGTTAGGTTCCTCTCTCTTTCATCATTCCCTTTATGAAATACTCTGGTCAACAGCTACTTGGTTGAGACATATAAGAGCTAACGTAATACTTTGTTTTGATAAACTGGTGCCAGTTGAGATCCACGGCATCTGGCTGGCCTCTTGTTGCTCAACCCAGACCTCTGCTTTCTTAGGCCAGAGTTGAACACATTTACCATTGGCACTGTAGCTAGATGCAACTTCCTGTCTGATATTCTTGAGACTACATTATGTAGATTGCAGTTCATTTAGACTGCAGCTGCTGGGTTGTGACACACAGAGATTAATCATTATGCCTTGGATAGCTTCATTACTTTGACTACCCATTACATCTTGCTAAGATTATAAAATGTTGTTTTTAATTTACAAGGCCTGCACTAGCACTCACTCCCTCTTTGGTCCTACCGGGTCATTGGAAATTACCATTATTTCTCCCAAGTTTTGACTTTGAAACTGGAGCTTTCTAATCTCAGATTGAGTAACATGTCCAGAAGAGAAAGTGCACTGTGTGTTTTATTAGAAACATCATAAAAATTTACAGAGCATATTTAAATAACTGATGTGGGAATTTCAAAGGGAGGACCAATGACTGGGGCTGTGGGTGTTGCACGGTGGCAGAACGCTGTGTAGCACGTGGGAGCCTATGAGTTCAAACAGCCACACTGCCAAGCCAAACAAAACAAGACAAAACAAAACGAAAACATCTTTTAAACTTTCTTTTAAAAACATCACATGATCACAACAAAATAAGTGATTGCTTGGCAATAGTTCAATAAACAATTTAATATCTGCCGTGCTGGTGCGAGCGGAGTATGTCACCCCAGGTATTTCTTACTTCTTTCATTCTAGAATTCAGCTTCAGCCAGAACAAAGGAAAGCCTCTATGGACCAATGCTATGGATTCCAAAGTGCAGCCTGAACAAAAGTAGAAAATTAGCCATTTGATCCAAGTCTAGGTGGAAAAGCTTAAGAAGACATTCCTGGTAAAATTCCTGCATAAGTTTGGCTTGCTGAAAGTGGCTAGAACCCCCCAGCAAGAAATGCATTGATTTCCAGAAACCTCGATCTCTGTGAGGACATCCAAGAAAGAAAAGCAGAAAGGTTAAGGAGGCTGTAGATGGGACCTGTCTATCACACCTCTCTCCAAGGCTGGGGAGCCATTGTTGAAGAGTGTGAGAACTGGGGGATGGGAGGATGACTGCAGAATGTCCTCTGGACCTTATGTGGATGTCACACACATGAATTCATAGCCACTGGGGTTGCCTACACAAAATCTTCACAAGATCAAGCCAACTAAAACTTCTACCATGGGGGCTAGAAAATTGGCGAGTCAAAGAGCATGTGCACGGTTGATTCTCAGCACTCTCAGCAGATGCCTAACAGCTACCTGTAGCTCCAGATTCCCTTTGGCCTCTGAATGCATGTAGGATATACAGCAAAACACACACACACACACACACACACACACACACACACACACACACATGTCTCTGTGTGATTAAACATAAAATAAATCTTTAAAAGGAAAACTATTTTCAAAATAAGGGCTGGAGAGATGGCTCATCCATTAATAGTCTTTGCTGCTTTTGCCAACTACCTGAGTTCAGTTCTCTGGACCCACATTGAGTGTCTCACAACTAACTACCTGTAACTCCAGCTCCAGATGATACAACATCCATCCTCTTCTGGCCTCTTTGGACTCCTACACTCACACAGACATGTAAAAATACATAAATAAAAGCAAAAATAAATTTTAAAAAATCCTATGTAGGTGTGGGAGAGGCACATGAGGTCCAACCCCATCTGGGGAGCTTCTAGCAGTTGATGGCTGCTGAGAGATAGAGAGTCACTTTTCTTTGGGCATGGGTTACTGGTAGGTTTCTCATGATCTACTAGATGAGTCTACTCCCTGCACGCATGGTCAGTAACATGACATGTTGGGTTTCATTTAAAAAGAGGTTGTGAAGTTAGGAGGGGGATATGTTGGGGACCTGGAGGGAATGGAGGGAGGGACTGAACGGTGGTTATGACCAAGATATGCTGCATACATATATGAGATTTTTCAAGTATAAAAAATAATTTACTACTCAAATTGTATTCTTAGATGGTATATTTTAAAGAACGTAGAATTAAACTTCAAAATATATGATATATGTTTGCATCTGAAAGGAAAAGAAAACACTATATATACTGTGATGATTTTATTGAAAAAAGTTATTATGAAGGTTTCAGTATTTGTATGAGTTTTTGAAGTTTTTATTCTCTTTTTTTTTTTTTTGTCCCAAGAGGAAATTGCCCCACTTGATAAAGGTGAAGAGGTTCAATTTGTTATTGTCTGATATTAAACTATTGGTGAAGTCTTCAGAAAGTATGACTGGAAAGCTTTATATGTACTATAATATTATAATTATACATTTTATATAATTATACATAAATAAATGTATATTTATATATTTATATAATATATAGTTATATATTATAACATATATATAACTTCATAAAAAAAAATATATATATAAAATTTATGGACAATGAAAATAAAGACTATGTATAAGAAGGTATTTATTCTATGCCGGGCATTATTTTCAGTGCTTTAGATACAGGAATTTGTTGTATTGTTGGTATTATTGTTGTTCTTATTTACACATCAGTATGTTAATGCTGAGAAAGCCTAAGAAGTTCACCAGGTTGCATAGCTGATAGTGCTAGTAACATCATTCAAATCCAGCTTCTCTGGCTCACAAATGCACATTTACAAATTTACAACAATTGCCAAGTGTGTTCTTTGGAGTTGCTGTGGGAAGTCATGCTTTCTCACGCAAAAATATGTATAAGAAATATGATATCAGAATTGTAAGCGGAGAAAGAGGACATGAAGTTGGGAGGGGCTGGCGTGGATCTGGGAGCCATGAGGGTAAGTGAGGTGAGTGTGAGCAAAATACATAATATACAAATATGACATACATTACCTTTAAGGTAATAATCTGAAGGCATAGAACAAGAGAACCAATAGATTTGGTGACTTACTGTCTGGTCCCCAGGGAGTCAGTATATCCTATGCATAACTAATGTCTACTTTGTTTGTGAGAGGAGGCGGGTGCTAGATGACTTCCTTTGGTGTGTAGCCAGATCTGGCGAGCAGAGCGTTAGGTGCATTACTTAGAAGGTGTTCTGAACTCTTCCCTGTAATATTGTCTACTTTTACACCCTCAGATCTAAACAGCTAAGTCAAAGAGTATGACAATTATATGAACCTGGATACTTAGAAAATCAGACACAAAGAGAACTTGACGTCTGATTTTGTAGATAAAATATGTCTTGACTGTTTTAAACACCACAACTTGTAGTCGTCAATGCAGGAGCAGCCTTATTCCCTTTGTTCTTGACTGGCCTGAGAAATGGTCATTGTTTGTCACTACAACAATCCTGCTTATGGCTGAATTGATAGTGTCATTTTTCTATCTCAGCTTTAAGATTTTCTGATAAAACATGGATCATCAGCATGCAGTTGAAAGCAGGTTAAAAAAAAAAAAAAAAGTGTGAGTTTGGAAATCCCAGACCCAATCTGGGTAAATAAAACTTAAAAACAAACAAACAAACAAAAAAACAAGTTTAAAGGTGAGAGTATACTTCTCCCTTCATTAAAGAAACTTCTGTTTGCAGCAGATGGACACCATCACAGAAAGCCTCAACTGCTCAAATGCAAATCCCAGCTTCATCTGATACAACTACAGCACAACCCCCACACCTTAGGCTCCAAGAACACTGTAGAAGAGGAGCAGAAAAGATCGTAAAGCTTAGAAAGTGCTAATATCTTACACACACAGTAGAGAATGGGAGGGAAGAGGAGATGGATTCGGAAGGAGTTGTGAGTTGGAGTAGGGACTGAATATAATAAAAACAATTTGTATAAAATTCTTAAGTAAACACATTAGTAGAGAAAAAGTACAATAAAAGATGTTAGGGACCCATCAAAATTTTAGGAGAAGAAATAATCATTTCCATAGTTATAGAAAAAATATGTGAGCTGAGACTATTTTTTGGATCATCCTCTAAACAAAAATTCTTATCAAGAAATAGAACAATTTTCTGAGGATCTACAATAGTATTTAAGAAAGTGACAAATTAGAAACTGGACAAGGACTTCTTACAACGCCACAGCAAATTAAAATGCTTAAATGCTATAGCAAATGCTGATCTAGTACCATAATGCTTTTTTTTTCCACAGTAGATTTCTCATTGAGTACATTTATGCTATAGATTATAACAGGGGAATTCTAATTTGGAAGTAATAAATTAAAACATAGGAGGATAGAAAAGTGACGAAGAAAACACCTAAATTTTCATTATAGCCTAATGTTAGAAAAGGTACCCCAGTAACTATCATAGATAATTATACAAGATCAAAGATCAATACATTTGACTATATTTGAGAAATGAATAAAGTATTGAGAAAAACAGGTAATTGTGGGTGTTTCATAAACAAAGTAACTGATAATTAAAAGATAAAACATTCTAAGGGTTCTTCTTATAGCAGAATTGAGGAGAGAAGTCATTCTAAGCAAGAAGACATGGAAGCAGAAAGCAGATGTTGCTCAGGTTCAGGAATCTTGTATTCTAACAAGAAGCGCTTTGCATTCTTTTCCAACTAGAATACACACACACACACACACACACACACACACATACACACACACACACATATATATATGGTGTCATTGAACTCATCAACAGAATTTGTGCTGGAATACCGTGTTGATTCTCAATCAGCCAGGCAAATTGATACCCTTTCTTTTCTATAACAAAAATTTTCTTATTTAGTGATGATTAAGTTGTATAAAATTTGACATCAAATTATTTAATAATCTAACACAGTCATCTTCCCAAAGTAGTACTTAACTCTCAGTGCATCCTTAGATAGCTATTGATTTCTTCTGCAGATCTTTAGGCACCAACAGGTTATCTACACACCTATCAGGGTCATGATTGCCAGCGATGGTATCAGTTGATAACAATTATTGATATCCACATTCCAGGTAATGACCTCAATGTAGTCACTCACTGATTTATCACAGTTACCTTGTTAAGTTAAATGGTTTGGCCCCATGGAGCTGGGCACCATCTTCCAGAGTGCTCTCCAGCATGTCCCAGTATTCTCCCCTTTGTGAAGTATATGGGTTTTCACATAGCCTTTGATCACTTAGGATTGTCCAGAAAATAGCAAACCTGCAGCTGGTCATATTACTTGTATACCATTCAAGGTTGAGAGCAAATGCTAACTCTTCCACAAAGCCTGGTTTTGCTCTCCTTAATTGTTTTCCCATCTCCTAATGCTATTCCAAAGCTCGTTTTTGTCATTTCTTTCATACATGTACCCCCATCTTATATTTTACAAGTCTTAGTGATACCAACCCCATGCTAATAATCTCTCTGGTTTTTGTGGAAAAAGGCACTTCTTGCTCATTTTCTACAGTATGTTGTGTTTATAATATACTCTTAAAATTCATTTAAAAATTTGTCAACAATCATATTTAATATTTCACTTACTTAAATCAGATAATTATGACAACTTCTAACCAGACTTTTAGGCCTGTATATAAATGTTTAAGATTCAAAGTTTACCCAATAGGTTAATTAAAAATCACAAGCAAGGGGCTGGAGAGATGGCTCAGTAGTTAAAAGCACTGACTGCTTTTTCAGATGTCCTGAGTTCAATTCCCAGCATCTACATGGTGGCTCACAACCATCTGTAACAGATCTAATGCTCTCTTTTGTCATGCAGGCATACATGTAAGTAGAGTACTCATATAAATAGTCAGATAGATAGATAGATAGATAGATAGATAGATAGATAGATAGATAGATAGATATTAAAAGGAAATCACTAGCAAACCCAAAGGGTTTGCAAGTTCTAAGTCTGAACAGTAATGATAACAATGGCGAATGACAGTGCCAATATTAACTTATAATAAATGACAGTTGCTTGTTTTCTACTGTGTTCCAGGATTTTAGGGTAAGTACCTCATTTATGATTTGATTGGTGTCATTAAAGTTTCTTTTAGTGAAATAAGGCCAGGCTTACATATATTGTCACAGTTCACAAAGAAAGTCAGTGTCGAGATTAAGATTTTTAACTCTATGGGCCCAATGCCTCCAACATGCCCTTGTCTACCATGGAACAATCAAGGTAGTGCTCAGTAATGACATGAGCACTGGGTTGCTTCAAGTCCTGAGTCTTTAAAGAATTCTATGTACTTTTTGTTTGCTTTAATTCTCCTTTCCTCGAGTTGCTGGAATGGGTTCAGATAGTTGGCCAGTAACTAATGTCCTCCTAGTTCTGAGTCTCATTCTTGGATGACACTTACCTTGTTTTGCTTTGTATTGTGATCAAGCATCATGAACAATGTAAGCAGGGAAGGAGAGAGTTGATTTCATCATTCTTCCTCATCCTTCACAAAGGGGATTCATGGCAGGAAATCAGCAGGAATCTGGAGGTAAGAACTGAAGCAGAGATGACCTAGGAGTGTTGCTCTACTGGCTTGCTCCCTGTGGTTTAGTCAGCCTGCTCTCTTATACAACACAGGAATGCCTGCCCAGGGGTGGCACCACCCATGGTGGTCTGGGTCCTCCCAAACCACCAGCTAATAAAGAAAATGTATAGAAACTTGCCTACAGGCCAATTTAAAGAGGTGCTTCCTCAGTTGAAGTACCTTCCGGATTACTACAGCTTGTGTCAAATGGACAAACAACCAAATGAATAAACAAAACCTCAAAATACAAACCAAACAACAACAATAACAACAAAAATTGGAAACACTGCCCCCCAAAAAAACCACAAAACAAAAAACTACAAAGCCCAGGACAAAGCTAAAATCTCTTTTTAGATGTTTACCAAATATTACATATGGCACATGTCAAATGTTGTAAAATTTTTTATTTAATCCACTGTGTTTATTTTCCACAACATAAAGGTGAAATATTTTTGCATTTTCCCAATGCATTCCTCAGTAATAACACAGCCACTAAAAATATTTTTGTTCATGTAGAGCAGTGTTAGTATAGCTTAACCGAAGAAAAGCACATTATTATCTACTGGAAGAGAGGAAGAAAACCTCATTTGTTATTAAGAAGGAGCTGAGAATAAAGCAATTATTATACTGCCCTTTCCTTAATTTGACTTAAATTAGCGATTTCATGTTATCAGAGGATATGAAATATATAGTATGTGCACATAGGAGACAAAAATAGTGCTTGCTCACATGTGTTTTTATGACATTAATCTATCTCTCAATGATCTAATATAAAGCAAACCATTTGGAAGCAATTTCACTGAAATACTTTCAGAAGTGTTGAAATGAAAATATTAATCTTTTGGAGGTGTCATGTTGGTTTTTTTTTTTTTAATCCCAGGAAGATGGGCTGAGGAGTACCAAGAATAAACAAGCAGCCGTGAAGACATAAGCCAAGATGTAAAGACATCGCCCTACAGCACAAGGGCTCTTGCTTCTCCCCTCCCTGCACCCCTCTCCTTCTCAACAAATATTATGGAAAACCAATGATAAAGTATTGTGCCAGGTTTTGATGTAGAAGAAAGGCTCTATCTAATTGAGTCTGTACACTAGGGATTTTCCTTAGGGGTGGATTTAATTCTTCAGAGGAGGTCAAACTGTGATAACAGGGCCACATGGACCCATCTTAAGCCTTGTATGGATAGTGACTTTAGATTGGTGCCTATTCAACAGGTTCCTCTCTCACATGTGCTCCCGGCTCCACCATACACCTGTAGTTTGGAGTACTCTCTTATTTCCGTCTGCACTCTTCTTAGTCACAAAGCAATAGATAATAAAGGAGCTAAGTTTAGTTTTAAGAGAACAAGGACATATGTTCCATGTAGGTATGTACAGTCATTTCAAAGAAGTGTAATTGATGCCAGACATTGTATAAATTGTTCCTTCATTGATATACATAGTGTGTGTGTGTGTGTATGTGTGTGTGTGTGTGTGTGTGTGTGTTTTCTCTCTTTCTTTGGATTGTGAGTCCTTTCATTGTGAGTCTTAAGTTCACAATGCTTGTATCTTAGCTTTCTGAATATTGAGATTATGTATACATGGCTGGCCAGTTTCTTTACCATAAGAATAAAGACAGTGTGAATAAGCCGAATAAAGTAAACTCATCTTGTCAATGACTTATCAGTCCACTTAGAAAATAATATAATCTAGTCTTTATAGTCCATCATGAGCTGGCCTCTGTCTACTCCCATTTCACCTTGTCTATTTCTGTCTCTTGAATATCCCTGACTTTTTTTCTAATTTAATATTCTTATACATAAGTGTTTATTTCCTATTTTGCGTTATTATAATCTCAGCATTGTTTGTGTCTGTCTATTTATTATTTATTTATTTGTCGCTTCTCCCTCACATGAGATTCCCAAGAGACCTTGCTTCTGCTGTTTGCTTCCATAGCCTCAGAGTTTAACATAAGTACCTGGTATAAATACACTGAATAAGTAAATGCATGAGCAAATGAATGCACATAGCAATTTGAAATTTAGAGGACAGTGGGATGGAAAATCTTCAAAAAAAGAAAAAAGAAACAAATGGAAGATGTGAGTTTGGAAAATATGGTGGTCCACAGCCCATACTCATCACTGACAAACCATGACTTTGAGGAAATTACTTCATTTCTCAGTGTCTTAGTTTCTAGAAAACAAACATCATAATGCCATCTAGTTTAACACTTGTTGGATCAGAGAGTGTAACACATCTAAAGTACTGTGCTTAGTAAATGCTGACAAAGGGCCAAGCAGTCTTGATCCTAAAGACCAATGCTATTTTACGCTAGAGTTAATTTTTAATTTATTGTATATATTTAAGGTGTACACCTCACAGTTTTGAAATAGATGTAGATAATGAAGTAATTGAATGTCAGTAGTGGTTGGAGATATGACTCTTTACTTTGGTCAATGTGTGAGCCTGCTAGCTGACAGCCACTTTGAGGGTCAGGAAAACCACAGTACTCCCAGACACCAAATGTACATGGTTCTGTGTGGCTTTACTGATGGATAGGTGTCATAGGAGTGCAGTGTATCCATTTTTACTAGCAGTACAGAGATGAAATTAATGACATGTAATTCCTGATGCCTGCCCAAATGACAGCCTCCACAGTGTCAAGAGTTGCTAGGCAGAAATGAAAAGATGGTGGCATTTTTTGGGGGGACCTCACACTTGATTCAGAATCAAGGTTTATAAGGAGCCTATAATTATCTATCAGTTCATTTGAGCAGATATTCCCTTGGTTCCTTGGAAATGCAGGCTTGAGTCTCTGTAGCTCAGAACACGTAGCCTCATGATGCATGAGCATCGAGCTCATCCAGAGTGTGTTTATCACATGAGATCTAATATGTTGCCTTAAAAGGAAGAGTCAAAACCTACATAAAGTCACCAAACTACAGTCTGGTGCTCATGGCAACATTTTATAAGACATGATAATTATGTGTAACAGAGGAAGACTTCTTGGAAGCTGGCTTGTTGGGCTGGCAGTTTTTCCATCTGTATTTTCTCTTAACTGTAAAGGGGAGGATGTTTCTTGCAATTCTAGAGTAGTTGCTTATACTGCTTGCCCCTGCATGGAGATCCCTGCCTCTGCATGGGATGAGGAAAGTCTAATTCACGTTCATTCTGGGATATTTACTGTATATATAAGGTGATGTTAGCTCCTTCTGTTTTAATCAGTTGGTACTTTTGTTTCAAATCAAGGACCTGAAACCAGCTAGGCAAGTGCTCCAACTCAGAGACTCCCTGGTTATTAATCCTTTGCAAGGATAAACTCTGGTATCTAAGATGTTTCAGGTTCCCAGTGGTGCCTCTAGCTTGTATTCATGGTTTTGAATGTTCTGGCATTTTTAGGTTTGGCTATGGCACGCTTGAAGTATCTATGTTTCCCAACTGCTACTGATAGCACCTTAAGTTGGCCCTGTCTACATCTTTCAGAGTTTTCCCTGTTTAGTAACTGAAGAAATCAATACATAGAGAGGTCCAAGCAATCGGTCTGTAGCCATAGTGATGTTTAATGGGGAGAAGGAGGTGAACACAAGTCTTTCTATTCTATTCCCAAACCTGTGTCTGTAGCTTAAAACCATCTTCATTCATATTAGTGAATCAGTGTGAGAGATGAAACACTTAATTAATGTTCTGGCCAATAAAATGTGTGTATGTTGAAGATATTTACTGGTCCTTTAAGTTGGGAATCTTCACTCTCTTCTATACCTATTATCCTTAGGTTCTGTCTTCTCATTGTGTCCTGGATTTCATGGATGTTTTGGGTCAGAAGCTTTTTGCATTTTGCATTTTCTTTCACTGTTGTGTCGATGTTATCTATGGTATCTTCTGCTCCTGAGATTCTCTCTTCTATCTCTTGTATTCTGTTGGTGATGCTTACATCAATGGTTCCTGATCTCTTTCCTAGGTTTTCTAACTCCAGGGTTGTCTTCCTTTGTGATTTCTTTATTGTTTCTATTTCTATTTTTAGCTCCTGGATAGTTTTATGCATTTCCTTTGTCTGATTGATTTTGTTTTCTTGCACTTCTGCCTGTTTGATTGTGTTTTCCTGTAATTCTTTAATGGATTTTTTAATTTCCTCTTGAAAGGCTTCTTGTTGTTTATCACTGTTCTCTTGTATTTCTTTAAGGTTGTTATTCACTTCTTTCTTAAAATCTTCTATCATCATCATGAGAAATGATTTTAATTCTGAGTCTTGCTTTTTTGGTGTGTTGGGGTATCCAGGGCTTGCTGTGGTGGGAAAACTGTGTTCTGATGGTGCCGAGTACTCTTGGTTTCTGTTCTTTATGTTCTTACCCTTGCCTTTTGCCATCCTGTTGACTCTGATGTTAGCTGATCTTACTCTGTCTGGTTGTTGCTTGCCCCTCCTGCTGGCCTCTATGTCAGTACTCCTTGAAAACCAGCTCTCTCTGAGAGGTGTTTGGGTGTAGAGAGCTGTGGCACCGGGTCTGCTCTGGGGTGCAGAAGGAAATCAGAAAGATCTTGTCCCAAGCTGTCCCTTGGTTTCTATGCCCTGATGGCTCTGCAAGGGTCCCTCTTGGTCCAATGGGTTTGAGCAGGAGTGGTGGTTTTGCCTGTGCTCAAAGGTGTGTCAGCACTCCTGGGATACCCACTCTTTCCTGGAGCCTTGTGGCCCAGGCTGGGGTCCCCAGGCATAGGCCCCTAGTGGCTCAGGCAGAGGTCTCCACCCACAGGTGGGAAACTGAAGGTTCAGAGATTTTGTGTTCCCCGGCTTCTCAGGCGCTGGGTCCCGGCGGATCCGGGCGGATCCGGGTGAGAGGTGTTGCTCCCCTTTATCCCACTCACAGCTTTCCCAAGCTCCTGGGAGTGTAGCTTTTTCCGGTGCTCGTTGGCTATGGACTCCTGGTGGCCCTGGCAGAGGTCTCCGCCTACAGGTGGAAACTGGAAGGTTCAGAGATTTTGTGTCCCCTGCTTCTCAGGTCCTGGGTCCCGACAGATCCGGGCGGGTCCGGGTGAGAGGTGTTGCTCCCCTTAACCCCACTCACTGCTTTCCCAAGCTCCTGGGAGGGTAGCTTTTTCCAGCGCTTGTTGGCTATGGACTCCTGGTGGCCCAGGCAGAGGTCCCCGCCTCCAGGGGGTTTCTATGCCCGCCTACCTCAGTCCCTGTGTCTCGTGGGTTTGGAGCAGTTCCTGGTGAGCTGTGGAGCTTGTCTTGGGCCCACTCCCGGCTTTTCCAAGCTGCTGGGAGGGTATCTTAGTCCCGGCGCTAATTTGCTATGGAGCTCTGTGGCCCAAGCTGAGGTCCCCAGCCGCCGCCGGAAGTTCCTGTCCCTCAATCTCTGTGGCCTGTGGAAACCGGGTGGAATTGGTGAGCACTGGGGCTCATTTTGCCCCCACTCAGAGCTTTTCCACGCTCCTGGGAGAGAAATTTTCTCCCGGTGCTGCTTGACTATGGAAACCTGGAGGCCCAGGCAGAAGTCTCCTGCCTCAGCCGCCCTCTGTTGGGATCCAGGGGGTTTCTATGCCCGCTTATCTCGGTCCCTGTGTCTCCCAGGTTCGGAGCAGTTCCTGGTGAGCTATGGAACTTGTCTTGGGCCCACTCCCGGGTTTTCCAAGCTGCTGGGAGGGTATCTTTGTCCTGGTGCTAATTTGCTATGGAGCCCTGTGGCCCAAGCTGAGGTCCTCGGCCCAGCCTTGAAGACTTGTACAAAATCAATTATGAAAAATAGATGTAACTCATATGTTTTGTTAACAATTTCATATTAGTCATATTACTGAAATTCCTTATTGTCCTCAAGGACAAGATATTGTGAAACAGGCCCATGGAACTTTAAAATACTATCTTAAAAAACAAAAAAGGGGGAATCACATACCTGTACATGTACACCAGAAAAATTTTAAAAATTTAAAAATTAAAAATTTGGATGCCAAGGAACTCTCTGCTAAGTGTCTATGGCACCCTACAACTAGGAATACTTATGCCTAGGTAAAATGGAAGGATCCACTTACAGGCACATGGCATGATCCAGATCAGGTATTTCATATGGGGAAGAGGGCATATTTGTGTTTTTTCTGCAAGTTGCTAAATGAGCATGCTAGCTGCCAGAGCAATTGGTGAGACATGCTGATGCTGGGACAAAGAATGATGCTGAACTGTGAGCTTGCTGA
>CM052712.1:11443035-11458477 GCA_028551405.1 Uromys caudimaculatus | reverse complement strand
GATTGTGTTTTCTTGAAATTCTGCCTTTTTGATTTAGTTTTCCTGTAATTCTTTAATGGATTTTTGTATTTCCTCTTGAAAGGCTTCTAGTTGTTTATCTCTGTTCTCTTGTATTTCTTTAAGGGTGTTATTCATTTCTTTCTTCACGTCTTCTATCATCATCATGAGAAATGATTTAAGATCTGAGTCTTGCTTTTCTGGTGTGTTGGGGTATCCCGGGCTTGCTGTGGTGGGAGAGCTGGGTCTGATGGTGCCAAGTAGCCTTGGTTTCTGTTCTTTTTGTTCTTACCCTTGCCTTTTGCCATCTTGTTGACTCTGATGTTAGCTGATCTTACTCTGTCTGGTTGTGGGTTGCCCCTCCTGCAGGCCTCTGTGTCAGTACTCCTTGAAGACCAGCTCTCTCTGAGAGGTGTTTGTGTTTGGAGAGCTGTGGCACAGGGTCCGCTCTGGGGTGCAGAATGAAATCAGAAGGATCTTGTCCCCAGCTGTCCCTTGGTTCCTATGCCCTGAAGGCTCTGTAAGGATCCCTCTTGATCCAGTGAGTTTGAACAGAAGTGGTGGTTTTGCCTGTGCTCAAAAGTGTGTCAGCACTCCTGGGATTCCCAGCTCTTTCATGGAGTCTTTTGGCCCTGGCTGAGGTCCCCAGGCACAGGCCCCTGGTGGCCCAGGCAGAGGTCTCCACGAATAGGTGGAAACCGGAAGGTTCAGAGTTTTTCTGTCCCTGGGTTCTCAGGCCCTGGATCCCGGCAGATCCGGGCGGGTCTGGGTGAGAGGTGCTGCTCCCCTTAACCCCACTCACGGCTTTTTCAAGCTCCTGGGAGGTTATCTTTCTCCTGTGCTCGTTGACTAAGGATTCCTGGTGGCCCAGGCAGAGGTCTCCACCCACCTTTCCTGTAATTCTTTAATGGATTTTTGTGTTTCCTCTTTAAAGGCTTCTAGTTGTTTATCTCTGTTCTCTTGTATTTCTTTAAGGGTGTTATTCATTTCTTTCTTCACGTCTTCTATCATCAACATGAGAAATGATTTTAAATCTGAGTCTTGCTTTTCTGGTGTGTTGGGCTATCCAGGGCTTGCTGTGGTGGGAGAGCTGGGTTCTGATGATGCCAAGTAGCCTTGGTTTCTGTTCCTTATGTTCTTACCCTTGCCTTTTGTCATCTTGTTGACTCTGATGTTAGCTGGTCTTACTCTGTCTGGCTGTGACTTGCCCCTCCTGCAGGCCTCTGTGTCAATACTCCTTGAAGACCAGCTCTCTCTGAGAGGTGTTTGGGTTTGGAGTGCTGTGGCACAGGGTCTGCTTTGGGGTGCAGACAGAAACCAGAAGGATCTTGTCCCCAGCTGTCTCTTGGTTCCTGTGCCCTGATGGCTCTGCAAGGGTTCCTCTTGATCCAGTGAGTTTGAACAGAAGTGGTGGTTTTGCCTATGCTCGAAGGTGTGTCAGTACTCCTGGGATACCAGCTCTCTCCTGGAGCGCTGTGGCCCAAGCTGAGGTACCCAGGTCCCGGTGAGCAGTGGTGCTTGTCTTAACCCCACTCACGGCTTTTCTACCCTCCTGGGAGGGTAGCTTTCTCCCGGCACTAATTGGCCATGGAGCCCTGTGGCCCAAGCTGAGGTCCCCAGCCCCAGATGGAAACCGGAAGTTTCCTGTCCCTCAGTCTTTGTGGCCTTCGATTTCCAGGCGAGTCCCGATGAGCAGTGGTGCTTGTCTTGTCCCCACTCTCGGCTTTTCCACACTCCTGGGTTAGTTTCTTTTTCCCGGTGTTGCTTGGCTATGGAACCTGGTGGCCCCGGCAGAGGTCTCCTGCCACAGATGGGAAACAGAAGGTTCCTTCGCCCAACTACCTCAGTCCCTGTGTCCTGCAGATTCTGGGCGGGTCTCGGTGAGCAGTGGTGCTCGTCTTAACCCCACTCACAGCTTTTCCACACTCCTGGGAGGGTAGCTTTCTCCCGGCGCTAATTGGCTATGGAGTCCTGTGGCCCAAGCTGGACTGAGAGTGAGGTCCCAGACGGAGGAGTTGGAGAAGGGACTGAAGGAGCTGAGGGAGTCTGCAGCCCCATGGAGGGAGCAACAGTGTCAACTGGCCTGACCTCCCCCCCTGGAGACTGGACCACCAACCAAAGAATACACATGGAGGGACCCATGGTTCGGACCACATATGTGGCAGAAGAGGGCCTTGTTGGCCATCAGGGGGAGGAGAGTCCCCAGTAAAGGGGAATGTCAAGGTGAGAATATGGGAGTGGGTGGGCGGGTGGGTGGGAGGTGGGGGAGGAGGAGGGGATAGGTGGTTTCCAAAGAGGAGACCTAGAAAGGGGGAAACATTGGAAATGTGAATAAAGTATCAAAAAATAAAAATAAAAAAATAAAAATAAAATAAATAAAAAATAAAAATACAAATTAAAAAATGTGTATGTGTCAGTTATAATTTATTACAAGTCTAACTATTTCAGCAGGGCAATTGGATGGCAGAGGAACAGATAGCAATTCACAATTGGGGAGAAACCAAAGGAAGGAAGAGGGTGGCCGAGCTGCCACCAGGTGGGAGGGATAATGTGTGAAACACTTGTCTGCTTTCATTGGCCTCTAGCCAGAGACCAGAAGACTACATGCAAGGCAGAGAATAAAGCAAGCTTCCACTGGTTTTAAAATTGTGAGCTGAGGGTCTTGTCAAGTTTAAGAATATGAATCGAGCAGCAGACATGCCATAAGATTTAATTTTGTTGATTCAGAAGATGCCTCAAGGCTTTTCAGCAGCCATAGTGATCACCATGGTCATAAATGCCTGAGATGAGAGGAAATATTACATTCCTAGCTAAGAGAAGGCTATCTAACACAAACTTTCTTTGTTTTTAATATTTTTAAAGTATTGTCAGCAGCCAAAATTCCCTTCAATTCTGCCAATGTTTTTTGTTTTGTTTTTGCTTTTGTTTTTTTTTTTGTTTGTTTTTTTTTTTTGTTGTTTTTTGTTTTTATAAAGGATCAGTTGCTAAATATTTTAAGATCTGTTTGTTTGTTGGTTGGTTGGTTGGTTGGTTGGTTTGTTTGTTTTGGGACTACATGGTCAGAATAAGTCACTATAAAAGTAGCTAGAAAAGGAAAGATATAACTGCAGTCCAAAGAAACTATTTGCTGGTACACATCTGGAGTTTTCCAATCCCTTTGCTAGGCTAGAGTTCTGCAACATTTTATGCAAATTTACTTACCTACTTAGTGGCCAAAGAAAGAGCTAGCCGTCATGACCACAGTGGTTCATTACCTGGGTCTTTTCTCTTGACATGCATCGTGGATAACGTCATTAAAGAATATAGCTAGAGCAGGTGCACATGCAAGTGAATCCAGTGTGAAAGAGAACATTTATATCTGAAGGAAAAGAGAATTCTCAGAATAGTTTCTGGGGATCAAACTAAGATAGTCAATTCAGCTGAAGTTATCTCTAAGGATTTAATTGACATATAGTCAGCACTCATTGATGAGTATGGCCAGAATTTATATGTGAAAGTAACCACAATAATCTTAGAGGAAATAGTGGGTGTTTTTTCCTTTAGCTATATAAATGGTAAGAAACCAGCCAAAATAGTGCCAAGCGTTAAGGCTGAGTATGCTCCATGAGCATGGTCAAACGATGCAGTGCCTGAACTGTCCGTTTAATTTCCTAGGAAATGGAGTGAGAGATAACATAGACGTGTCAATGGTAAAGCAGGTGGAAAATCGGGGTATTCTTCAGATTCCTGACAGTCACGATGGACACTGAATTCCTGGTTTAAATGGAGTTCATAGCTTCACCTAATTGCTCGAAGTCTCTTATGAATTTATACCACTTCAAGCATGCTAAAGAGGAATTAGAAAGTGTAAGAGTCTTACTGTGGCTCCACCAAGCCACCAACGACCGCCCCAACTGTGCCCTTTTTCCTGCCCACCTTAGTCGCCATGGTTGAAAAACACTAGACAGCTTAATATTTTAAAGTTAGCCAAATAACTCAATAATTCTGGGCAAAGAATAGCCTGTCCTATCCTCTTTGGCCTCTGCCCATGGCGAGACTACAAACTATTGGTGCCCTGAGACCTACACGTCTGTTGCCTCCTCCATTACAGCGCCTGCTCTGAATCTCAATCCTCCCTCCATCTCCCTCTCTTCCTGTTGGGCCTGGAAACCCTTCTTTTCTCTTCGCCCAGCAATTGGCTTCTACCTCTTTAATTGACACAATCATAAACCAATTAGGGAACGAGATTTTAGTATCAGCTCCTCCCCCTACATCTGTGATGGTTAACAAAGCCATGGCTTCATGCATGCAAGGGCTCTACAAGCTGAGATATACTAGCCTTCATTTAAAAACATTTAATATACAAACAATGTATGCCTACGGCATTCAAACGGTTGTACAGAGTAGAGATTTTTGGGGTGGAGACACCTGTGGACTTCCTTCTTACATGAACTGAGAACCTCACAACCGCATTTCCTCCAATGTTTTAAATTAGTTCCGTAACATGCATGCCAATAGTTTTCAGGGTGGCTAAAGATATTCATTTGGGAAAGCATCTGATAAAGCAGATGACACTCTCATGACTGTTGACAGTAAACGGTTTCAAGAGCATGTCTATTATAAAAGTTTGGACGAGAGTGTGCTCTAAAAGACGAATCATGTATCTTACTGGCAATGAGTTTCACTCACTGATAGTTCTATATCCTTGAGTTGTCTTGAGATTCGCAGAATTCCTGTAACCCTTATCTCTAAAGAAGCAAACCAAACTAACCCTGTACCCTGAACTCAAAGCACCATCAAGGGAGGCTATGTGAAGTGTGTGCCCAGTGAAGAAGGGATTAAAGATAGCGAAGAATGCCATGTGACTGCAAAGGAGCAGACAGTAAATCAGACTGGAGTCCCTTGACAGCTTTTAGAGGATTTTAAGATAAACATCTTAGGCAAAAGTTATAATATATCAGTCCATTTCTGTGACAGATGTGGATTGTCTGTTAAAATTGATGGGGAAGAGAATTCCATGCAAGCATCTTCCTTTCACTATGACTGAGCTATTTTATATGAAAAGGAGAGAGAGAGAGAGAGAGAGAGAGAGAGAGAGAGAGAGAGAGAGAGAGAGAGAGAATAATACTAGTGATTCTGTGCAGTGAGTTGAGGAGTGTACACAGGGTTGTCTGTGTGTACTATTGTTCAGGAGTACAAGAACATATCCATCTTAGTGAGACTTTCAGGCTCACATCAACCATCATGACGTGAGATCGGAAAACCCCATTGCCTGTGGCTCACTCGGAAACATTCACTATCCTATGGCCATATCACATACTAAAATTCAGGATCATCTTATAATGTCACCAACAGATATCACATGAGCAATATTGTACCCAAGCAGCACATCCTCACAAGATTTTCTAGGCAAAGTGTGTCATGCGGGCACTATAACCAACCCTAGGAGGCTAATAAAGCTCTTTAGCAACTGTTCCCGATTCAGATTCAGGTGCTAGAGATCTGCCACTTTTGCTCTAGTACCTTCTACCCATCATCCTGAATACCAGCTCCAACCAGGAGTATCTCACCCTCTTCATAGCCACAGGCTCTTCTCTCTCCTTCTCTCTCTCTCCATAATTATCTCTCTTCCACAGACAACAATCTCCCCTAATACACATATTATTGCCCAGATATCACCTCATTATGTAAATAATGTTTCTTCAGGATCTTCCCCACCTCAGTGTGGTGGTCCACCTATTACCCTCTTCATCAGTAGAGTCCTAGCCCTTTATCCCAATTCACTGACAACCAAGGGCCCTGAGCCCTTTACCAGCCAGGGAGAGTGAATCCTACACCAATATGGCCACTTCTTTCTCCATAAACGCAGGGCCTGTCCTCTCAAACCTCTCTTCCTGGAGACCATAATCTTGATCAGGCATGATATGGATACACATAGTTTAAACAGAAGGTATGAGAAGCAAAATGGAAAACGAATCAGTCTTTTACTCATACTTTCAGTGTTCAGGGAAGGAAAAATATCTCTTCTAAAGTGACAAAGGAACGCATGAAAGTTTGGCTTTTCAAACAGGTCTGCATCATGACCTTAGAATATATTCCAACACTGTCCTGTAGTGCAAACAAGTGGTCCAGCTCAACACAGCCGAATTTCATAATCATCTGATAACCCAGAAGTGACCATTCATAAATTTTTAAACAATTCAAAAATAATTGCACTTGTTAAATCCAGTATTTAGTATTGCTAGTGATTTCATTTGATTATGTTGAGTACAACAAGTCTATCTAATATTGTTGAAAAAAACCTCTGTACATTGAAGGGGATACACATAGAGTTTCTTTTTTCCTTTTTAAAATGTTTTATAACAAATTCCCCAAGGTTATAATAAAAAAGTAAAATAATGAATATTTAGAACAAACCAAAGCAAGAAGACTTTGTTTAATTCTCCTGCACCTTAAGAAACAAGTCTGCATTAACTGAATGAAAACTAAGTGATGTCATAGCCACAAGTCAAGGTGGGCGGTCACAATTCCTCATTCCCAAGGATTCTACTGTGTGGGGCTTCCCAACTGTGCCTCCATTCTAATGATTCCCTCAGGGACAAGCAGGAGCATTAGGGCTCAGCATGTAGGCTTGTTTATCCATTTTAGTGCCTGCTTTAGAAGACTTTTGTCCCTCCCAGAAGTCCTCCTTTTTCAACGTTCTCAGTATCTGCTTTGATTAGAGGAAAGCCAAATTCAGACCTTCTGGTGGTAAACCCTGAATAATCCCTGTATCCTTTCCCTTCAGTGTTGTAAGAACAGTAAAGCCATTTAATAAAACACTTAGTTCTACATTAACACATTATTTAGCCAACAGACCATTAGCAAAGTAGCACATCTTATCACAATATGCATCTCAAAACATGTTATATTATTTTATTGATTTTTGCCACATTAATTATCAAACCCTTGGCTAACTGCCTGTTAAAGAAGTACTATGCCATTGAGACACATTCATATATATATATAAAATATACATACATATATACATACTATATTATATATTATACATATAATATATACATATTATGTATGTAAGTATAAATATATATGCATATACTTATGTATATAAGTATATGTAAGTATAAATACATATATGTTGTCATGTGTATGTCTATATATACTTATGTATATATTATACATATTATATATAATATATATTATGCCTACTCATGCATTATATACTGTGATGGGTTACATTGATTGTCATCTTGACAGCATGTAGAACCACCTAATAGACAAACCTCTGGGTTTGTCTGTAGAAGGTTTTCTAAATTAGATTAATGGTCATGAGAAGGCCCACTTTAATGGGGGCAGCACTGGTCCATGGTATGGAGTACTAGACTGAAAAAATTAAAAAAGCAAGCAGGGCACTAGCATTCGTTGCTTTCTGCTTCTTGATTTTGGAAGCAGGGTGGCAGATTGCTTCATGCTCATGGTTTCCCTGACATGGTGAGGCATACAGAGGCCACTACAGCCGTAGTCCAAGAGGCTAGGCTGCATGTGTCAGGCAGCAGAATTTGCCATCTTAAAGCATGTGGTACTCGTCTTCAGGCATGACAGATGTGATATTCAGTGTGTCCTGGAATCTTACTCTGTATTTCCATAGAGATACTAATGCCAGGTAATCCAAGGCCGGCTTGAAGTTCCTACAAGGAGGTCCTGTAAGGCCAGCGTGGGAAGCTGAGAAAATAAGACCTAAGTTATAGTGAAGCCCCAGAGTATAAAGATGTCCAAACTATGTGACATCTGAGGAGGAAAGCTGCATATAAACACAGAGCTCGACCAAATGAGAAGCTATTTGTGCTATAGACATCAAACTTGGGGTGGGGCAAGTCCACCTCAACCCTTTGGAGCTTAGACGATTCTATTTTGAACTCCGGATGTTGGACATGGACTGCAGGATTTGAAGTTTCCCTCCTGGGTTTTGGTCTGATTCTTTGCAGCTGTATTTCCATTCCCCCCTTGTGGAATAGGGATATTTATTTTGTGATAATGCATGTGTTATGTGACTTGATTTTTATTTTGTAAGAGCTCACACTCAAGAAACTGTTTTATGTTTCAGAAGAGTGAAAAGCATCAGATGCAGGTTTAAGAGGGACAAAGATAGACATTTCTGGGGGTAAGACATCTACTAGCAGAGATACTGATGCCAAAAGCAGACATACAGGTGGCAGCATTCTCAAGTTTCTAAGGAGAATTGAGCCCCAGTCCCAGAGACAGCATGACAGGAGCTCTGAAGAAAGCAACCATGGCAGCAGCAGGGGGTCTCTTTTCTGAGGATGGAGATGGTCTCACAGCAGGAGGATTCATGGCCACCAATACCTCCCTTGATGTAAACTCAATTCTCCAGGTGAGAAATCCTGTCACCTGGAGGACTGTTGGCTAGATATTCAGACAGGATTTCAGTGGGGTGCCATCTATATCTGTGAGAAGGGAAGCATTTTGTCCTGAACAGTAGGTAGATTCTAACAAAGAGACTTGAACATCTACACAGTGGTACAACCCTTATAGACTATGGGCACTTTTGATGGCTGAGTGCATTTTGCATTATGAGGTGGCCATTAGCCTGTCAGGGAAGAAAAGAAAGTTATAACTTAGCAGTAATGTAATTTTGGCTGTTCCATTGACAAGAGACAGATTTGTGATGGTTTGTGGTGATTATCAACTAGAGAGACTAGATGATCACCTGAGCCACGACTTCCTAGTTATGCTTACAAGACATTATTTAGATTAAATTACTTGAGTTGGGAGACCTACTCTAACTGTTGGCAACACTCTTCTGAGGGTCCCAGACTAAATGCAGAGGAGAAATAGGGCTGAGGACTAGAATTCTTTTCTCTGCTTCGAGACAGCAGACATGAAGTGACCAGCTACCTCTAGCACCTGCGGCCATACCTTTCCTGCCATGATAGGCTAACCCCTGGAGCCGGGAAGTAAACTAAGCCCTTCCCTCCTTGGGTTGCTTTTGTGATGGTATTTTCTCACAGCAACCAAAAAGTAACAAAGAAATACACTTGCATATCTTTGATGTAACTGTAACCAAAATTCTCCAGCTCATTACAAATATTGCACAGAATTTACATGGTCACTTAAATGTTTCCTGCATTTCTACAAAAGAATCTGCAATGAAAGCCATTAAATGGGATGCAATTTGTAAGCCTTTCATTAAATAATGATTCTCAGCTGGATTTCTTTAAAGGAATATTAATGCAAACATATGTAACTAGCATTGTAAGAAATTAGCCTTGCTGGCTTAGTCTTGAATCAATCATTTTAAGCTACGCATTAGAGTCCTTGCAGATACAATTCTGTCTCAGACAGCTCAGCACAAAGTGTGGGATGAACACAGTGGTTTTCAGAGTATGATTTGTGTGAAATGCCCCTAGCAATTCAGGCTTCCTGGGTTTGCCAGGAATGATCAAATCCATGTGTAGAGATTTGGGGCTATAGTTCAGTGGTTGAGTGCTTGCCTTGCATGTGCAAGACCCTGGGCTCAACCTCCAGGACTACCAAACAAAATCAAATAAAGCACAAATAAAATCCCATACACAGAAAGACAGACTGGTGCTGTTCAATGTTCAGGGGCTAATTATTCATTTCTAATGTGTATGCTCTTGGACATGATGCTAAGGGATGAGTACAACTTCACCCAAACTAGAGCTGGATTTCTGGATGAAGGAGCCAGATTGGGTTATGGTGTGGGTATGGGTGTGACATGTTACAGTCTCTAAAACCCAATTTAAGTTGGCAAGGTTTGAAAATACTCCGAGGCACTTTCAAGTTTTCTTTTACACTGGTATTGGACTAGTTCAACAATATTTCTCTGAGGTTAGAGTATTTATGCAATTGTGCATGCTTACTTTATTAGTCACAAGACACTGCTTTAACAGCAAAGATTAAGTCATCACCAAATGACAGCTAAGGATTTAGTTAGGAAAGACTGGAAGAGGCAGTAAAGCAGATTTCTAAGGCATTGGATTAGACATGTCTGTTGGTTCTGGGGGAAACCAATGCAAGGAGCTTCATAAGGTTTTACAGGCTTATGGCCATTGCAAGATCCAAGAGGTTCACTGTGGGAATCACTGTGTGGAGCTGACACGTAATCACATTTGACTGTGATTTCATCTTCCTTTCTTTAAACCACAAGGGCTCCTCCTCACCTCTACTTTCCATTCCAGTTGCATGTTTAAAAAAATTTAAAAAAAAACCTTCTTTCTGAGGGATGGATTTGATTAGTTGCTACTTTATGGTGTGGTTTAATTTGCTTTTCCTGATTAAGTTAAGATTCAAATTTGTAGTCAGCACACTGTACAAATAGTTCTACGTCCATCCTATCTCATGGTATCAACCATGCTATCAGGTTAATTCCCAAGTCATTTTCTAGGTGATGTCAGATTGATATATTTGTTATAAAATTTCCCACTGACCTTTCACCGAATAATTTTGGTAGTGGTACATGAAGGCTGCCTCAGCCTATTATTTTATGAAGAGATACTAAAATCTTTCTGAAGGGATGATACTCATTCTATCTAAATGAGGGAAATGGAGTGGATTAAAATTCTGGAAAAGTAGCCAACCGCACTGCGCATGCTCAGTATATCACTCAGCAAATGACAAAACAATCCCTGGACAAACCTGTGCAGCACTTTTAAGGACGTTTTGTGAGTCAGTTTTCCATTGTTAAACACTTAGAACATCTCCAGGCTGGGGAGTGGGCAAAGCTGCAGTGTGGAACAACTCTGCCAAAATGACTTAACAAAACCAGAGCAGATACCATTCCCTGCTCCTTGGTAGACAGTCTAGTGAAATCCAGATCATTTCAGTTTCAGTTTAACCTCAAATGAAATTCCAAAGAAGGTAATTGGAGACAGTTAAATCTTCTTAAGGAAATATTATAAGGTCCTTCTTCCAATGTAAATATAGTAAAAATGAATTATGAAAGTGAAAGTGTCTTACTATTTTCAATATGTTTATATTGTAGCAACCATCAAAATGGTTGCAACATCTTCAGTAAAAAAACCCCACACCTAGGGACTATAGAGACCTGGAGAGAGGGTTCAGTGAGTAAGGGCAATTGTAGCTCTTGCCTAGGACCTGGGTTCAATTCCCAGCGTCCACATAGAAGCTAGTAATCATGCAACTCCAGGTCCACAGGATATGAAACCTTCTTCTAGCTTCTGTGGGCATGGCATGCATGTGGTGCACAGACATACATGTAGTCAAAGTATTCATAAATGTAATCTAAAATACACCTTAAAAACAAGCAATTATAATAAAAATAAAGCAAGCTGAAATTTCTTTATTCTATGCTTCTTTCTATTATTTTTCATAGTTCCCTCACTTACATGATAGAAACTGAAAGTGCCTCAAGCCACTATTCCAAGTGGAGTATATTGTCACTCATTCACTCTCGTGATGCATAGGAGGAAGTACCAGTCTTTCCTTCTAGTGAATTCATGGGGACATCATTTCTTGATTCCCTTGGGAGGTCTCAGTGGATAAAGGTGGTTGTACTGTAAAAATATGACCATTTTTCATGGTCTAAAAGATCCTTGAGAATATTTCTTATCCATCTCTGTCTCTACTTTATTGGCAAGCTCAGTGCTCTCTCCACAGTAAATAATCAGATAACATCTGACTTTGCTAAATGTGTTTGACTAAGTCTAGATACAAATCCAGAAAACTTGCCTATGCTGGTTAGTTTTTTGTCAACTTGACACACATGGGAGTTGTTTTTTGAAGGAGGAACCTCAAATAAGAAAAGGCAAGACTGTAGGGGCATTTTCTAGATTAACGATTGATGTGGGAAGGCCCAGCCCACTGTGGGCGGTGCCATCCCTAGTGTTTCTGAGTTGTATAAACGCCAAGCCTAACAAGCTATGAGAAGAAGCCAGTAAGCAGTCTCCCTTCAGGAACTCTGCTTCAGTTCCTGTTTCCAAGTTTCTCCTTGAGTTCTGTCCTGACTTCCTTCAAAGGTGAACTATGATGTGGGAATGAAATAATTTCCTCCTCCAAATTGTTTTTATGTAATTATTTATTTATTTATTTATTTACATTTCAAATGTTATCCCCTTTCCCAGTTTCCCCTCTGCAAACTCCCTATCCCATCCCCCCTTACCCTGCTTCTATGAGGGCACTCCTCCCCACCTACCCACTCCTGCCTTACTGCCCTAGCATTCCTCTACACTGGGGCATCAAGCCTTCACAGGACCAAGGGCCTCCCCTCCCATTGATGCCAGATAATGCCCTCTTATCTCCTTCAGAGTTTTACCTAATTCCTACATTGGAGCCCTGTGCTCAGTCTGATGGTTGTCTGCGAGCATCCGCATCTGTGTTGGTCAGGCTCTGGCAGAGTCTCTCAGGAGACAGCTTGTATCAGGCTCTTCTCAGCAAGCACATCTTGGCATCCACAGTTGTGTCTGGGTTTGGTGCCTGCGCGTGGGATAGATCCCCTCAATATTTTATCCCAGCAGCAGAAAGCAAGCTCAAGCACCATTCTTTCTCTAGAAAGACAGAAAGTGACCATGTTTCCCAGCAGTTTGCTTTCTCAACACAGCCAGCCCTTTCCCCATTATTATCTACAATAGATTATATATTTTAAAATATTTTTTATTTTCTACCAAGAGAATGTAAGAGGTTTTCTTTCTTTTTCTCCTTCTGTTTTTTCCCCTGGTCTTCCTAACCTCAGTCAGTGTCTAGAATAGTGCCTAGTACATAACGATGGGCAAACCTTTAAAGAACCTGTTTATATGAAGGGCTGGGATAACACACTCCCTGCCCATTTCTTTGATGTCATATTTTACTCAGTGGCTCAGAATTTGCCTTTAGCTTGTGAGATCCTCTGTGTGTATTGAGAAATGTTCTCAACTTAAGCATTTTAGATCTTTAATGCTTAAATAAAGCAACCAAAACCTATTCCCTGTGTAGCTAAGAAACAGCTCTAGGGAAATATTCTGTGCTTTTGTGGTAGGCATTTAGGTGTTCCTGTTCCTTAATTCCATGTCACTCCTCCTATCCCAGAACCCCTTGATCATTTCCATTGATTTCCAGGTCAGGGGTCCATACAGCATGGTCTTCAGCTTCTCACTCCTTTCTAAGTACACAAACAGTTCCTTCCCTCGTTCTCCACATTATTGTAAGAGTTTGTGGGTTAATCAGCTCTGGTGAAAATTGGAGGCCAGAAGAGCCATACAAGGGACAACACAGACAGCACCATGGGAAGAAGTCTGGTCTTGCTCAGTCATAATGGAGCCCACCCCATCCAGATTTTCTGTAGCCCTGGGTCTCCCACATTCCTGGGGCACACACCTTCAGCGTTGTCCTTGTGTGCTCTCCCTGGCTCTCTCATTTCTTACCTATGAACTTACTTGAGCTCCCCACCAAAATAAACAATATCAGAGAGTGGCTGAAGCTTGGACAGAATTTTACTTTATCAAAATAGCGACTCAGCCTGAAGAAAACTCTGCTCTGCCAGCACTCTCCAGAGTCCTTCTGGGTTAGGCCCATGTTTTACTTTTGAAAAGTTAAAAACAAAAAAACCCCAAAACATACCAAAAACACATTAAAATTTTTTCTCAAATAACACCAAGCAATTCTTTAGAAATATTCTGATGAATTTTGAGTAGATCATAGAATGTTTATTTTCATTTAGAAGGAAAACCCAAGGCAGAGGAGAAGGACCTGGGAAGGTAATATGAGTCCGGTACAGTCCTGAGCAAGCTCCCTGTGTGGGTGATGAACTTGATCTTACTGGCAGTAGTTTCTAAAAAACTGTCAGACATGTCCCAGCACTGTCCAAATTAATAGATGATCTTTATCTACTTAGGTTTTACAGTGAAATGAATTTCCAAAATTTCCACTATTGCTCCTGTGAGCCTCAGGCCCATGTCATAGGAAGGTGTGCAGACTGGTTGCTGCCATGTTAGTTGAGGTAAATAGTGTGCTTGTAGTACAATATGCAGTTATTAAATATAGAAGCTTAGTGTTGCACATGGACTTGGAACTCTGGTTTGAAAGTCAACCCTTTGCTTTTACTTGGCTGCGGGACCTGGGAAAATTAATTTCTTTATTTCTCTGAGCCTATATATATTTTTTTAATTTAATACTTTATTTACATTTCAAATGTTTTCCCCTTTCCAGGTCTCCCCTTTAGAAACCCCTATCCCATCCCTGATCCCCCTGCCTCTACGAGGGTATTCCCCCACCCACCCACCCACACCCATCTTCCCTCCCTGGCATTCCCCTACACTGGGACATCTAACACTCTCAGATCCAAGGGCCTCTCCTCCCACTAATGGCCAACAAGGCCCTCCTTAGCCACATACGTGGCCAGCACCACGGGCCCCTCCATATGCATTCTTTGGTTGGTGGTCCAGTCTCTGGGAGCACCATGGGGCCCGAGCAGTTGACACTGTTGCTCCCTCCCCATGGGGCTGCAAACTCCCTCAGTTCCTTCAGTTCCTTCTCCAACTCCTCCATCTGGGATCCCACATTCAGTCCAACAGTTGCTGCGAATTGAATCATGGGTGTTCCAAACTTTTGGGCTAATATCTGATTATCAGTGAGTACATACCATGTTTGTTCTTTTGTGACTGAGTTACCTCACTCAGGATGATATTTTCAAGTTCCATCCATCTGCCTGCAAATTTCATGAAGTCATTGTTTTTAATAGCTGAGTAGTACTCCATTGTGTAAATGTACCACATTTTCTGTATCCATTCCTCTGATGAGGGACAGCTGGGTTGTTTCCAGCTTCTGGCTATTATAAATATGCTTGCTATGAACACAGTGGAGCATGTGTCCTTATTATATGCTGGAGCATCTTCTGGATAAATGCCTAGGAGAGGTATAGCTGGGTCCTCAGGTAGTATTATGTCCATTTTTCTCAGGGTCCACCAAGCTGATTTACAGAGTGGTTGTACCAGCTTGCAATGGAGGAGTTTTCCTCTTTCTCCACATCCTCGCCAGCATCTGCTGTCGCCTGAGTTTTTTGATGTTAGCCATTTTGACTGGTGTGAGGTGGAATCTCAGGGTTTTGATTTGCATTTCCCTGATGACTAAGGATGTTGAACATTTCTTTAGGTGCTTCTCTGCCATACGAGTTTCCTCAGTTGAGAATTCTCTATTTAGCACTGTTTGCCATTTTTTTTTAATAGAGTTATTTGGTTCTCTGGAGTCTAACTTCTTGAGTTCTTTGTATATATTGGATATTAGCCCTCTATCGGATTTAGGATTGGTAAAGATCTCTCCCCAATCTGTTAGTTGCCATTTTGTCCTATTGACAGTGTCTTTTGCCTTACAGAAGCTTTGTAATTTCATGAGGTCCCATATGTTGATTCTTGATCTTAGAGCATAAGCCACTGGTGTTCTGTTCAGGAACTTTTCCCCTATGCCCATGTGTTCGAGACTTTTCCCCACTTTCTCT
>CM052712.1:11398571-11432825 GCA_028551405.1 Uromys caudimaculatus | reverse complement strand
GGTGTATTTAAGCAGCGCCATTTTGGGGCTCGGGGTCTTCCTCTTCATGATGCAATAAACGCTTCGCTACAGAAGGAACCTTGTGTCCGTGTACGTTCTTGCTGGCGAGACGGTACAGCGTGGGACAGACTTGAGTGAGATACATTATAATTCAGTTTTAGTTTGTGTTTCCATGATAAGTAAAGATGTCAAACAAATTTTCATTAAATTTTTTGCTATTTTTTTCAATCTATCAATCATCAACAAATCATCAATCAATCGTGTGTGTGCATATGCGCCTTTATAGGCACCATACAACTGTGTGCCATAACGTGTGTGGAGAGCCGAAGACATCTTGTGAGTGTTGGTTCATTCCTTTCAGGATTTGGGTCATGGGTCCAGCTCAGGTCTTCCAGACTTGGCAGCAAGCACCTTTTCTTGCTGAGCCATCTATCTGGCCCATTGAACATTTAAAAATATGTCTAATGGCCATTTGCATTTCATCTTTTGAGAGCAGTCTGTTCTAATCCTATTTGTTGATGGGGTTGCTTTATCTCTTTGTATTTTCTCTTGGGAGTTCTTTATATTCTGGTTGCTAATCTTCTGCTAAATGTATAATTAAGAAGATCTGCCATTCTACTGGCCACATTTGCTCTCAGTGGATCACCTCCTTTGCTGTGCAGTTTGTTTTCTTCTTTTTATTTTCTAAAAAATTGTTTTATTTATTTACACTCCAAATGTTGATCCCCTTCCAAGTCCCCCTCCAAGAGTTCTTTACCTCCTTCCCTCTCCCCTTTGCCTGGGTGCTCACCCACCTACCCACCTATCCCCCCTTCACTCCCCCCAGATCCTCCTTCCTGTGGGGGCATCAAGTCTCTACAGGATTAGGTGCATCCTCTCCCACTGAGGCCAGACAAGGCAGTCCTCAGGCCTGCCCATGCATGCTCTTTGCTTGGTGGCTTAGTCTTTGGGAGCTACCAGGGGTCTTGGTTAGTTGACACCATTGGTCTTCCTGTGGGGTTGTAATCCCCTTGAGCTCCTTCACTTCCCCTAACTTTTCCATAGGGGTCCCCAAACTCAGTCCAATGGTTGGCTGTAAGTATATTCATCTGTCTCAGTCTTACTATTGAAAAAGGAAGGTTCCAATAAAAAATAGCAAGCAGTTACATTTACTTCAGTAAAAAATGTGATAATGGATGCTGAGTATACTAAACTCGGCTTCTACTATTCTCCAAAGATATTTAAACAGGGACAACAGCATCACTCTATAGGACAGCCAAGTGAATATGGCCGTCAACACAGACTGTTCTTGATGAAGAAGAACAATGGGAATGACTAGTTTAAATGGTGCCATATCAGAATTATTTTTGATACTTTATTTACATTTCAGATGTTTCCCCCTTTCCAGGTCTCCCCTTTGCAAACCTCCTATCCCATCCCCCCCTGCCCTGCCTCTATGAGGGTATTCCCCCACCCACCCACCCACTGCCGTCTTCCCTCCCTGGCATTCCCCTATACTGGGGCCTCTAACACCCTCAGGCCCAAGGGCCTCTCCTCCCCCTGATGGCCAACAAGGCCCTCCTCTGCCACATATGTGGCCAGCACCATGGGTCCCTCCATGTATATTCTTTGGTTGGTGGTCCAGTCTCTGGGAGCACCAGGGGGTCAGGCCAGTTGACATTGTTGCTCCCTCCATGGGGCTGCAAACCCCCTCAACTCCTTCAGTCCCTTCTCCAACTCCTCCATCTGGGACCCCACACTCAGTCCAACCTTTGCTGTAAATTGAATCTTGGGTATTCCGAACTTTTGGGCTAATAAAATCCACTTATTAGTGAGTACATACTGTGTTCATTCTTTTGTGACTGAGTTACCTCACTCAGGATGATATTTTCAAGTTCCATCCATTTGCCTGTGACTTTCATAAAGCCATTGTTTTTAATAGCTGAGTAATACTCCGTTGTGTAAATGTATCACATTTTCTGTATCCATTCCTCTGATGAGGGACATCTGGGTTGTTTCCAGCTTCTGGCTATTATAAATATGGCTGCTATGAACATATGGAGCATGTGTCTTTATTACATGTTGGAGCATCTTCTGGGTATATGCCCAGGAGTGGTATAGCTGGGTCCTCAGGTAGTATTATGTCCATTTTTCTGAGGGTCCGCCAAACTGTTTTCCAGAGTGGTTGTACCAGCTTGCAATCCCACCAACAGTGGAGGAGTGTTCCTCTTTTCCACATCCTTGCCAGCATCTGCTGTCACCTGAGTTTTTGATCTTAGCCATTCTGACTGGTGTGAGGTGAAATCTCAAGGTCGTTTTGATTTGCATTTCCCTAATGATTAAGGATGTTGAACATTTCTTTAGGTGCTTCTCAGCCCTTCGAGTTTCCTCAGTTGACTGGCTAAGCCTCGAAGTACTATACTGAATAATAGTACAGAATATGAACACTCATCTTATTCTTTATCTTAGAAAATAATTAGAATTTTTCTATAAATTTAGTATAATGTGGGATGCTGTTGTAGAAATTATTTAATCCCAACCCTGGTTTTCTACCCTGCCTTGATCATTCAGTTCTTGGATAAAATATACCCACAACCTTTCTATTTATAATAAGCTTTAATCAGCACTAGAGCTGGGCATATATCTATCCTTTATGCTATTAGAATCTACTTTCCTGTCAATAATCCTGAATTATTACTATGTTTCATCTAGCTGATCTTAACTCCCCTTGGACAGTCCTCAGGGCCATGATTTTATGGCTCACCTAGCCCACGGCGGCTTCTTCTTGTTCTTCCATCTTCTTCTCCTCTTGGCTCTCCTCTGACCCCAAGCCTAGGAATCCTAAACCCCACCTATGTATTTTCTGTCCAGCTATAGGCTATCAAAATCTTTATTTATCAAACAGAAATAACATGGGGGCAAGTTTACATAGTGTCACTTGGGTCTATGTGAGGATGCTCTTATATTGTGGGTTCTCAATTAACATTACAATACACAGCAAAACCATTCCTCAACAGGATGCAGGTTTATTTCTTGACCATATTCAAGTAGGTTCTTTAGGTTGCTAGTTTCTTCCAGGCTTTTATTATGAATGGATCTTGATTTTTGACAAAAAACATTTTTGCATCTATTAAGATAATTATGTAAATTCTGATCTTGAATCATTTTATGAAGTGAATTATATTTTATTGGTTTGTATGTTGAACCATTCTTGTAGCATTCCAACAAAGCCAACTTGTTCATGGGTATGGTAGTTTATATGAAAATGGTCTCCATAGACTCCTAGTGAGTACACTGTTTGAGAAGCTAGAAAGTGTGGGGTTATCCTCAAATAACCCAGGCTGTTGCCAACACGATAAGTTACTCTCCACAGACTGCCAACAAGGCCCCATTTGCTGAAAACAACATCCACGCAACTCATTGAATGTGGAAAGTTCAAGCTGTTGTCTGCATAGAAACTTCATCCCCATATTCTAATATTTATGGCATAGAAAAGTACTCTAAGGCTACCACAAAAGAAAAAGAAAGAAAGAAAAAAAAGAAAAGAAAAGAAGAGAAGAGAAAAGAAAAGAAAAGACCAACCCAACCGCAACCCTTTGATCTGTAACCTGTCCTGCTATGCTAGGGCAATGGTGTTACAAACCTTGTGAGAGTAACCAACTGATGTCTGATTGGACTTAGGCCCACTCCATTAGATGGAATATCATAAGAGTCTATGATTGTCACTGCTAGGGTGACCAAGAACAAGGGTCTAGATAGCACAAAGACCTAGGGTAAAATAAAATAGTACTGGTTTAAAAAACTAAGTAACAATAAATGACTCTTAATTATATTCTGCTACATTCATAGATCGGCACCTTATTTATCATCAGAGATGCATAATCCTTCAGTAAATAGAACAAATGCAGAGACGCATAACAAGATGTTACAGAGAGAAACCTTAGAATACATTGCTATACATGATATTTTTCCATCAAATCCCTTCCATGCAAAGTTAGGAAGCCCCAACAAAGAGGAGGCAAAAGGAGTGTGGGAGACAGAGTTCTCTATCCTCTATCCAAAAGAACAACTCAAAACCAACTGAGCAATGCTCATATAAATGTACAGAGACAGAAACAGCATGCTCAGGGCCTCCACTGGTCTGTACCAGGCCCTTTGCATATACATTATAGCTTTTCAGTTTAGCACATTTATGGCAATCCTGAATTTGTAGACAAGTGGGTCTCTGATTCTTGTGCCTTGTCTTGGAGATGTTTTACTTTTCTGTTCATTTGTCTTAGCCAATTTCTATGTGATGGATTTCTTTTTAATCTTGTATTTGATTTTGTTTAAAAGAAGGTGTAGCCTTATTGGAATAGCTGTTGCTTGTTGGAGAAAGTATGTCCCTAAGGGCAGGTGTTAGGGTTTCGGAAGCCCAAGCCAGGCTCAGTGACTCTCTTCCTGCTGCCTGCAGATCCAGATGTAGAACTCTCAACTTCTCCAGCATCACGTCTGCTTGTGTGCTGCCACACTCCCTGCCATGATGATAATGGAATGAATCTTTAAAACTGTAAGCAAGCTCCAAGCTTTACAGGAAAAGTTTTGTATCACTCCTTCCATTTTAATTTTGTGAATTGTTTTAAAAACATTACTGTTAGTTCTTTAAAGGTTTTGGGGAAGGGACTGGTGAGATATACTCAGCAGGTAAAATTGCTAATTGTACAAACACGATGATTTGAATTCAAATCCCAGAACCCATGTAAAAATTGGGCACAATGAACTCTGTAATTCTCACCTATGGGGAGATGGGAGGTGGGGCCTGAAGAATTCCCAGAAGTCCATGAACCCGATGAATTCATGCACACAGAGGTGAGGACATTCTCTCACTTGGTGGCAAAGTAAGGAACGATACTCAAAGGCTGTCCTCTGACTTCCACATATATGTTGTAGCATGCACATGTTTGCATGCTACAAGGATCTCCCCATGCACACATATAAATAATGAAAGAATTCAGCAGTGAACCTAACTGGTCCTGACTTTTGGAGGGAGGGGTGGAAATTTTTGTTAACTACTGATTCAATATGTTATTTGACACAGATCTGTTTTATTTATTTTCATACTCTTGCTTAGATGTTTGTTGGTTCTGTTCTTTATGCTATTAGCAATCTATGAAATGGGCATGTAATCCAGTGGTGGAGTATTTGCTTCACATGTGAACGACCCTGTATTTGATTCAGTTCTATATAAAAATGTTTGATACCATTTGAAGAGGCTAATGATCTAATACGTGCAGTCTGGCAACAAAATGATATCTGTATTAGAAACTATATGCACTGATGTTAACATTGTTCTTTTCTGCTAACCTGGAGGCTTGTTTTTACCTTTGCCATCTGTCTTGATCTGATCATATGTTTGTGGTAGGTTTCTTTCAAAGAGCTCTGAAGTATAAGCCACTTAAATTCTGCAAAATTAAAATCTCTGAAAAATCAGAATGCTACCTTAGATACAGCCTAGGGACTTTGTAAAACATTAGCTACCTCATTTAGTCCTTAAATAAAAGATTGCCCAGCTGTGTAAACCAGAGTCCTCTAGAGCAAGCGGTTCTCAGCCTTTGGATTGGGACACCTTTAGGAGTTGCATATTAGATATCCTGCATATCAGATATTTACATTACGATTTGCAACAGTAGCAAAATTACAGTTAAGAAGTAAGAATGGAATAATTTTATGGTTGCGGTCAGCACAACATGAGGAACTGTATTAAAAGGTTGCAGCATTAGGAAGGTTGAGAAGCACTGCTCTAAAGGAACAGAACGGAGACCCTTTCGTCTGGGCTTCCACCAGAAGGTGATGCCTACATATAGGTATGAATATTCTCCATCTAGACCCAAGTGGCCCTGCCCCCAAGTTATTTCTGATTGGGAAATAAAGATGCCAACAGCCAGTAGCTGGGAAGAAGAGACACAGGTGGGGTTTAAGTTCTGTGGGCTTAAGTTGAAGGAGAATCATGAGAAGTAGGAAGAAGAAAGAGAACGAGGAGGAAGAAGAGGAGGAAGAAGAAGAGGAGGAGGGAGGGAGGGAGGGAGGAAGAAAGGAGGAAGAGGAGGAGGTGGAGGAGGAGAAGTAGAAGAAGAAGTAGAAGAAGAAGAAGAGGAAGAAGAAGATGAAGAAGAAGGTGAAGAAGGTGAATGGAAGAGAAAGAACCATGAGTTAGGTGATTTTAAGAGAACTTGTCCCTGAAGGCTGGCCAATTGGAGGTAAGAGCAACCCAGATGAAACATAGTAAGTAGTAACTTGGAGTTATCGATAGGAAATAGATTTTAATAGCATAGAGGGTAGATATCTGCCCACCTCTAAAGACTTATTGTAAATATAAAGGTTGTATGTGTCATTTATCCAGGAACTAAGTGGTCAAAGCAGGGGTAGAAACCCCGATTGGGATTAAACATTTTTACAACATATCTAAAAGGTTTGTGTGTGTGAAGTATTAGTTGAAAATTTTAGTGCTTCAGAAGCGAAACAATGAATATTTCAGAAGGATAACTCTCAAGCAGTAAGTTAGTGTGCAATTAAAAGCCACTATATTTATATTAATTCCTGGTTGAATTTAGGTTTTGTGTATCAAACCAGTTTCACACATGCATATTACAGTCGAAATACTAAAATAGATCCCCAAACATAAGGTACAGCCAGGTGTGTTAGTGCAAACCTTTAATCTCACCAACCTGGAAGCAGAGGCAGGAGGACCATGTGATTAAGGTCAGTGTGATGACTCTCACAAGCTAAAACCAAACCTAAAACTAAATAGACAACCAAGCATATAAAAACAAAAAGCAGGCCAAATTGCAGACAGACATATTTTACCTTCATTATAGCTGATTGCCACTTACCAATTATTCACAGGGTAGGATTGGACATGGTATTTCTATACCGTGTGCCTAATTTTATGACTTTTCAAGTGACCATAGTATTGTTGTAGAGATTTATGGAGGTTTGACATTGTGTCTGCTGCTAAATCACTAAGTTGGGAACACAACTGCTCTTCTAAGCAATGACTAAGATTAGAAGATCACAGAAAGTCACCTGCACCAAGATCCCACTTTCTCTTCTCACCATGATTCTAATCTCAAATGTTTTGAGACAATGCCTAGTGTTTTGCAGATCATTTTTTTAAATATTCACATGCTTTCTCCCTAGACTGAAAGGTGTGTATATGTTTATACACATACACAGACACACACACACACACAGACACACACACACACAGACACACACACACACACACACACACACACATCTTTGCTACTGGAAATAGAGTTGAAATTCCTTTGCTACAAGGAAAAATAAATCTTTCTCCTTTCCTAATTAAATAATATTTTAGTAGGCAATCCCTAGTAAATTAATGTAACAGTTAACTTTGAAATGTTTGAATTTCAGCTTGTAAGATATAGCTTATAGAATGTGTCCAACACATTCCACAGGCTGAGTTAGTCCTGACTGACTGATCATGTTGTCTGTCATGCTGTTCTCTTTATCTATTCATTGCATATTACAAATACACTTCTCTTTGTTTAGCCGAGGTATCACCTGTTTTGGTAGTGATTTGGAGAGGCTTTGAAACATAATCAATCCACACAATTTTATCACCATGCTAAATACACACACACAGACAAACAGACACACACAAACACAGAGAATATATATATATATATATGCAATTTATATATAGTTTCACATTGAAATCATCAACTATTTGGCCATTCCAATAACATGTGGTTGAAGCAAATTTGCCTGCCTAGTCAAATCTAACTTAGTAAGTGATATTACCTTTGGCCTAGAAGCCTTCTATTTGACATAAAGACAAAGGAAGCCCATAGCATCAGGGCTGGCTTATTTACTCCTTCCTTACAAGCTTAGCAAGGCTTAGTCTTCTGCTCTGCTACACGAGGTCCAAGACAGCTTTGCAGAATTAAGCTGCAGTTCCACCCTTGAAGTCGTCCCAGGTGAGTGCCTGAGCCTCAATCTTGCACTCCTAGAGCAAGCAAACTTTAAGCTAATTATGAGCTAGCCGATTCTCCCTTGCTGAATTTTGGCAGGTTGCTTCTGTAAATTATGAAAAATAAATGTGAAATATGCAGATGTCTTTTGTTTGAAGCAGATGTTTGGTGGGTCTTGCCAAAATCTAATCAGCTGTTCTCCTGGGGGTCCTCCCCTTCCAGTGTTATCCCAGAGCAGCTCAGAAACATGAAGAGGTGATCAGAAAGCACTCTGTGGAAATTGAGGAAGAGTTTGTACTGAGAGGTCTTTGTTATGGAAGAATAAAAATAGAAATATCCCAATTGCCTCTGGTAGAAGACAACTGACACAGAGCAGTTTCTTCTGATAGTCTTTGAAGACAATGACCAAAGGGTGAGCTAGATTTTGCCATTGTCATAAGGAGTATGTCACTGGTTTAGGGCCAAGACTATTGTTTTGAAGATGAAATCTCCTATTTGGTTTTCTAAGAGATCTAATTGTACCATGAAATATGGGTAAGAATGAAATATTTTCACAGGTATTATACATATATGTAGATCACATATTCAAATGTTAATTTAGAAAAGGATTTACCATATTAAACCTATCAATCAGTTTCCTCTCTCTTGTAGGCTTCAAGTAAAAATAGAAACCAGTTTTAGTGTCATGGCACCTCAGTGGAGAAAAAGCTGTAGTTGGTGATACTTGTCAAGATTATCATAATGGCGTGTCAAATACCCGTTAACCACTACTTGAGATTCTGATGACCACCACCGTGAGCTTGGGCAGTTATTTAGCTGTTTCTGACCTTGGTTTTCTTATAATAATCCCTACAGAAGAGAATATTTTTCAGTTAGACAATGTAAGCCAAATGCAGACACACAGTGCATGTGCCTAACACGTTACTGAGCAAAAAATCAACAACGGAAGACCAAGTCATTCTAGAACGAATTTTCTACTCTCACTCTACCACCTTCTATCAAGGATTTACGTATCTTTTTACACAGCATTACCTCTTTCATTTAAGACAGTACAACATGGTGTTATATTTGCAATCCTTCAATTTCCTCTGAATAACTTCCCATGCCCTTAGTTTTCTTTACTGGTTCATTTCAGGCACTGTTTTTCTCTTCAGAATCTCTTTGAAAACTACAGGTGCTTGGAAGTTTCAAGTGTTTTTTAGGATTTTTCCAATAATAATACAAGAGACATGAAACTGAGCGAGTATTCATTGTCAATTATGTGTCAAATACTTAAAATATTGAATGTGTGTAGTGCAAAAAGGGTCCTTACAATGGCTCTTTGCTTACTCTAGAAAGCACTTCACACCCCCTCTATCAAAACCAGAGTTTGTTCTTCAAGGCCATGTTCCCTGGCTTTGATTTAAGTAAGTGTTACAGACTTAACAGACATTTTATTTCCATGCCTTTTAGTCTATATTTCAGAAACATCTGTACCACATGCAGAAGACTTTTATAACTAATTAAAGTGATAATCTTGTCTAATAGTACATTATTATTTCCCTCTGACAGAAAAATTGTCAGTTACTTTGGCAACATATTTATACAAATTCAGATATATTTTGCAAACCACATTATATAAGAAAAACCTCCCTTCTGAATATGTTCATAAAGCCACCTAAAAGAAAAGAACATTTGAAGAAAAGGACATAAAAGCAGAATAGTTAAAAGATCAATAGGACTTGTAGTCTTTGTGCTTTTACAGTGAAATGAATAATATAAAGTCTATATACTAAAGATAATGACTTATTGTTCTATAATAGCATTTCACCCAATTCATTTAATGCCTGTATTCCTAAAACTAGATAGCAATGGTGGTCATGTATTATACTATTCTTGGAGATGTTAGCTCAAAGTAGATACTCCAGAGTTCTGTAAACTTGGGGTAAGTGTTCGATTATTAGGTGACATTTACCGAGTTTGAGAAATACACAGTTTGCTTCTTTTGCTGCTTTATGACATAAAAGAAAAGGATCTTGAGAGTAATCAATATATCTAAACTATACACAAACATCTAGAAAACTTACATGGGTCTTATGAGTCTGATTTTCTGATCTCAAATGAAGAGATTTTTCCCCATTATTCCTGTCTAACTCACATATGGATATAAATAATTAAGGATCCACATACTAATAAGAACATATTAGTAACATATAAACCAAACCCACAAACTTTTGCCACATAACAGAAGCATTATGAGCACAATTAATGAGGAATGTTTCAAGAAGAAATAGTGTGGGAAGAATCTACATAATATGCTACATATGAAATATGCATTGCAGTCTTAATTTCTCATTTCAAGTCAGAATTCCTTCCAATTTAATCTTGTAATCCAAAATTTCTTTTCTATCTTTGAAGGTTTGTGTCCTGACTCCCAGCAGTCTCCTACAAGGCCGTATTATCATGTTGAGAGAATGTGTATCACTGGCTGAGAGACCCCGTCACAGGACACAGAAGTGGAGGGCTAAAAGATGTTGGGAATCTTCTCACACAGCCTTTAAGTTGATTCCTAACTGGTCCAGAGATGAACAAGACTATCAACTAACTCCATGGGGATTACAACTTTTAGTTGTGCGTATGTGTATGTTTGTCTGTACATACAAGTATATCTATGCATGTGTGTGTGTGTGTTTGTGTGTGTGTGTGTGTGTGTGTGTGTGTGTGTGTGTGTGTGTGTAAAATAGAGCCTTGTAGAGCTCACACTAGCCTAGAACTTATTGTGTAGCTGAGAATGACCTTGAGCTCCTAATCTCCTTACTATCTCTTCAATATCCAAGGATTACAGGCCTATACCACCACATACAGCATCCTGGCTATTTTTTATTGGATCTATTTTTCTTGAGAAACAAAAGTTCTAAAATAGATGACAATATCAATAAAAATAATAATTCTTTGTTGAACTACATCCAGAGTTAATGGGAATAAATTTTAAAGCTATCATGGATGAATTTATCTAGCTTTAACCACCTCATCAAAGAATATTATTTTTTAAAAAGACACCTCATAAAGATGTATGAATAGATAGACCTATGATTATTCAAAAAAATTGTACAAATCAAAATAAGTTTGCCAGAGCAATTTAAAATAATTAACCTTTGACAAACCTCCCTCTCTGGTAATGAAACAGTAACTATATGAATAAAAGATAAGTCGTGACATTCAATGAATTATAATATTCATCCCATAAATTACTTGATATAATAGCTCTATAGTCTACATTTTTATAACACTAAAATGTCCCAAATGCCAAAAAACTCATTCATTTCTAGTGTATGGTTTGTGGATAGGCTGGGTGATTCTTTTTATTCTTCAAATATCTTTCAATTAGTGTGTATTATTATTCTCCTCTACTCCACAAAAAATACTTTCTGTCAGCCTGTCAAACATTTATGCAGTACATATACGTAGTAAAATTAAGACTCGTGCTCATCACCCCCATAGCTTATGAAAAATAAGTGAATCCTAACCTAATTTGCACGTGGGGGTTGGTTTCAGGGTAGCATTGCCATCTGGCTCATTATCACATTTGAGAACACAGTGGCCAAGTTACTCGAATAGATGGCCGGCCCTTCAGACAAATTGCTGCTCTCTCACCATGCTTGTCTCTACTTCCCCAAGATAACAAAACATATTTAACTTCATAGAGACGACAAGCAACCACAGAGTAGAAGACCAAGGCTTTGTGAGAGTTCTTCGGTATGTCAGAGCCTAAAGATTGCAGAATAAAAGCAGTATTCCAAGAAAGCTTTGTTTCAAAAGGTATTGTAATTTTATGCATTCCTGGCTCCCTGTTTTGTCCATAAAATAAAGGCTTGGTTCATCGTCTAGGGCTGGCCACTTGGTTCCCTTTAACCCTTCAAGGCATTCTGTTGAGTCAAGTGAACTAAATATTCCATGAAAGCAGCAATGAATTTAAGTTCAGTGTCTTTCATATTTATCATGTACAACAGAATGTGCCTCAACCAACAGATTGTTTAACATTTCATCATATTTGATCTGTTAGCCATGTTCTGAATTCAGTGACACCATCACTGAGCCAGACATATTTATTGACTATTTGCTATGTATCAGATATTGGGTCAATTTTATGAGAAATTCTATGTTCAATGTTGTCACAACTCACAAGTTTGATTCTAGGTCAGTTTCACTTTGCATAAGGAAACTGAGGCAAAGTCTCTGTGATTTGCCCCTTTCATCACTGAGTTTTTTTAGATAAGCCATGCCCTCTAGCTATTCATGCACAGAACATCTTCAGAACGGTTATCTTTCTTTCCTGAGGCATGACACAACATGTCACAGTTGCAGCTATTGAAGAAGGCAGTCACGTGTCTGGAGTGGATTATTGGCTCCACTTTCACAGTCACAGGAGTAGTTGAGTGGAGCACCAGCTAATTCCACATCTCCAAAGTGGTCCACACAGAACTGCATAGATTAGCCTCTGAGGTGTCATCTTTTAGACTTCAAATGCAAATACCTTCTATTTATACTGTGTGTGTGTGTGTGTGTGTGTGTGTGTGTGTGTGTGTGTGTGTGTGTGTGTCTTTAAATTCAGATACAGAAGAAAATATCCATGGAAAATAAAAGAAGTCAATAGTTCACAGGCAAAACCATCTGTCCTCTACCTGAGCAACTGGAGAGTCTCTGGGTTTTAGAGTTGGTGACTCAGTTGTCATTGAAGAAGCCCAGAGTGACTTGGTTTTGTTTCCTTAGTTTTTCCTCCATTTCTTCTTTCTTTCTGTTCAAGCATTTTCTTTTCTTCTGAGATACAAAATTAAAAATCATTGGAGGATCACAAAAGCCCAGATAAGGATGGAGGGCATAAAGTTGGTGAAAGAACCTACGGACCTCTTGGTTATAAAAGGTTTCTATGGGCCGGGATATTAACATTCCATGAAAATGTCTTCAAAGGAGGTGTTTCCTTTGTCAAATCCTCTCTTTACAGTTGGAGCTCAGAAGTATTCAAAACATTGTCAGGTATTTTGCATGACCCAGTAGGTGAGCGTGAAGTCTGAATTTCCATCTTCCTGTTTACCGTCAATTCAGTACAAAATGTTGTCTGTCTATATGCCAGGAACTGAGTGTATTTCATGTGCTGCTTTCCCCAAAGTTTGATTTAAAGAGGTAAGAAATACACATCTTAACTCATGGAAGTTGTGCTGCCCCCTTGCCCTTCTTTCTGGCTTCATATCTTTGTTTCCATGTAGTAAACTACAAGACATTGAACTGGGATTAGACTAGAGGATACAGCAATAGGTGCTTAGTGTAAGGTAGCCCAACATTTAATGAGGAGTTTAGATCTCATTTTTCGTTGTTGGTGATGGTTGATTGGAGTCCAAAGTAAAATTCCTATTACAGTGAGTTCTGATAGTTTTAATGCAGCCCAGAGTAGAAAAATTCATTTGGTACCATAACCCAGCATATGTATTATATATGCATACTGAAATATCTATCTATTTATCTACTATCTATCTATCTACTATTTATCTATCTATAAATATATATGTGTATGTACATATATATATATATATATAACAGAAATATGAACATATTGATATATGAAACATGAACAGAACTGAAATATAGTTACAGGAATGTTATATCAAATATGAGTTTATTAAAATATATATGTACTATAAATTACCTTATTGCCTCTTTTACTTTATTTCATGGTTTTCAAAAGTTAACTAGAGACTCAAATAGAGGGAAATATTTGATGCTATTAATTAATTTTGCTTTGAAAACTACAGAAACACCAGTGTCCAGGTGGCCATGTCTGGATTAACTCCTGATTTCAGACCAAGTGATTGGCCATTTGTATGCTAAGAAGGCAGTAGAAAAAGCCTTTCTTCATTTCTTTCTCACTTTCAGAATTCCTGAAGTCTGCTAACGTGCATGACCTAGAGGAATGAAGCAAAGTCCCTGAACCTGCATCGCACAGAGGGTTGGATCTGTGTGTCTCTCCTGATCTCTTCTTGCTCCAAGGGCCTGTGATTCATTATCTTTCATCTGGTGCTTGAATTTTGCCAGAAGCTGTCTTCATGTATTCTCTGTATGAACTCAACATTTCTAGGACTGTGAATGTGTTTGTGTTACTGCAGAAGTTTCTCTAAAATTTTGGCAGACAGGGAAGTGGACATTAGAAACACTTAGTGTTGTACTGTGTTTCAATTGTTTCTGTAGTGACATTTTTATGAAATAAAGGCCTGCTATTGTTTTTTTTTTTTTTTTTTTTTTCTATTTTCCTGGTTTTGTAGCAGGTTTAATTCCTTTAATGAACATTAGATCCTTTTGGTTTGGAGAGTCACAACTGTTGTTGGCTTTAGGGCCTCCCACAGAGAGAGAGAGATCTAGTTGTAGGGTCTCCATTTGTGAGAACATCACAGAAACCTCCTTGCCTATTCCGAGGTCTATTTTGAGTGTTTCACAAGGGCACAGGGGCAGCTAACCATAGTGAAGGGAACCCAGTCACAGCCTGAAGTGCAACCAACATTGTATTGGTTTCATAGCTCAGTTGCCAAAATGAGCCACTTCTGAATTTTCTCCATTTGTAGTTCTGTGAAGACCAGATGCAGTCTTTGGCTTAGTAATTCAAGTGAATGCCTTGGCAGAGAATAGTTAGAGACAAGGAGACTTGCTATAGAGCTCAGCAGTAGGTGAGAGCTTAGGGAAAGTTGACTTTTCTGTCTAGGAGCAACTCAGCTAGTATTATATGGCCCAAACCTCATGTGCTTATTTACAGTGAGATGTGCAACTGCCCTATGGCTGGAATCTTTACATGGGCAGGATCAGTGTGCACTCTCAGTACTGAGGATCGTGTGAGGCTACTTTATAAACACCAGTTCCTTGATAATGCCAAGGCCATCCATACATCCACCTTCACAGGGATTCAAACAGCTTGTTGACTAAGCCTTCCTTTCCTCTAGACAGCCAATGGCTAGTGGGAAGGAATGATGGTACCTGTCCTTCAGTGCTGTTGTGAAGGTTATAGAGGAGAGACACTATATAGTGTCTAGTGAACAGCAAAACGACTCCTAAAATGTTAGCCATGTAACTTGTGTGACCAAATGGGTGTACCTGATGAAAGTGTTCTTCATTTCTGATTAACATTTTCTCTCATTTTTCTATGATAGATTTTATGGTATTAAGTGTAGAAACTGTTGGAATTCAGAAAATATTATAAAAAAAGGAAGAGAGGGACTAAAGTAAAGTAATAATTCCAGCACAGAGAGGACACATCTTTGGTAGCTTTGTGGTGCAGTCCTTTCCAAAATGATGATTTAGTCTGAAACTCAGTTCTCTGAGGTAGAAGGACAGAATTTATTTGATGCTAATAAATGTCACTTTCTTATCACCCTTTCTATGGGAATTGACCTAGTTCACAGGCCTTGCTGAAAGCATTTTATAAATCAACTTTATTTTGTCTATCTAGACCTGGTTTTCGGCTAAGGAAAATAAATGATTTTTTTAAGCTGAGACTTCAAGTCACATGAAACCCAGAAGGATAGGTAGCAGGTGTGTGTGTGTGTGTGTGTGTGTGTGTGTGTGTGTGTGTGTGTGTGTGTGTTATTTGCAATGTAATTCCTGGTAGCTTAATTTTGAGTTCTGAAAATCTAGCATAGAGATGGTAAAGGAGCTGGGGGAGGGTAGGTGGGGAGGGCGGGGAATGATAAAGAGGACAAGGGAGGTGTTTAGCTTTCATTTGCAAGCGTGATACCCGCTGCTTTGTTTATGGATTTGATGCTATTCATACAGTCTTTGCAATATTAATTTTTAATTTATGATGCTCATTAGGAGACACTTAAAAGAGAACAATTATCATTTATCTTGATATATTATTTACTAGGACTGACTGTCATGGTTAGAAGCCCATGATTAGTGAGGGGGAATAGAACAGAGCTTCCAAAAGGTGCCAGGTTAAAGGACATAAGCTGAAGCAGCAGTTGTCAGAACCTAAAACCCAAAGTTCTGATGTCAAAGCAAAAGCCACACAATCTCTAATCAAGACTCAGGAGGCCCCTCTAAGACAAGCCTGGAGTAGTGCTTAATGAACCCACAGCATCATATTAATGAGATGCTCGGTAAGGCTATCAGCTCATCAATTATTCATCCAGCTGCAGTCCTGATACTTTGCTGTCGTCCTCCTCTTTTTGCGTTGGTGTGATTACTTTTTTTAACCCTCCATTTCCTTACTTGGAGTGTAAACAAAGCCTTCTGTTCCTCAGTTCCCCTTTGTTGTGGGCAAACACAACACGTCTCTCCTCAATAGCCACTCAGGACGTCAAACTTGATAACAGAAGTTTGTTTCTGGCGAATTGTAGCTTCTGAGGGGATGTCCAGACTTTGTGCTTCCTGATGCTTTAAGCTTATCTTTATATTCAACATAATGTACTGCAGGGTAATCGTCTTTATAGATGACTCTCCTTACTACACTGTGAGTTCCCAGAGAATGGCTCATACTGAATGGGTGAATGAAGAATGAATGAGCGGCTCTGAGGACTGAGTCATATCTAATGTTTAGTCTTATTTATACTGAAGGTTTTGAAGTGGAGACCCCAGCATTATCCACAGGTTTCCAAATGAAATAAAATAGACTTCCATAGGAGGCCAACTGAAAGAGAAAACCAGTAATTTACATTCATGAGCTGGATCGTGCAGGTGAAGCTATAACTGCAGGTCTGATGCACAACACGCAGGTCTGGAAGCTACCCAGTTGTACACAGGCTTATTTTATATATTCATGGGGAAATTAAAGCCAGCCACACACTGAAATCATGTGCAGTTTTAGGGACACATTTACAATGAATACATGTATCAGGAGTATTTCAGTGCGTTTTCCAGAAAAAGAGCAGAGAGCTTCAGAATGAGTAAGCTCTGGAGTAGGGAATAGAGTAGACTTACTGTGAGAAATCTGTCGGATTGCTCACTCAATCAAGGTCAAGAAGAAAATGGCTTACCATCCTTCAGGAAGTGAAGGAACAGAGGCTGAGGAACTGACCCAAACTGACCAAAGTTGGTAGGTAGCCTGGGGAGCTCAAGACTACCAGGAGACACAGGACTGGAAATATGATTTTGGTTTTGTCCTAGATAAGTAAGATAGGAACGTTAGAGTTATTACTGTCTGAAGGGCAGATTGACACATTAGAGGGTGATGTACCCTACCCATTATGACTATTCAAGTAGAGAATAGCGCAGAGAGATGTTGAACTCTCTTAGAAAAGGAACTCCAAGCAAAGAGACAGAAAGTGAATACCTTTGAATGGGCAATCCTAGCTTCTAGTCACCTCTAGTGTGTGTCCCAGCAGGAAACACATGAGGAACCATCTCCTTAAACTCTTGTGGTTTACCCCATTTGAGTTTTATGGAAAAAAAAAAGACAGAAGTCAACTTCAAATTTTTAAATCATTATAATTGTAGTGTTGATCATGTTACACAAAAGCTAGCTCGGGACTGGTTTCTCCTTTCTTATACATTAACTTCCATCTGATTTCAGCGTAGGCCGTTACACTGTTTGATGGAAGGAAACCACAGGGACTAGAACTAGGCAGTTCATGTAGAACGTTGAGTCCTGTGTTCCCTTTTCAGATGGGAAGATTTCATGAGTTCTTCCTACATTCGCTGTGGTGTCCACAGTACACATTTTAAGTCAACTGTGTGTGCTTAAATATGATATAATCTCATGGTGGTTCAAATGAGAAATGTCTCCTCTAGGCTTAGGCATTTGAATACTTGATCTCAGTTGGTGGCACTGTGCAGAAAAGTAATGAGGAGCCATAGCCTTGCTGGAGAAAGTAGGTCAAAGGGGGTGGGCTTTGAGAGTTCGAAGCCTCTCCCCATTCTCTGTTTCCTTTGTGCTTGGGGTTGAGATTTGATTGCACAGCATCCTGCTCCTGCTGCCCTGCCTCTCCGCCATGATGCACTCCTGCCCTGTCTCCCTACCATGTCTCTTATCCTTCTGGGACCACAAGCAAAAATAAACTCCTTCTTCCATAAGTTGCTTTTGGTTATGTTGCTTTATCACAGCAAAAGAAAGTAAGTCACAGACATCCCACTCTTCCTTGGAGTTGTGTGTGTGTGTGTGTGTGTGTGTGTGTGTGTGTGTGTGTGTGTGTGTGTGTGTCTGTGTGTGTCTGTGTGTGTCTGTGTGTGTGTGTGTCTGTGTGTGTGGTGAGTGGATGGCTTAGACCACCATTGGCCTCTCCACCAGAACAGCTTGGGTATCTAGGAAAGCACAAACTTAGAATAAAAACTTAGAAATATAAATCAATTTTAGATTAAAAAATGGAGGGAGGACTGGCATACGAGCTAATTCAGTTCTTTCGTATTTCAGATGAAGAAACTAAATTCAAAGAAATGAAGCTATGTGTTTCTTAACTTCTTATTTAATAATTAGTCCTTCTGCATAAATGTTGTGTCCTGACACCATCATAGCCTATTCTGGCAAGGCAAATATTGACATAAAAATGTAGAAATGTATATATTTTGGTTATATATATAAACATGGCAAATTTTTGTTTTATCGGCAGTGATGGCTATCTAATTTTACTAGTTAGGAACATAAATCTGAGTTTGAAAGTATAGTCTTATTTCCAAGAAAGGTTGCTTAAATTTAATTTTATTTACTTTTTCTGTCTGTGTGTACACCTCCCATAGTGGGCTGTTCCTACGAAGGTCAGAGGCCAAGTGTTGTTAGTTAGCCTCTGACCCTTCCGCTATGGAACCTGGAAAGGCTTAGTGGCTGGTGTTCTTATCCACTGAGCTGTCGTACAGGCTCGCTGAAATTTTACAACTATGTAACTGTAATCCTGATGGTTTTCACCTTTTGCTCCATTGATTGGATTGTTTCCAGATGCAAACCTGAGAAATTGCTGCCACGTCTATGCATCACCAGCATTATAGTAAGAAAAAGGTAAGGGCGTTGGGAAACACCTTTCTCCCTCTTTGCCCACTCCAGTCAAGGAGCTAGCAATGTATGTGTGATGCCTAATAAACCAGAACATACATTACTTTAGGCTGCAGAAATTTAAGGGGATATGAGAATAAAAACTGGGAAGGCTTACCAGAGTGTCCCATTGCACAGCAGAAGGAAGCCTAGGACGTGTGGATTCATGTTTGCCAACAGATGAAAATTCAAAACACATACTTAGAGGAATACAACTATGGTGTATTATGTGATATATGTGCACAGATGTGAGCATCTCTTGTAATTGGTATGCATATATAGGCATGCACTTTTATTGGCTTAATATATAACATAAGTTTCCCTTCCCCTAGTAAATCACCTTAAAACCTAAAACCTCCATTTTCCTATATTTCCACCAAGTCCCAAATTATCTATTTTCTACGTAGAGACATCAGACAGTTCTTCAGTTGTTCTCAAAATTAATTTCATCTTCACTGTGTATTTTAACTATAGAAAATGTAGAGCAATTTTTTTCAAATAAAGATTACGAAAGCAAAAGTAGAATGTAAGAAGAATAAAAAAAAATACAAACTAAAATAGAAGTTGAAACAAAAAAAGAAGAAATTCCTTTTTGAAATCAAACAAAGGGGTCATGATATGATCTAAGGACCTTTCAAAACCACATCTCAAAACTGCTACCTGGAAAGATGGCTCATGATAGAGATGAAAACCTATGGCCAGATCTATAAGAGGAATCGATTTATGAATTGAGGACTGCCTCTCTACAGTCTACAGAGCCATGCTATCAGAATTTGCCATCAGTTCCTTGCTTACTGATCATGTGTGGACTTTTATTTCAAACAAAAATACCTTCTTTAAATGACTATTACTGTTTTACAACACTAGAAGACTTTCTTCCGCCATTTTGATCATATTTGTGTTATTGTCTTAATAGACTGGTGAGAAAATTCTAAGTTAGAGCAGATAGTGTTGAACTCTAGAAGGAGTAGAGAAAGAAACTGCAGTATCCAGTCCTTCCTTCACTTTCTGGACTCCACACAAAGCCACTCTCAGAGTGGCTAGGAGGGTTAGGTCTGAGGTCATTGCCGACATTCCTCCAATCTGTAACAGCTCATGACCCACGTGCTTATTCTACATGATAAAACTTTTTTGGAATCATTAACATGAATGAGGGTGGAAACTAGATAGTAGGTCATAACAACATAAATTTCTTTAAAATAAACTCAAATTTATTTAAAACTTATTTCCATAACAAACCCTGATCCTACCTCAATTGCCAGCAGGTACAAATACGGATAAGTGAACTCTGTTGACGCTTATGTGCAGTGACTGACAAGGCTTCATGTCTTCAAAATACCACTTATGATCACTGCCTTCAATATAGCAGGACATCAGTGCTGAGTGGCCATGCTGGTTTTCTCCTCCTTGCCCTTGTGTCTCAGTCATTTAAGGAACAATGGCTTTTGAGTAATGGTATTACGCTTTCCTCTTGATTCTTTTTTCTTATAAAATTCAGTTTTCAGGGAAGGGGAAATGCAATCATGAGATGCTCTGTAGAGGAGGGCACCATGCTACTCCTCATATTGGCCTCTTTTAATCTGGGTGAGGCCATCTAACTTTCCAATTTTTGCCTAGGGAGAACTTTCTCCTTATTTTTAAAGTATATCCTTTTGACCCGTTGGCTTGTAATTGACTTTGCCCTTTTTTCATTTATTGCCCTGTCTCCTGGTTGTAGCATCTTCTCCCTCGAGTCTCAGGTTAGAAGTTTTCCCTTTTGTGAAACCATGACAGGTGCCTAATTGAATGATGAATGTCCCTTTATTACTCTGTAATTGAACTGCCAGCTTTTTGATTGGTGTGCAGAGAAGCCCCCCATCCCCATCAGGCTCAGCAGGGAGCTTGATAGTTGGCAGTCTGGTCCTACACTCCATCTGTCTGATACCATCCAGTCCCCATTTACTTTTAGGGAGTGGTACAGAGATAGGTAGCGCGGGGGAGGGAAGTCATAATAAATTATGCTAATTTGATATGGCTGTGACAATGAGAAGATCACATTGTTCCATGTATCTTGTGGGTAAATGCTTCAAGGCATTTTGTCGTCATGGGTTCCTAATCTGACAGGCCCAGGATGAAGATTAATGGTCCTCACCTGAGTGACAGAACCCGGGATTGTAGGGAAGAGAGGGTCATTCATCATACTCTGACAGGTGTCATTCAATACGACAGCAGCTCTATCGTCACCTAGCTAGCAGTTCCATTTTTCTGCCAGTTAAGCAAGGAGTTTAATAACATCCCCAGAATTAAAACTCACTCTTTGTAGCAGCTCTGACAGCTGAGAATAAGAAAATCAATTCTTCATCAGTTACTGCTGTTAACTGACTGGAGCTTTGACTCTATTATAGTCTTTGGGTTTTATTTCAGGCAAAAAGATTTTTGTGAGACATCATTTGCCAAAATTTACTCATTGTGTTAACTTTGATATTATTATTATTGTAGGAACATGAGAGATACAGGCTTTCTTACCCATTGTTATTTTCCTCCCTGCCTGCTAAAACACATTCCCACAGAAGCTGGGTCTCTCCTACTTTATCCTCATTAACAGTGTTTACTGCTTCTCTCTTCATTAATATTGATCCCCTCCCCAACTAGCAGAAACAATAAGGCAGACACTAATTTGAAACATTTGGTTTCATTAAACTGTTTTGACTTCAGGTATCAGGGAGTCTTCAAAGGCAGAGGGAATATGATTCACCAACTAAGAGGGGGAAATGCACTGCACTTTGGTGTTTTGGGGTTGACTTGATAAATGACACTAGCTGGGTAGGTGTGATAGATGAAGAATCATGACTTTGGATTCCTATAATCTCCTTCTCCTCCGGAGTCTATTTGTCCACCATCATGAATGATAAGAGATTTATATTTTCTGCTTACATCACTAAGAAACCTGGATACCATGTAAACATGTAGTCTGCCTGATGTAAACAAATCCCAAACCAGCTGCATGGAGAAAGAAAGGGTACATGAAGGTACCCTGAGGCATCCCATTGAGTGACACATCCTTATACCTTCTGGCCTATGTCAGCTTCCTGGGAATGTAGCTCCTTGTAAACTACTTTGGACATTTCAATCCCAGATGATAGAAAAACAAGACATACTGGTCTACAGGTAAAGTCATTTTAGTTTAAACACATTCCATCCAATGTGGCTTTTTAGAACCCAGTTGATGGTTACAGTAAAGAGTGAGATGATGGTGGTGGTAAGATGAAACCAATGGGAAGCTATGGTGAGGAAAGTGGAATGATGGTGGGAAGATACACAGAACCATGACTTCCGCTGCTTTCCTATGATACAGATGGAGAAGTCATTTGCTTGTCTCATTCCCAAAGCACCCTGGATTTAGTGCCTTCACCTTCTCTTGCTGTCGCCTCTTTCTGTAGACCTGTTCTCTTTTCTTCCATTAATAATTATTTCGGTATTCACTTAAACATTTTCCTTATTCACTTTATATCCTGATCACAGTCCCCTCTCGCCTCCCAGTGCCCCTTTCACAGGTCCCCTTACCCTTTCCCTTCATCTCTGGAAAGGGAGAGGTGCTCCCTGGGTACCAAATTACCCTGGCACCTCAAGTCACTGCAGCACTAGGTTTATCTTCTTCCACTGAGGCCAGACAAGACAGTCCAGTTAGGGGAACAGCATCCACAGGCTGGCAACAGAGTCCAGATGAGCGTCATTGGGTAGATCTGCATGAAAACCACGCTGTATATCTTCTACATATGTGTGGGGTCTGGGAGCGGGCTAGGTCAGCCCTTGTATGTTCTTTGGTTGATGACTCAGTCTCTGGGAGCCCCTAAGGATACAGGTCTTCCTGTGGAGTTCTTTCCCTTCCAGTTTCCTCAATCCTTTCCCCAACTCTTCCACAACACTTCCCATCTAATGTTTGGCTCTGGGTCTCTGCATCTGTTTTAGTCAGCTGCTGGATAGAGCCTCTCAGCAGACACTTATGCTAGATTCCTGTCTTTAAGTATAGCAGAGTATTAATAGTGTCAGGGATTGGTTCTTGCCCACAGGATGGATCTCAAGTTGGGCTAGTCATTGGTTGGCCATTCCTCAGTCTCTGCTCCATCTTTCTACCTGAACTTCTTGTAGGCAGAACAAATTTTGGGTCGAAGCTTTTGCTGGTTGGTTTATGTTCATATGCCTCCACTGGAAGTTCTTCCTAGCTACAGGAGGTGCCACTTCAGGCTCCGTATCCCCCACTGCTTCAGTCTGCTTGTTGAATCAGGCAGAGGCAGCTTCTAGTTCACCCCTTACCTGAATGCTTACCTTTGTCTCTAGATTTTACCTTGCTTTTACTTTTGCCTTGCTACATACATTCCTCAGAAAGTTTGTCCTGTTAACCAAACAGTATAACCTGTCATTCTCGAGTTGGTGATGTCCTTTCAAGGGCTTGATAGACAATAGAGATTGTTGTTGAGTGCCTTATCAATAGAGCTCCATGACAGTACACTTAGTTCCAACTCCCAGTACTAAGCAGACTTACTTTTGTATTATTTTTGCTTCCTTGTATATTCCTACTTCACTTTTTTATCTTAATGGAATGCTATCTTCAGATTGTCCAAAACTAATATTATTTAGTTTATTTAATTATTGTGTTATTCTAAATATAGCCACATCATTTTAAATTTAAATAAATTTCAATAGTGATTATAAAAAGCCAAATAGTACCTTGTCTCTGCTGTCCTTAGGATTGTCAGAATTAATGTAATTCTCTAGACTTCTGAGAAATAACCTTGGATAGAACTGAGTCAGAAATGCAATGTAAGCAGGAGCTAGTTTTTTAAAAAGAAGTTTGATAAAAGCAACATTTTATAGAAGCAGGAGGAGGCTCCGCTATCACTGTTCTGAGATTTTTCAACCCCAAATATATATGGTTGTAGAAAATGCCTGAATCTTGAGAAGAAGAAAAGATTATACAGGGCCACAGCATCATAAGAAGCTTAAACATGTGGATAGGGGCACTAGGGAATGGGGCAGATAGTTAGTATCACCATATAATTTGCAGTTAACACCAGGGAATGGTGTAGTTAGTAAGGATCATCATACAATTTTTTATAATAATTCATACAACAAAACCTCTGATTTTTTTTAAAACAACTCACATAAAAACAAACACCTAGAAGTTCAGACTTTGGGTTCATTATGTAGCAAGTATGAACTATCAAGAACCGTCCACCCAAGAGTCTGAGAAATAACTCTCTATAGCTTAATACCCTGGCCATGGTGTCCTGCTGCCACTGCCCCTGTAAGCACTCCTGCTGTTTAATTTCAAACTGGGCTTCAGACTCATGTGTCTGTTATGACTGAACATCTCCTGAGCCAGAAGCACGTGCACTATAGACCAGTGATGAAATCACATCTCGGCAGCTCGCCTTTCTCCTGCTTCACTTTTACTACTGCATTTTAACACTATTACAGTAAAGGTATCTTGACTTTAAAGTAAATGGTGGTACTGTAAGGATTCATTACGCCAGTCTTTCCATGGAGCCAGAGAACTAAGAATCAATTACTAAAACAAATGATTAACTTCTGATCTTTTAGCATTGAGAATAATCTGTGTATTTTAAAGCATATAGGGTGAGGTTCTGACACAAAGCACAATATATTAATTAATAGTTCAAAAGCTAGTAGAGTTTGGCACAAAGCAGGTGTTTAAGAAGTCATTAGCAATAAATATTAATGAGCCAATTCATAATTTCAATGGCTTACAGACTACAGAGTGTAGGAGTCTATATAACACAGAAATGGTATGCTCAATCTCAATATAGCTGAACCCGCATGATTTTCATATATTGTGTTGAATCTGAAATCTGATATCTTTTTTTACTATAATCAAGATCATGTGAATTAAATGATTAAGGTTTGTTTTTGATTTTTTTTCAATATTAAATACTGAAGCTAGGACTCTGAGCAGTTAGGATTTTACCAGTCTGCCAAATCTCCAGTCCCTAAATAACGTTTTTGTTTCTTTGTTTTTAATTTTTAAGATACAATTTTTAATTAAGACTCAAAGGGGTCTAGACATAATCAAGCATGTATGGTCAAGTAATTTTCAGCAAGGGTACCTAGAATCTTCATTAGAAAAAAAGGGTAATAGTTTCAGTAAACAGTATTTGGAAAATTGAATATCAATCAGCAAAAGGATAAAATTAGACTCTTGTCTCATGTCATAAAAAAAGATCAATTCTGGGTTAGAGATGGTTCAGTGAGAAAGAACACCATTTGCTTTTGAAAGAACCTGGTTCGATGTCCACCACCCACATGATAGCTGACAACTGTCTATAACTCCAGTTCCAGGGCATTTGAGACCCTCTTCTTGCTTCCATTGGCAACACACACACACACACACACACACACACACACACACACACACACACACACACAGAGGTCAAACACTCATACACATAAAATAAAATGAGGGGGAAAAACAGATGAAAATGAAACCTGAAACTTCAAAACCTCCAAGAAGACAGATTTTTGTTGACATTAGTCTTACCAATGAGTTTTGAGGAAAGAAACCAAAAGTATATATTAACAAAAGGAAAATTAGGTGAATGGAACTACTTAATAAGACCAAATGCTTTTGGCAGCAAGGTAAACAATCCACAAGATGAAAAGGAAAACTCTTGGGTGGGAGTTGGGCCAGAGCTACCTTTGTGTGACATGCAGGAGGAAAAGATGAAAAACCAATAGGAAATCTCTCCCAAAGAAATAATGTGAGGAAGAGCTTCAAAAATTTCCAAAGGATGCCTAAAAATTGCAGAAGTAAAGGTAAGTGGCACGTTGAAGACAGTTGAGCCAAGTCAAACATGGCTTCATCTAGGAGACTCCCTAGTGGAGAGAGATGAAGGATACAAATTTCCAGGGAAAAGTAGCTATGCCCTCAGTGGCTAAGAACACATCGTGTGAACTCAGAATAACCTTGGAGTTTCATAGCTCTGAACCTGTGATCTCCAGATGTGACAACATCTGGACCTATTCATTTGCCATTCGTTATGGTAGAGCTCCAGAACTTTGAAGCTTCTCAGTCTACTTGACATCCACAGTTGTGTCACTCTGGCACAGTGATCAATACTTTGGAGGACCCAAACTACAAGGGAAGGTCTGTACAGATCTCAATGTCATGGCTGCTTTTAAAACTTCCAAAGTACTTAGGCGACAGCTCACTTGCTAGAACACTCACCTCCTTTCTGTGTACAATCTGTGCAGCAGTGGAAATTTGTCCAATACTCTGCAAAGCAAAATATGGCAGAGAGATTCTTGGTGCACAAATAATGGATGCCTTTAAAGTAAAGACTGCTTTGGCAAACATGATGAACCCAATACAGGCTCCACACCAGCATGAGCAATAGGAAGGACATGCGCTCACAAGTTCGACTGATACCCTCACCCCTGTGTCTGGGCAAACAAATAACAGTCTCAAATTTTCAAGACTATGAGATGAGAGAAGATGTGTAAAGAGAAGGGAGGGGCAATAAAAGAAGTTAATGGAGTACATGTGACATCAAAGCAGAAGGATGGGACCAGAAGAATGAGGGGAAGAGGGATAAGAAAGGACAGTGGGAGACAAATAAGAGGAAATGATAATGACATATATATATATATATATATATATATATATATATATATATATATATATAAATCAAAAAGGTCACAATAAGATGCATTCCTTACATGTTTTAAAAATTGACTCTAAAGCAGCCTACAGATTGGAAAAATATATTTGAAACTTGAGGGATAGTATCTAAATATACAATAAATACTATAACACAAGTCTTCATTAGGGTTTTATTACTGTGAAGAGACACCATGACCGAGACAACTCTTAAGAGACATTTAATTGGGGCTGGCTTACAGTTTCAGAGGTTCAGTCCATTATTATTAGGGCAGGAAGTATGACAACAGTCATGCAGACATGGTGCTGGAGAAGGAGCTGAGAGTTCTACATCTTAATTCAAAGGCAGCCAGGAGGAGACTGTCTTTTTCTGCCCTGGGCAGAGTTTAAGCATAGGACCTCAAAGCCCACCCCAACAGGGACTCACTTCCTCCAACAAGGCCACACCTACTCTAACAAGGCCACACCTCCTAATAGCACCACTTCCCATGGGCTAAGCATATTCAAACCACCACAAACACATTAGCAACAATATGAATACAATTTAAAAACACACAAAAGAGTGTGTGCCATATACTTCATTCCCAAGTACTTTTTCTTTTATAGGTCATATTTAAAATCTTTTAAATGTTCTTCTAACTCTTACTGTGCTCCATACTAGCTTGTACTGAAATTCTTTGCTGTGGTCAAGTCAAGAGTCCAGCTTTATCCGAGTCGGATACTTCAAAGATTAAGGCAGGTCTTTGGGTTGTAAGCAAAAGTTCCAAGATATGTACTTAGCTGTAACTCTCCTGAAATCTTTGGGGCTCATCCAGAATTAGGGAAGTGCTTCCCTTCACACACACACACACACACACACACACACACACACACACACACACACACACACACACTTCAGAAACAGTTAGCTGGAAGGACAAGAACTAGATAGATAGATGTCAGTGAGGTCCAGGAACTGAAGTATTGAAGTACAGAGCTCAGTTGAGACCAATGGGAACTATCACACAAAGGCTTACAACTTCCCCTCCCATGAACACCAGCACCTTGGAATACTCAAGGGAAGAGCTGTCACAAAGCTGGGAGCTGAGCAAAACCAAGGGTTCTCCATGCTTCCATGGGCAGAGAGCCCAAGGGTCAGTCCTGGCTGTGGTGGCCAAAGCTAAGTGCAACCTTATAAACTGTGGTAATCTTCCTGCCAAGGCTGCTGCTGAGGTCAGCGATGGCTCCCTGCCCTCCCAGATGGAGTGTCAGGCTGGGGAAAGCATTCAGGAGTGAGCTGAGATATACCTTGTGCCATAGTGTGGAAACTCACTGTCAGCACGTTGTACCAAATCTTGTCCTGTAGGTTCGAATAGGGATGGTAAATTGTATCTTCTTGGTTAGTGCAATTAGCTACATGAAACATCACAAACAGGGAAAGACTTCAAACATGTTCCACCAAGGAAGAACTGCTGGTGCAATATTTTAAAATCTAGTAAGTTTCAGTCATACTTTATCTTTCATTAGTGTGATAGTTCATCAATAATTTTAAATGGTTTTGACCTTTTATTTCTACATTAGTAATTTATACCTTTGTACAGATATTTTGTAATGATCTTGCTTAAGTGTATGTTTTGCTTGTTTAGGTTTTTTTTAGTTCTTTGGTGTGTTTTTCCACCTGTCCTAATATTGTACACTCTCTAATATTTTTCCTGTACTCAACTCATATAATTTTTCCCTTCCTACATTTTCCCTCTTTTTAAAAACATTTTCTTTCGTTCTAAATTAATCATTCCATTTGTTTACATCTCAAATGATATCCCACTTCCTGGTTACCCCCTCCACCAACCACTCATCCCATGATATCCCACTTCCTGGTTACCCTTCCACTAACTCCCCATCCCACATCTGCCCTCTCCTTCCCCTTTGTCTGTGTGAGAGTGCTCCGCCACCCACCCACGCTCTCCTGCCCCACCACTCCATCATTCCCCTATGTGGGGTATCAAACCTCCCCTGGACCAAAGACCTCCCCTCCCATTGCTGTCAGGCAAGGCCATCCTCTGCTACATATTTATCTGGAGCCATGGATCTCTCCCTGTACACTCCTTAGTTGGTAGTCTAGACTCTAGGAGAACTTGTTCTTCCAATGGGGTTGCAACCCCCTCTGCTTCTCTAGTCCTTCTGCCAGTTCCCCCACTGGGTTCCCTGAGCTTGGTCTGATGGTCAGCTCCAAGCGTCTACATCTGCATTGGTCCGTTGTTGGCCGGACCTCCCAAGGAACTGTCACACTAGGTACTTGTCAGCAAGCGCCTCCTGGCCATGACAACAGTGTTGGGTTTGGTGTCTGCAGACATGATCGATCCCCAGGTGGGGCAGTCCCTGGTTGGCCCTCCCTTCAGTCCCTGTTCCATTTTTTGTCCCTGTTCTTCCTTTGGACAGGAACATTTCTGGGTTAAAAACATTGAGATGAGTGGGTAGCCCCATTCCTTGACCAGGGGCTGTGCCTTATCTACTGGAGGTGGTCTCAACAGGTTCTATCACCCCGTTCTCTTTGTAATTCAGCTAAAGTCATCCCCGTTGGGTTCTGGGAGCCTCATGTTTCCCTGGTGTCTGGGACCTTCCAGTGACTATCCCCAGTTCCTCACCTGCCCCCTGCTACCTATTTTTATTCCGTTTCCTGACCTTCTGTACCTCTCTCACAGTTCCTCCAGTTCCTGATACTGCCACCCTTGTTTCCTCTCCCTCCTTTCTCCCTCCCCTTCCCCCCTCTCCCTCCACCTCCCACAATAGTCCTGTTCCTCTCTCAATGCAGGGCAAAAGCAACCACACCCTGGTCTTCCTTCTCTACTCCATCTGGTCTGTGGGTTGTATCATGGGCATTGTGAGCTTTTGGGCAAATATCCACTTATTAGTGAGTACATACCATGTGTGTTATTTTGTGTCTAAGTTACCTCACTCAGGATGATATTTTCTAGTTCCATCCATTTGCCTGCGAATTTCATGAAGTCATTGGTTTTTAATCACTGTGTAGTATTCCATTGAGTATATGTACCACATTTTCTGTATCCATTCTTCTATTGAGGAACATCTGGGTTGTTTCCAGCTTCTGGCTATTGTAAATAAGACTGCTATGAACATAGTGGAACATGTGTCCTTGTTATATGTTGGAGCATCTTTTGTGTATATGCCCAGGAGTAGTATAGCTGGTCCTCAGGTAGTACTATTTCCAATTTTCTCAGGCACCACCAGACTGATTTCCAAAATAATTTTACCAGCTTGCAGTCCCATAAGCAATGGAGGAGTGTTCCTCTTACTCCATATCCTCGCCAGCATCTGCTGCCACCTGCATTCTTGATCTTAGCCATTCTGACTGGTGTGAATTGGAATCTCATGGTGGTTTTGATTTGCATTTCCCTGATGACTAAGGATGTAAAACATTTTTTTAATTGCTTCTCAGTCATTAGAGATTCATCAGTTGACAATTCTCTATTTAGCTCTGTACTCCAGTTTTAAACAGGGTTATTTGGTTCTCTGGAGTCTTAACTTCTTGAGTTATTTGTATATATTGAATATGAGCCCTCTATTGGATTTAGGGTTGGTAAATTTCTTTTTCCAGTCTGTTGGTTGCCATTTTGTCCTATTAACAGTGTCCTTTGCCTTACAAAAGCTTTGCAATTTTATGAGGTCCCATTTGTCAATTGCTGCTCTTAAAGCATAAGCCCTTGGTGTCTTGTTCAGGAAGTTTCCACCTGTGCCCAAGTATTCTCGGCCCTTCCCCACTTTCTCTTCTATTAGATTCAGTATATCTGGTTTTATGTGAAGGTCTTTGATATACGTGGACTTGAGCTTGGTAAAAGGAGATAAGAATGGATCAATTTGCATTCTTCTACAGGCAGATCTCCAGTTGAACCAGCACCATTTGTTGAAAATGCTGTCTTTTTTCCACTGGATGGTTTTAGCTTCTTTGTCAAAGACAATAGGTGTGTGGGTTCATTTCTGGGTCTCCAGTTCTATTGCCTGGCTCTGTACCAATACCATGCAGGTTTTATCACTAATGCCTTGCAATTATAGCTTGATGTCAGGGATGGTGATACCCCTAGAAGTTCTTTTATTGTTGAGAATAGTTTTTGCTACTCTAGGTTTTTTTCTTATTCCAAATGAATTTGAGAATTTCTCTTTCTAACTCTATGAAGAATTGAGTTGGAATTTTGATGGGGATCACATTGAATCTGTAAATTGCTTTTGGTATGATGGCCATTTTTACTATATTAATCTTACCAATTCATGAACATGGGGGATCTTTCCATCTTCTGAAGTCCTCTTTGATATCTTTTTTCAGGAATTTGAAGTTCTTCTCGCACAGATATTTCACTTGCTTCATGCGAGACACACCAAGATATTTTGTATTATTTGTGACTATTGTGAAGGGTGTTGTTTCCCTAATTTCTTTCTCAGCCCTTTTATTCTTTGAGTAGAGGAGGGTTACTGGTTTGTTTGAGTTAATTTTATATCCAGCCACTTTGCTGAAGTTGTTTATCAGCTGTAGGAGCTCTCTGGTAGAATTTTTGGAGTTGCTTACATATACTATAATTTCATCTGCAAATAGTGATATATTGACTTCCTTTCTCCCAATTTGTATCCTTTTGATCGATTCTCATTGTCTAATTGTTCTGGATAGAATTTCAAGTACTATAACGAATAGGTAGGGAGAGAGTGGGCAGCCTTGTCTTGTCTCTGATTTTAATGGGATTGCTTTGAGTTTCTCTCTATTTAGTTTGATGTTGGCTTTTGGTTTGCTGTGTATTGTTTTTATTATATTTAGGTATGCACCTTGAATTCATGATCTCTCCAATTCTTTTAACATGAATGGGTGTTGTATTTTGTCAAAGGCTTTTTCAGTTTCTAATGAAATGATCACTTGTTTTTTTTTTTCCTTTGAGTTTGTTTATATAGTGGATTACATTGATGGATTTCTTCATATTGAACCATCCCTACCTTCCTGGGATGAAGCCTACTTGATCAAGGTAGATGATCATCTTGATATGTTCTTGGATTCGGTTTGAGAAAATTCTATTGAGTATTTTTGCATCGATATTCATAAGAGAAATCGGTCTGTAGTTCTCTTTCTTTGTTGGGTCTTTTGTGGTTTAGGTATCAGTGTAACAGTGACTGCATAGAATGTATTGGGTATTGTTCCTTCTGTTTCTGTTTTATGGAATAGTTTGAGGAGTACTGGCATTAGATCTTCAGTGAAGGTCTGATAGAATTCTGCACTAAACCATCAGGCCGTGGACTTTTTGTTGTTGTTGTTGTTGTTGGGAGGCTTCTAATGATTGCTTCTATTTCCTGGGGGGTTATGGGGCTGTTTATCTGGGTTATCTGGTCCTGATTTAACTTTGTTACCTGGTATCTGTCTAAGAAATCATCCATTTCATCCCAGTTTTCCGGTTTTGTTGAGTTAGACCTTTGTAGTAGGATTTGATTATTTTTTGAATTTCCTCAGTTTCTGTTGTTAGGTCTCTCATCTCATTCCTGATTTTGTTAATTTGTATTCTGTTTCTTTGCCCTCTGGTTAGTCTGGTTATGGGTTTATCTATCTTGTTGATTTTCTCAAAGAACCAGCTTTGTTGATTCGTTGGATAGTCCTTTTTGCTTCTACTTGGTTGATTTCAGCCCTGAGTTTGATTATTTCCTACAGTCTACTCCTCTCTTGCATGTATTTACTTCTTTTGTAGAGCTTTCAGATGAGCAGTTAAGCTGCTAGTGTATGCTATTTCCAGTTTCTTTTTTGGAGGCACTCAGAGCTATGAGTTTTCCTCTTAGCACTGCTTTCATTGTATCCTATAAGTTTGGATATGTTGTGCCTTTATTTTCTTTGAATTCTAAAAAGTCTATTTCTTTCTTTATTTCTTCCCTGATCAAGTTATCATCGAGTAGTTAGTTTTTCAGCTTCCATGTGTATGTGGGCTTTCTGTTGTTTGTGTTGCTGTTGAGGAGCAGCCTTCATCCGTAGTGGTCCAACAGAATTCATGGGATTAATTCAATGTTCTTGTATCTGTTGAGGTTTGCTTTGTGTCAAAGCGTATGGTCAATTTTTGACAAGGTACCATGAGGTGCTGAGAAGAAGGTATATTCTTTTGTTTCAGGGTGAAATATTCTGTAGATATCTGTTACATCCATTTGATTCATAACTTCTTTTAGTTTCACTTTGTCTCTGTTTAGTTTCTGCTTCCATGATCTGTCCATTGGTGAGAGTGGGGTGTTGAAATCTCCTACTATTATTGTATCTGGCTCAATGTGTGCTTTGAACTTCAGTAACGTTTCTTTTGCAAATGTGGGTGCCCTAGCATTTGGGGCATAGATGTTCAGAATTGAGAGTTCATCTTGGTAGAATTTTCCTTTGATGAGTATGTAGTATTCTTCCACATCTTTTTTGATAACTTTTGGTTGAAAGTCTATTTTATTCGATATTAGAATAGTTACTCTAGCTTGTTTCTTGGGACCATTTTCTTGGAAAAAAATTTCCCACCCTTTTACTTTGAGATAATGTCTGTCTTTGACTCTGAGGTGTGTTTCCTGCATGTAGCAAAATGCTGGATCTTGTTTATGTATCCAGTCTGTTAACCTTTGTCTTTTTATTGGGGAATTGAGTCTATAGATGCTGAGAGATATTAGGAACCAATGATTGTTGGTTCCTGTTATTTTTATTTGTTAGAAGTAGAATTATGTTTGTGTGTTTCTCTTCTTTTGGGTTTATTGTGAAAAGATTAATTTCTTGCTTTTTCTTGGGTGTAGTTTCCCTCCTTGTGTTGGACTTTTCAGTCTATTATCCCATGTAGGGCTGGATTTGTGGAAAGATATTGTTTAAATTTGGTTTTGTCTTAGAATACTTTGGTTTCTCCATCTATGGTAATTGCGAGTTTTGTTGGGCATAGTAACCTGGACTGGCATTTTTCTTCTCTTAGGGTGTGTATGACATCTTCCCAGGATCTTCTTGCTTTTAGTGTCTCTGTTGATAGGCCTGCCCTTATATCTTGCTTGACTTTTTCCCTTACTGCTTTTGATAGTCTTTCTTTGTTCTGTGCATTTGGTGTTTTAATTATTTTGTGACAAGAGGAGTTTCTTTTCTGTTCCCATTTGTTTGGTATTCTGTAGGCTTCTTGTATGTTTATGGGCATTTATTTCTTTAGGATAGGAAAGTTTTCTTCTATAATTCTGTTGAAGATGTTTGCTGGCCCTTTGAGTTGGGAATCTTCACTCTCTTCTATACCTATTTTTCTCAGGTTGGGTCTTTTCATTTTGTCTTGGATTTCTCGAATGTTTTATAGGAGCTTATTGCTTTTTGTATTTTCCTTGACTGTTGTGTCTATGTCTTCTATTATATCTTCTACCACTGAGATTCTCTCTTCTATCTCTTGTATTCTGTTGGTGATGCTTGTGTCTGTGACTTCTGTTTTCTTTCCTAGGTTTTCCATCTCCAGGGCTGTCTCCCTTTGAGTTTTCTTTAATGATTCTATTTCCATTTTTATATCCTGGATGGTTTCATTCAGTTCCTTCACCTGTTTGTGCTCTCCTGTATTACTTTAAGGGATTTATGAATTTCTTCCTTAAGGGTTTCTACTTGTTTATTCATGTTCCCCTATATTTCTTTCTTTCTTTTCTTTCCTTTCTTTCTTTCTTTCTTTCTT
>CM052712.1:11371460-11398071 GCA_028551405.1 Uromys caudimaculatus | reverse complement strand
TGGTACAACCACTCTGGAAATCAGTTTGGTGGACCCTCAGAAAAATGGACATAATTCTACCTGAGGACCCAGCTATAACTCTCCTTGGCATATACCCAGAAGATGCTCCAACATGTAATAAAGACACATGCTCCACTATGTTCATAGCAGCCATATTTATAATAGCCAGAAGCTGGAAACAACCCAGATGTCCCTCAACAGAGGAATGGATACAGAAAATGTGGTACATTTGCACAATTAAATACTACTCAGCTATTAAAAACAATGACTTAATGAAATTTGCAGGCAAATGGATGGAACTTGAAAATATCATCCTGAGCGAGGTAACTCAGTCACAAAAGAACGAACATGATATGTACTCATTAATAAGTGGATATTAGCCCAAAAGTTCAGAATGCCCAAGTTTCACTTAACAGTAACGCTGAACTGAGAGTGAGGTCCCAGATGGAGGAGTTGGAGAAAGGTCTGAAGGAGCTGAGGGAATTTGCAGCCCCACGGAGGGAGCAAGAGCGTCAATGGGCCTGACCCCCCGACCCCCCGGTTGTCCTGGAGTTTGGACCACCAACCAAAGAATACACATCTATGGACCCATGGTTTGGACTGCATATATGGCAGAGGATGACCTTGATGGCCATCAGGGAGAGAGGAGAGGCCCTTGGGCCTGTGGGTGTTAGAGGCCCCAGTAAAGGGGAATATCAAGGTGGGAATATCGGGATGGGTGGGCAGGTGGGTAGGAAGTGGAATTCCCTCATAGAGGCGGGGATGGGGAGGGGATAGGGAGTTTCCAAAGAGGAGACAAAGAAAAGGGGAAACATTGGAAATGTAAATAAAGTATCAAAAAAAATTAAAAAAAAAAAAAAAAAGAAAAGCAAATACATTTCCATTTTTACAACTCAAATGTGGCATCAAGAGAAGACACGTCCTGAGGAAAATGAGCCAAAGTAGCCATGATTTGATGCCAGTGTCACAGAAAAGATAATGGTCTCTAAGGCTATTCCACTTGGGACTATGTCTGAACAGGGTGGTTTCCAGGTAGACTAGCACATCAGCGTGGGGACTTACTGCCTCAGGGACCAAGGTCTCACTCTGACTTCTCTGAGATCTTCAAATGTCTGTGAGATCCTTGGCAATATGCCATGGGTGTTTGTTGTGTCTCTTTGTGGCTCTGCAGCTGTTCTTGCTGAGGTAAAAGAGGGACAATGGTTTGACCTGTGATATTTCAGGAAGACTGCTTGCACAGCAGTCTATGGTTTATAAACTTCTCATAATTCGTGCCAGGTTAAAGGAGGGTTTTGGAGCCTTGTTCCTCCATTGGGTGTTTGGGGGGACTGTTTACTAAATCTGTGGGGATGTTTCAACATATTTTAAAAGAATAACTGATGATCAGGCCCTTAATCATGAGACATAAGCTCACTTGTCTCATGTTGCTTAATAAGTATATGCTGACATTTTGGACTGTTCTGTTCTTTGCACAGTGTGGTTGAGGGAATGACATCAGGTGACGCCCATCAGCAGTGGTGATGGTATATATTCTACAAGTCTATATCAATGTTCCTATATAACTGAATGCACCCTCAAAGTGAGTTTTGACTTTTTTCCAATAGAGTAGACCGTAGCGAGATAAAATGCAAGCTACATAGATTATTGTAAATGTCTTGTAGCCACATTAAAAAAAGTACAAAGAGCCAGGCATAAGGATGTAAATCTTTAATCACAGCACTCAGGAGGCAGAGGCAGATAGATTCTGTGAGTCTGAGGTTGGTTTATGTACTTAATTCTAGGCTATCCAATATAGTGAGACCCTGCTCAAAAAATGAAAAGGAAAAGAAAAAGAAATAGCAAACAGAAATGGCACATTTTATTTAATGTATTATACCTATCATTTCTACGTTTAATATTATTTTAAGGTTATTTTAATAAAGTTCCCATTTATTTTTTCATGGTATATTTTAGAAATCCAGTATTTACAATATGTCTTAGTTTAGACTAGCCATATTTTATTGCTCCATAACCAGAGGTTGCAGCACAAATAGAAGCCAAGTGATTTCTTTAGCTGAAGTCAAAATGTGTTTGTGTGCCATGCTCTTCCAAATGATCTTATATAATTCATAATATTTTATTGTATATTTTATATTATGTATTATTACAGGATTGTTCATAATATTAGAGCATATATAATCCTCTCAATGTTGCAAAAGAAACATTTAACAAGGATGAAAATATTCACAGTTGTTAAATTCATTTTTAAATTATTTCTGCCAAAAGCATGCTATTTTAATTTTTCACATAAACAAAGATATATAAGCAAGCTCTACATCAAAACTCAGAAACATTAGGTGTGAAATAAAAACCCAGTAGGTGTAAGATCAGAGAGCCTGGGCCATAGTTGAACTCTGTTTATTGTGGCACCTCCATGTAACAACTGTGTTCCTAATTTGTAGTCACTCTAGGAAGACATGACTACGACTTCAATCTGTTTAGTTAACTAGAGTTTAAGATTTAGAGAGAAAAAAAAAAGCACAGGAAAACACACTCAATTCTAGAACTTATAAAATGGGAGGGCTAGACTAGAATCAAGCTCACTACATATTTTTTCTGTATAGAGTCAGAGAACAAAGTTTCTAAATCTATTTTCTAAATCTATCATCTATTCTGTCATGATAGTCTTCTCTGAGGTTGCCAAGGGGCAGCTGTGGGGAAATCAATAACTGAATGAGTGTGGACAGATCTGCTCCAGTGGCTAATGGCTGGTCATTATGGACTAAGTCAAGGCCAGTTGTATGTCTCCTAACCAATGTTGCCTCCCTGAGCACAGATTCCCACTGAGGACCAGGTAACTTCGCAGTCCTTTGCATCACAGTGCTCTGGACAACAACTTTAAAATACAAAGTGCACAGAAGCTTAAGTCATTTCTGGAGATTCCAGAGCCCTATCATTAAGGACAGTCTTGTTTTAATAAAATAGACATTTAAACATTTAGAACGAAGAAAAATATTATCTTTTTGTTTTTGTTTTTGTTTTTTTTTTAAGTTTTAGTGAGTTCGATCTAAGTTTTTTCAATCTAATGTTTCAGAAAGACAACTTGCTACCTGAATTTGTCCTGGGATGGGCTTTCCTCAAAATCTACCTATTCTCAGTGGAAAAACAAAATCTTACCTGAGTTCAGCCTCAAATCTGAAGAGTAAGCATGGTGGCAGCAGGGACTCCAGAGCAGTTTCTGGGAGAATTCTAGTCTACTTAGAGCGGGGGGGGGGGGGAGGGCAGAAACTGTAGGTAAGAGGGAGGGTATTTCTGGAAGCCTCAAGGGATGGTTTGAATATAGAATCATGGGAAAATGGACTTGGGCTTTGAGGAGTTTCTGGGTAGATTAGGAGTGTAAGTATTAGAACTGGAGAGTATTCTAGAAAACTGGAGAGAACCATTCTGCTCTTAAAAGATCAGAGTTAATGTTATTTCTGGTGGTTTTTTGTTTGGTCTTAGTGGAGACATCCACTAACCTAGACAACTTCAGTGATTGTGAGCAGTTTCATTTCATTTGACTTGCATACATGATTATGTACTGAGGGCTCTCCGAGTATATGAACTCTGAACTTCCAGTCTGGTCTTCTAATTAGCAGGTTGTCAGAGATGCCTTGGTTTATGAAAAATTTCAAAGGCAAAACTTTCGGGATACCGTAGGAATTGAGCTAGGCACAGGAAGGACACATGAACTTCACAGAGCTACAGTTGAAGTATAAAGTGAGTCAAGGTGTTCCACAGTCTACCTCCTGCCCCACTCAAGGGCTTATGACCACCTTGTTCTCAGCTCATCAGAAAGACGCTAGGCTGATATCTGTTATCATCTTTACTGCAGCTAGGGCCAAGCTCATTAACATTGCTCATAATCCCCCTCCTCACCTGTCATTCTGGATGTTCCTTACTCTCAGCCAATTGATGAGTGGCTTTGTAGGATCCATGTTGCTCTTCCTGTGGGCTCTGGCCTTTGCCAATGTATGGTGGCTGCCAATGTTCTTCTGTTCTTCCAGCCATGGCAATACCAAGAAGTGCCCCGTGTAAGGATCCACACATGTTTCTTGCTAAACACTTGGAAGCAGAAAAGTCAATTCTTCATGGTGAACCTGGTTAATTACCTCTGCCAGTGTGGATAACTCCTTTTGTTGCCTCCTGGTTCACAGAAGTGAGAAGCCTAGCATGACCAGGCAATAAACGAAGCTTTAGGTTCAGAAGAAATTTTATGGGTATTGAGATGGTTCAGCGGGGAAAGATGTGTGTTGCTATGCCTAAGGACCTGGGTTTTTCCTTGAAGCCCACACAATGGAAATAGAGAACTAAGTCCTAAGAGTTGTCCTCTGATCTCTGTATATATACCCTGGCATACATATACTCACTTCTCACTATAAATAAAATAAGTAAATGTAATTTTGAAATCTCAGACAAAGACCTTTTATGGGGGTCTGCTTAGTCATGGAAGCATTTTCATTCTTTGTGGCCCTACCAACCCTCCCAATGAGAGACCCAGAACTTCTAACCCAGAGACCCCTGAGGAGTTGAGATGGAGTGCATATATCCAGCAAGGGAACTTTGTCTACTCTAGGTCACAGAATAGCATGCCACATGCAGAGATTTGTACAAACTGTTTAGAAAGTCTAAGGAAATAATAGCACTATGCCCATTCAGATTGTAAACCTTAGGCTGGCACCTAAATGAAACCGTTAATAAAAATCTATGATGTTTTCTCAGGTCACGTGGATCCATCAGGTGTTCTGTATGGCACTGTCAAGGAGTGTCCCATGTTCCCATGTGTATATTCCCATGAGTAACAACACAAAATCATTTTCTCAGTTATTAGAGTGAAGATGTGAGCTTTATTGAGAGGTCATACTATAAGACTCTGATCCTGTCTATAGGATAAGCAGAGGGGATAATAATTAGTCATCCATCGGAAGATACCTGGCTTTAAACAAGGTGGAAGAGAGTGGGAATAATGTCCCCAGCAGAGGGTAAAATATATATGAACATTACATGTTCAAGAAAATGAAAGATGGTTTCTGGTTTCAAGTAAGACTTAAGGCACACCATATTAGAAAAAGATGGAGGAAGAAGACTGAAGGGGCCCCATAGGACAAGTGTGCTAAGAAGTCATTGAGTCATGGCATGTACTCAGACTTATGTGTGGAGCAAAGGTTGGTGCTAGATCAAAAAGTCAACTTTGTCCATGGCTTTCCCCAAATTTCCCTGGTGCTGAATGAAAAAAGTATTAGAAGGGATCAAAGATAAGCAGTAAGTAAATGTCATGGGAAGTCAGTGAATGAATGGTCTCAGTGGGGGATGGGATGGCGTGACCATTACAAATCCATCAGTCAACCACGTTGCTATAGTTCTTGCTGAGTCGTAAGGTAGAAAGGACAGATTTGTGTCTGCTAGAAAGCATTAGTTTCTTTGAGTGTTTGAGACTTCTTTGCTCCCTCGGATATGAATGTATTTCTCTGAAGACACAGATTTTGGAGTCAGAAGTAGAGGTGTAGAAGATGCTAATCCATTTTGATTCTGACAAAAGAAATGCATAGGTATTGTCTCAGGGGAGAACTGTTGGAGTGACTTAGGAAATCCACTAATGGCAAGGGTGCTAATAAAGTGGGAAAGAGCCTCGAACACATTGGCACAGGGGAAAATTTCCTCAACAGAGTACCAATAGCTCAGGCTCTAAGATTAACTACAGACAAATGGGACCTCATAAAATTGAAAAGCTTCTGTAAGGCAAAGGACACTGTCAACAGGACAAAATGGCAACCTACAGATTGGGAAAAGATCTTTACCAACCCTACATCCAATAGAGGGCTAATATCCAATATTTACAGAGAACTCAAGAAGATAGACTCTAGAGAACCAAGTAACCATAAACAAAGAATTCTCAACTGAAGAATCTCAAATGGCTTAGAAGCACCTAAAGAAATGTTCAACATCCTTAGTCATCAGGGAAATGCAAAATAAAATGACATGGAGATTCCATCTTACACCAGTCAGAATGGCTAAGATAAAAATCTCAGGTGACAGAAGATGCTGGAGGATGTGGAGAAAGAGAAACACTCCTTCATTGTTGGTGGGATTGCAAACTGGTCCAACCACTCTGGAAATCAGTCTGGCAGTTCCTCAGAAAATTGGACATATACCTGAGGACTCAGCTATACCACTCCTGGGTATATACCCAAAAGGTGCTACAACATATAACAAGAATATATGCTCTACTATGTTCATAGCAGTCATATTTATAATAGCCAGAAGCTGGAAACAACCTAGATGTCTCTCAACAGAGGAATGGATACAGAAAATGTGGTACATATACACAGTGGAGTACTTCACAGTGATTAAAAACAATGATATCACGAAATTCACAGGCAAATGGATGGAACTAGAAAATATCATCCTCAGTGAAGTAACCCAGTCCCAAAAGAACACATATAGTATGTACTCACTGATAAGTGGATATTAGGGAAAAAGCTTGGAATACCCACGATACAACTCACAGACCATAAGAAGCTCAAGAAGAAGGAAGACCAAAGTGTCTTCAGTCCTACTTAGAAGGGGGAACAAAATAATCACGGATTTTTTCTCTTGCACAATAACTTTCAGGGATTAAAATGCTGTCTCCATGGAGTTTTATTTAAATTAGAAGGTAGCTGACAAGACATGTCAAGTTATTACTAATTATTATGCTCATTCATTAACGAACTATAGCAAACAAATACAGAGCAATTTATATTAAAATAACATCTTTATTTCGTTGCAATAATTTTTTCATTTTGTATCCTAAAAAACTAAACTTTAACTTTTGAACGTAATTAAAACATGCAAAGTTGTCCAATTTATTAAATCTCAAGTTGTTTTTAGTAGCATTATCTTAATTGGTAAATATTAAATCACTATAATTTTTTTTTTTTTTTTGGTTTCTCGAGACAGGGTTTCTCTGAGTAGCCCTGGCTGTCCTGGAACTCACTCTGTAGACCAGGCTGGCCTCGAACTCAGAGATCCACCTGCCTCTGCCTCCCAAGTGCTAGGATTAAAGACATGCACCACCACTGCCCTGCCTCACTATAATCTTATATCTTGATGATTTGTTTTAATTTTATCAGTATAAATGTTTGTAACTATACTATGTCTGGTCCTAGCAGAGTGTCATAGAGTATGCTGGATCCCCTGGAATCAGAGTTAAGCTCAGCCAGTCCTAAGACGTTATGTGGACACTTGGAACCAAACCTGGGTCACCTGTAAAGGCAGACTATTCCTCATCACCTGGCATCTCTCTAGCTTCCAACCTCACAACTTTGCACTTTATCTGATCTATCTAAATTTGGTGAGTCCTACTGTTGTTCAGTGAATGAAATGACCTCTCTTTTAGCTCATGAAAAATACAGGCATCTTTTGCAGGCAGAATGGAAGTTTGATAAAATCAATCATTTGCTCACACAATATCTAAATTTTATCTAATAATATCTAATTATTAGTTTTTCTGGACTGTGGCCCATTGAGACTAAGTGAAGCATCTGTACTGTAGAAGTATGAGATTAAGAGTCAGGAATGTCAATCATAGCTTTCTGGCAGGGTGACCTTGCATAAGTCACTATCTTTAGTAAAACATGAAGCTAAGATACTTATCTATTTACTGTGAGTATTTGACAGAGATTTCGTTATTGTCAGAATACTATTTTGTTATCATCAGAATTGTACACATTACTACCTCCTTTCCCTCAACTAGTTTTCTCACAAGATTTAATATTCACGTATCAATCCACTGTAGAGGCTACAGTATCATGATGTCCGTTAATTTCCAGACTGCCACAAGAACAATAGTGATGAATATAGTTTCTATATCTACAGTCTGATCACGAATATGTGAGAGAGAAAAAAGTAAGCTGTTGATTAATGGCAAATATTTTTCCATACAAGAGATTCCCCAACACAAGAAAATTACTAAAATTGGGCAAGCTTTTCTTTCAGTAAAAGTATAAATAATTTCTCCCTCAAGTGAAGTTAGGGAGGACTTAGGAATTTCAATTCCTGCTTTACAGAATTTTTCTTTTAATAAAACAGTAACATTTTCAACTCTTTTAATATTTCTAACATAGATGGAATGTTTTTATTTGTGATTCTGAAAACCAATTATATTATTACTTGATCTCTGAAAATCCCCCCCCCCTCATTTTTCCTCCTATTCTCCCTCCCTCTCTCTCCTTGGAGAGATATGGCTTCATTATTTTCAGAAACTCCATCTCTGGGTTTGCTTCTTTGGCCAAGGATATAAATCAAAAGACCAGTTCACTTTGGAGTTTAGGTTTTTGCCTTCATTGCTGTAAGAAACAGATCGATTATTTATAACTGTGGGCATCCAGGGTTTCATCACCACAGACAGAGGGGCGTTTTAGAACATTCACCTTTAAGATATCCAGAATAGAAGCTGTTGATCCTCTGTGGATTGTAAATTTCTAGAGTTGGGCGCCTTGGTTCTTGTCAGTGAGGTGAGTTTTATGTTCACCATTACATCACTCTGGGAAGCCAGAGCCTCCTTCCTATTAGGAAGCCTTACCTTGACTTTCATACCAATAAAGTTGTTCTCAGACAAGAGCTCATCCTGAAAAGTGTCGTGAGAATTGCACCCAAACAACGAAGTATTTCCCTCTCTCTCTGCCCCAGCCTTGGCATCCTCAGCAGCCTACATGCTTTGAATCTAAGACAGGGCTCTCAGTCTAATGGCTTTTTAAGACCTACCTTCCATCAAGCGGGGGAGCCTCCAGGTGGATTAGACTGAGCATGCGAGATGCTTGCAGGGCGGCAGATGTCAAGCCTCAGAAAGGTCGTTCTATTAGGAGGGCTTTCTTCTGGACTCAAATCCCCTCCAGGACTAGCACAAAACGGGAAGGGAGGCCTTGGTATTCTGCCACGGACCTTTTAGAACGCTGAAGAGGGAGGACCCTGCGTGACACACGCTCTCAGAATCTAAGCTTCAAGGGGCAGTGTGTAAAATGACATTGGAATACAAATAAGAAAATGTCACTTGAGGATTCTTTCCAAGTGAGAAATGCCAAGGATTACTGGAATGTGAAGCTGTTATAATTTCTGGATAATCTTTCAAGAAAAGAAAAAGAATTTATTATAGACAGAAAATGTTTCTTCTCGAGAAAAAGCTAGTTAGAGGTCCACATTATGGTTCCATCTGAGGAAGACTTGGAAAAGCTCCCTAACGTTTCACCAGGATTAACACCTGAGTCTCTGACCTCCTTGAACAGAAGAGTTCATGGCTAGAATGAGGGGAAACGTGAGCCTCTTTAAGCTCTTCCTCAGAGCCAAGAACCACATTTTGTGGCAATCCGAATAATAGCCTGCATATGGAAAACCTCCATGTTAACTGTTGTCACAGGGATCTAGCTCAATTGAGCAGACTGACATTGACCAAGTTGTGACTATTGATGGGTACCGTATTGATGGCTCTGGAGTAGTGTGACTAATCAAGTCATTGATCTGATTTTCCTTTAACAAGTCCCAGTGCCAAGGTCACACCCATGTGAGGGAAGGAGGCATCACATTCCTCCCAAGGCCTTCAGTCAGTCAATATTTAGTAGTGTAACACTTTTTTCTCTACTTCCCCAAGACGCCTGACCCTTCAGTCCATAATCCCCCTGTAAGTACAAATAGCTTCTTCTCCGGAACATCATTTGACTAATCCATTGCCCAGAGAACTGAATACTCATAACAAGCTTTCATTTTTTTCACCAAAGAACTTCTTGTAGGGGAAAAAAACAAAGAAAAGAAAAATCAAAACAATAACAAAAGCTTCTAAAGTGAACTTTATCTTTTCATAAGCCTAAGTCTTGGGCCAAGGGTTTCATGGAATCCCGTTGTTTTTCCTTGGCTACCATCTGAGAAAACGTAGTGCCAGATGGGTGGGAAGTGGGGATGTGATTAGATGTGGATTTGTCTATTTTATATGTTGGAAATGATCTTATTACCAAGGATTTCCACTCGCTTGGTTTACAGAGAAGCCTGGCATTTCTGAGGGTGGGTAGTAAGATGGCAACAGAGAGCTCCCTGCCGTCTGCCGAATCCTTGGAGTGTCTTGCATAAAAGGGTTCTTGTCACAGGGAGTGCTCACTGGAGCCAAGCCAAGTCCCTGGGGATGTCTAGTGTCTACTACTTACAGAGCTGGCTGTCAGGTTAGTCCTGTGTGTTTCTAATTGACTATGATGTCTGGATGGCGCTAGAATAATTCTAGCCAATGGTTCCTCTCCAAAAGGGTTTTCCTGGCTAGCTCTCCTGTGACAGAAATGCCAATTTGGGAGTTGCCTGGAGACTCCAAAGATGCAGATTCATTTGGCTGAACTCTGGTTGTGAAGCCAAGTGCTACAAAGTGCTGGAAAAACATATGAGAGTCTAAGCTTGAATTGTAGTCGATGCCTCCCACCTCAAAAAAAATTTTTTTTGGCTCCTCTACTTTTTAATGCTATGTTTAATGTTTCAGAGCATATTTACTAAACATGTCACTAGCGATTGCCAGCCTTTAGTCCCTTCCTGCTCTTTCCTTAATGGTTTTCCCTTTCTCCCTGGGTCAGTGCAGTGGGCTGAATATGAATATGAATGCATGTGTATTTCATACTAGACAGATTGGAGATTTGTTTTCACTGGTTCTCAAGCTTATTTATAGCATCCACTCCTTAGGAACCCAGCAAGTAATACACATGTCTTACTTTCTTCACCAGACTTGGCTACTTCTCTTCTCTTGAGAAAGCTGAGCTTATCCTCCATATTAATCAGGGCAAGTTAGGAGGAATTCGTAGATCTGTGTAAAGTGTGTTTTCCTTTGCGAAACCAGTTCGAAGAATAGTGTTTTGTGTCTGGCTCCATGTAGGATTCTGTCAGTTGGGTAGTGAATGTTTTCTGCAACGTGAGGGCCGCATATGCTATAAGCCATGCAGACATTTTTACTAACCTTATTGGGTGTCTAGAGATGTGGGCAACTGTAGAGGAATTTTAATTCAGCAATAGGGCTTCTCTGGATGGATTACAGACACACCCTAGTACACATGTTTAATCCCAAACAGTGAAGGTAAAGTTAATTGGTAGAAGGAAGCAGCCATGTTTGAAAGTGACTTCTAATTGAGGAGCAGACAAAATGATGAATCAGAGAAAGATTTGACAGAATGTGTTAGAGATAGGATATACCCAACTATCACAAGAAGAGACAGGAAGGAGAGCCATCTTAAAAGGGCAGTGCAGAGAGGAGGCAGTTTTACTGGGAGAGTTTTACAGAGATAGATTTAAGAGAGAACAAGTTAGACATGGGCGAAGACAGAACATGGCAGAGAGTGAGAAGGAATCAGAAGATTAGAATGTATTGCTTGAGTTAGTTTGAGGACAAGTAGAGCAATTCAGTCAGATGCTGAGAGAGAAGCCAATTTGAATCAGTCAGCTTGGAGAAGAGTTTGACCCAGAACAGCTGAGTTAAACCAACCAACAAAGTTCAGAAAGAATTAGAAAGGATGAGTGTATTCAGTAGTACATTTCAGAGACTGAAAACATTCCAGGCCTAGGTTAGATTGTATGGAGGCTAGAAGCTTCCAGGACTAGAGCTAGGTTAGCAGATGGAGGCAGTAAGCCTCCAAGATGACAATTATGTCAGGTGAATAAAAGTTACTGCAACAGGCCACCTCACAGCATCATTAGAATCACCATGCTCAAACTCAACATGAGATTTGGTTTTAACCTGAAGACTATATGTATCATAACCATTCACTCTCTAACAGTTATTCATTATCTACTGTACAACAATATCTGTGATCACCTTTTTTACCTTAAGGGGCTTAAGTATAGAGAATCAAGTGCATCATTAAGAAGTTGGCAGTGAGTGGCAGAATAAAACTCTAGGAACCACAGAAGTATAGGAATTGTCACAAATGTGATTATTACCCCCTCCATACACCCAAAGTTCTCAATAAAGGTAGAACTTGAGTGAAAAGAACGCTTACATAAAAGGTTTACAAAATATAGTTTGTGAGCTAATGGCACTCCGAAAACCACCAATGGTTTGATGAAAGTTATCTAGCAATGTGTTGAGGCCTTTGTGGCTGTTTGGTTCTGCTGCAGAGTCCAAACCAGTGATTTTTTTTTTTTTTTAAAGCATTAGTTCTTACCAAATTAGAATTGATTTTTTTTAAATGAACCTTCATCGTACATACTCCAAAGAATAGGACTAGGTGACAAGGGAGGGAAGGAGTTGTGGGTTAAGGGGACAGCATGTGTTATGAGATGATCAGTAAAGTCTCTAAATATATTCAAGGTTAAGTTCCTAGAATCCATAAGTGCCATTTCACATAAGAAAAACAAATTTTTTTCAGGTGGATAAGTGAGGGTTCTTAGAATGGGGGCAATTGTATTGTTCCTTCATCCAAACTCTGTAATCACAACAATGCTTGAGACTAAAATAATTTAGAAAGGAAAGAGGATTAATCCTAGGTTGAACAGTAAAATAAAGTACATATTTGGGGGAAATTATGAGAGACATATGTGATTGTAACACCTAAAGGAAGTTTACGATGGTGTAGTTGATTGTAATAAAACAGCCACAGAATTTTGCCATAATGAAGGGAGAACATATTTCCTTGCCCTTTAAATTTGGCTGACACAATAACTTGCTTTGACCAACTAAATGCTACCGACATTACAACAGAGTACTGCATTCAGTGTTCAGGGGATCAGGGGCTTTACCACCACCCCTGAACAAGGCTGAATTAGTCTCCTGAAAAGTATGAGAACTGTGGACACAGGTTCCATTCATTTCCAGTCACACACCAAAATCTATAGATAGATGAATGAGCACAGTAAGGGACAGGTGGGACCAGATCATTCCAGAAGACCAATCTGGGCTAGCCCAGCCACTCCTGACACATGTAGCTTTTAGAACTAAGGGTCATGGTTTGTAGTGAAACTGATACTAAATGATCCAGAGAAATCAAATGGAACATTAATGTACACGAAGTTCGTCTTTCACCTCACTTAGGGGAGAAAAGGTTTAAATTGTGGCAAGGGTGATGAGAACTCATGATATGAAAGTATATTTTTCTTATGGACTGTGACATGTTAGCAGTCAACATAAGTAGGCCGAAGAATGAGCAGCGATGAGAAACCCAGTCTCAGTGTCACAGGGCAGAGGATGCAGACTAACTCAAATGCAGAAACTGGGGACCAATTGTCTTTAAAGGCAGTGTTCATAGGAAACAAGATGTTTCTGCCGTTCATGTATGATAAATAAAAGCTATTATCCAGAGTGCCTGCAGTTCACAAGGGACACTAAGACAAAAGGGAAAATACCATTGAGAAACATGGCTTGGGAGTTAATACTCCTGCAAGGGACACACTTGGCACATCTTAAAGCTTGTGAGGGGACACAACAGAATCCTTAACAATTTATGTCTGAAACTTAGACCTTTGATGTCTTTAAACAAGTCAAACTTTAGGCCTCCATAATGACTTTTGTCAAGTAGAAGAGCTTCCATCACTCCTGTGGCACCTGGCCCTTTCAGAATGACAGATTGGTCCATAATAGTTGGCAATCAGCTGTTTGAAATCCATAATTACTAAATTATTGATATGATTCATGACCAAGGGAGTGTGGAGTAGTGTGAGGGACATTTTCATGATCTTAGAGGTGAGCCCATTTTTGTCAGGCCATGTTGAACATTTTAAACTTGTTCTATAAAACATCAGGTGCCTAGAGATCAGAAATCAGGCATGTTTCACCCAAGTTAAAAATATCTCATAATTTACCAGAGTAAATCAATCAATGTTTTCTTAGAAATATTGGAACAAAAAGCGAGAGTTGAGTGGAAACAGGAAAATGTCCAGAAGTTGAGTTGACTTAAAGGTATTTCTCAAAATATTGAATCCCAGGGGCTAGAAAACTATATTAGAGAAATCCTTGGAAGATGTTTTTGTAAGTGATGTAAAAAATGGCTTCTAGAAAGCTGTTTATTACTTGTTAGAAGGAACCCATTAGTCAAGCCACTGAGGACAGCAGCTCCCCATTACCCAAAAGTGTTATTCCAACTTCTTACTTTATACAGGCCTCTGCTCCATAAGTTCGTTTCTCAGCACATTATTTGCTGTCTGAGGAAGGCAGAAACAGGTGATAAGAGTTTTGTTTTTGTTTTTTGATACTTTATTTACATTTCAAATGTTTTCCCCTTTCCAGGTCTCCCCTTTAGAAACCCCCTATCCCATACCCCCAGCCCCTGCCTCTATGAGAGTACTCCACCACCCACCCACCCACTCCCTTCTTCCCTCCCTGGCATTCCCCTATATTGGGGCATGTAACACTCTCAGACACAAAAACCTCTCCTCCCACTGATGGCCAACAAGACCCTCCTCTACCACATATGTGGTCTGGGCCATGGGTCCCTCCAAATGCATTCTTTGGTTGGTGGTCTAGTCTCCAGGAGCACCTGGGGCCTGAGCAGTGGACACTGTTGTTCCCTCACCATGGGGCTGCAAACTCCCTCAGCTCCTTCAGTCCCTTCTCCAACTCCTCCATCTGGGACCCCACGCTCAGTCCAACATTTGTTGTGAATTGAATCATGGGCGTACCAAATTTTTGGGCTAGTATCTGCTTGTCAGTGAGTACATACTGTGTTTTTCTTTTGAGACTGAGTTAGCTCACTCAGGATAATTTTTTCAAGTTCCATCCATTTGCCTGCTAATTTCATGAAGTCATTGTTTTTAATAGCTGAGTAGTATTTAATTGTGCAAATGTACCACATTTTCTGTATCCATTCCTCTGTTGAGGGACATCTGGGTTGTTTCCAGCTTCTGGCTATTATAAATATGGCTGCTATGAACATAGTGGAGCATGTGTCTTTATTACATGTTAGAGTGTCTTCTGGGTATATGCCCAGGAGAGGTATACCTGGGTTCATAGGTACTATTATGTCCATTTTTCTAAGGGTCCAACAAACTGATTTCCAGAGTGGTTGTACCAGCTTGCAATCCCACCAACAATGGAGGAGTGTTCCTCTTTCTCCACATCCTCGCCAACATCTGCTGTCACCTGAGTTTTTGATCTTAGCCATTCTGACTGGTGTGAGGTGGAATCTCAGACTTGTTTCGATTTGCATTTCCCTGATAACTAAGGATGTTGAGCATTTCTTTAGGTGCTTCTCAGCCCTGCGAATTTCCTCAGTTGAGAATTCTCTGTTTAGCTCTGTTCCCCATTTTTAAATGGGGCTATTTGGTTCTCTGAGGTCTAACTTCTTGAGTTTTTTGTATATATTGGATATTAGCCCTCTATCAGATGTAGGATTGGTAAAGATCTTTTCCCAATCTGTTGGTTGCCATTTTGTCTTATTGACAGTGTCCTTTGCCTTACAGAAACTTTGCAATTTTATGAGGTCCCATTTGTGAATTCTTGATGTTAAGAGTATAAGCCATTGGTTTCTGTTCAGGAACTTTTCCCCTGTGCCCATGAGTTCGAGATTTTCCCCACTTTCTCTTCTATTAGATTCAGTGTATGTGGTTTTATGTGGAGGTCTTTGATCCACTTGGACTTTGTACAGGGAGATAGAAGTGGATCAATTTGCATTCTTCTACATGTTGACCGCCAGTTGAGCCAGCACCATTTGTTGAAAATGCTGTCTTTTTTCCGCTGGATGGTTTTAGCTCCTTTGTCGAAAATCAAGTGACCATATGTGTGTGGGTTCATTTCTGGGTCCTCAATTCTATTCCACTGATCTACCTGCCTGTCACTGTACCAATACCATGCAGTTTTTATCACTACTGCTCTGTAGTACAGCTTGAGGTCAGGGATTCTGATTCCCCAGAAGTTCTTTTGTTGTTGAGAATAGTTTTTGCTATCCTGCATTTTTTGTTATTACAAATGAATTTGAGAATTGCTCTTTCTAAGTCTATGAAGAATTGAGTTGGAATTTTGATGGGAATTGCATTGAATCTGTAGATTGCTTTTGGCAAGATGATCACTTTTACTATAGTAATCCTGGCAATCCATGAGCATGGGAGGCCTTTCCATCTTCTGAGGTCTTCTTCGATTTCTTTCTTGAAGTTCTTGTCATACAGATCTTTCACATGCTTGGTTAGAGTCACTACAAAATACTTTATATTGTTTGTGACTATTGTGAAGGGTGTCATTTCCCTAATTTCTTTCTCGGCCCGTTTATCCTTTGAGTATAGGAAGGCTACTGATTTGTTTGAGTTAATTTTATATCTGGCCACTTTGGTGAAGTTATCAGCTGCAGCAGTTCTCTGGTGGAGGTTTTCGGGTCACTTAAGTATACGATCATATCATCTGCAAAGAGTGATATTTTGATTTCTTCCTTTCCAATTTGTATCCCTTTGACCTCCTTTTGTTGTCTAATTACTCTAGCTAGAACGTCAAGTACTATATTGAATAGATAGGGAGAGAGAGGGCAGCCTTGTTTAGTCCCTGATCTTAGTGGGATTGCTTCAAGTTTCTCTCCATTTAGTTTGATGTTGGCTGCTGGTTTGCTGTATATTGCTTTTACTATGTTTAGGTATGGGCCTTGAATTCCTGATCTTCCAAGACTTTTATCATGAAGTTATGTTGTATTTTGTGAAATTCTTTTTCAGCATCTAATGAAATGACCATGTGGTTTTTTTCTTTGAGTGTGTTTATGTAGCAGATATTTTATTTGTGGGTATTTTGATGTGTTCTTGGATTTAGTTTGTGAGCATTTTACTCAGTATTTTTGCACCAATATTCATAAGGGAAATTGGTCTGAAGTTTGCTTTCTTTGTTGAGTCTTGTGAGGTTTTGGTATCAGTGTAATTGTGACCTCATAGAAGGAATTGGGTAGCGTTCCTTCTGTTCCTATTTTGTGGAATAGTTTGAAGAGTATTGGTATTAGGTCTTCTTTGATGGTCTGATAGAATTCTGCACTAAACCTACCTGGCCCTGGGCTTTCTTTGTTTGGGAGACTTTTAATGACTGCTTCTATTTCTTTAGGGGTTATGGGACTGTTTAGATGGTTTATCTGATCCTGATTTAACTTTGGTATTTGTTATCTGTCTATAAAATTGCCCATTTCATCCAGATGTTCCAATTTTATTGAGTATAGGCTTTTGTAGTAGGATCTGATGATTTTTTTAATTTCCTCAGATTCTGTTGTTATATCTCCCTTTCCCTTTCTGATTTTCTTATTTGGATACTGTCTCTGTGCACTCTGATTACTCTGGCTTAAGGGTTTATCTATCTTGTCGATTTTCTCAAAGAACCAGCTCCTGATTTTGTTGATTCTTTGTATAGTTCTTTTTGTTTCTACTTGGTTGATTTCAGCCCTGAGTTTGATTATTTCCTGCCTTCTACTCCTCTTGGATGTATTAGCTTCTTTTTGTTCTGGACCTTTCAGGTGTGCTATTAAGCTGCTAGTGTATGCTCTCTCCAGTTTCTTTTTGGAGGCACTCAGAGCTATGTGTTTTCCTCTTAATACTACTTTCATTGTGTCCCATAGGTTTGGGTATATTGTACTTTCATTTTCATTAAATACTAGGAAGTCTTTAATTTCTTTATTTATTTCTTCCTTGACCAAGTTATCATTGAATAGAGTGTTGGTCAGCTTCCATGTGTATGTGGGCTTTCTTTTGTTGTTGTTGCCATTGAAGACCAGCCTTTATCCATAGTGATCTGATAGGAGGTATGGGATTATTTCAATCTTCTTATAGCTATTGAGATTTGTTTTGTGACCAATTACATGGTCAATTTTTGAGAAAGTACCATGAGGTACTGTGAAGAAGGTATATTCTTTTAATTTAGGATGAAATGTTCTATAGATATCTGTTGAATCCATTTGGTTCATAAGCTTTATTAGTTTCACTGTGTCACTATTTAGTTTGTGTTTCCAAGATCTGTCCATTGATGAGAGTGGGGTATTGAAGACTCTCACTATTATTGTGTGAGGTGCAATGTGTGCTTTGAGCTTTAGTAAAGTTTCTTTGATGAATGTGAGTGCCCTTACATTTGGACCATAGAGGTTCTGAATTGAGAGTTCTTGGTAGATTTTTCCTTTGATGAGTATGAAGTGTCCTTCCTTATCTTTTTTGATGACTTTTGGGTGAAAGTCGATTTTATTGGATATTAGAATGGCTACTCCAGCCTGTTTCTTGGGACCATTGGCCTGGAAAATTGTTTTCTAGCCCTTTACTCTGAGGTAGTGTTTGTCTTTAACACTTACGTGCATTTCCTTTGTGCAGCAAAATGCTGGGTCCTCTTTATGGATCCAGTCTATCAGTCTATGTCTTTTTATTGGGGAATTGAGTCCATTGATGTTAAGAGATATTAAGGAATAGTGATTGTTCTTCTTGTTATTTTTGTGTTATTTTTATGAAAGATTACTTTCTTGCTTTTTATAGGCTGTAGTTTCCTTCCTTCTGTTGGCGTTTCCCATCTATTATCCTTTGTAGGGGTGGATTTGTGGAAAAATATTCTGTAAATTTGGTTTTGTCATGAAATATTTGGTATCACCATCTATGGTAATGGAGAGTTTTGCCTGTGCTTTCATTTGTGTTCTCTAAGCCTGTGTATGAGTTCTGTCCAGGATCTTCTACCTTTCTGGATATATGCCCAGGAGTGGTATAGCTGGGTCCTCAGGTAGTATTATGTCCATTTTTCTGAAGGTACGCCAAACTGATTTCCAGAGCGTTTGTACCAGCTTGCAATCCCACCAACAATGGAGGAATGTTCCTCTTTCTCCACATCCTCACCAGCATCTGCTGTCACCTGAGTTTTTGGTCTTAGCCATTCTGACTGGTGTGAGGTGGAATCTCAGACTTGTTTTGATTTGCATTTCCCTGATGACTAAGGATGATGAGCATTTCTTTAGGTGCTTCTCAGCCCTGCAAATTTCTTCAGTTGAGAATTCTCTGTTTAGCTCTGTTCCCCATCTTTTGACGGGGTTATTTGGTTTTCTGGAGTCTAACTTCTTGAGTTCTTTGTATATATTGGATATTAGCCCTCTATCGGACATAGGATTGGTTAAGATCTTTTTCCAATCTGTTGGTTGCCATTTTGTCCTATTGACAGTGTACTTTGCCTAACAGAAACTTTGCAGTTTCATAAGGTCCCATTTGTCAATTCTTGATCTTAGAGCATAAGCCATTGGTGTTCTGTTCAGGAACTTTTCCCCTGTACCCAGGTGTTTGAGACTTTTCCCCACTTTCTGTTCTATTAGACTCAGTGTATCTGGTTTTATGGGGAGGTCCTTGATCCACTTGGACTTGAGCTTTGTTTAGGGAGATAGGAATGGATCAATTCTCATTCTTCTATATGTAGACCGCCAGTTGAACCAGCACTATTTGTTGAAAATGCTATCTTTTTTCCACTGGGTGGTTTTAGCTCCTTTGTCAAAAATCAAGTGACCATAAGTGTGTGGGTTCATTTCCGGGTCTTCAATTCTATTCCATTGATCTACCTGCCTGTCACTGTACCAATACCATGCAGTTTTTATCACTACTGCTCTGTAGTATAGCTTGAGGTCACTGATACTGATTCCCCCAGATGTTCTTTTGCTGTTGAGAATAGATTTTGCTATTCTGGGTTTTTTGTTGTTCCAAATGAATTTGAAAATTGTGAGGATTGCGTTGAATTTGTAGATTGCTTTTGGCAGGATGGCCATTTTTACTATATTAATCCTGCCAATCCATGAGCATGGCAGATCTTTCCACCTTCTGAGGTCTTCTTCAATTTCTTTCTTCAGAGACTTGAAGTTCTTGTCATAAGGATCTTTCACATGCTTGGTTAGTCACACCAAGATAATTTATATTGTTTGTGACTATTGTGAAGGGTGTCATTTCCCTAATTTTTTTCTCAGCCTGTTTATCCTTTGAGTATAGGAAGGCTACTGATTTGTTTGAGTTAATTTTATATCCGGCCACTTTGCTGAAGTTGTTTATCAGCTGCAGCTGTGTTGCTATCTTCTTTTCAGTTTGTTGAAAGATTACTTTCTTGTGTTTTCTAGAGTGTGGTTTCCCTTGTTGAGTTGACGTTTACCATTTATTATCCTTTGTAGGGCAGGGTTTGTGGAAACATATTGTGTAAATTTGGTTTTGACATGGAATATTTTGGTTTCACTATCTATGGTAATTGAGAGTTTTGCTGGGTATAGTAGCCTGGGTTGGCATTTGTGTTCTCTTAGGGTCTGTATGAGTTCTGCCCAGCATCTTCTAGCTTTCATTGTCTTTTATGTGAAGTCTGGTGTAATTCTGATAAGTCTGCCTTTATATGTTACTTGACATTTTTCACTTACTGCTTTTAATATTCTTTCCTTGTTGTGTGTATTTTGTGTTTTGACTATAATGTGAAGGAAGGAATTGATTTTCTGGTCCAATCTATTTGGAGTTCTGTAAGCTTCTTGTATATTTATGTTCATCTCTTTCTTTAGGCTAGGGAAGTTTTCTTCTATAATTTTGTTGAAGATATTTACTGGTCCTTTAAGTTGCGAATCTTCACTCTATTCTATACCTATTATCCTTAGGTTCTGTCTTTTCATTGTGTCCTGGATTTCATGGATGTTTTGGGTTAGGAGCTTTTTGCATTTTGTATGTTCTTTTACTGTTGTGTCGATGTTGTCTATGGTATCTTCTGCTCCTGAGATTCTCTCTTCTATCTCTTGTATTCTGTTGGTGATGCTTGCATCTATGACTGCTGATCTCTTTCCTAGGTTTTCTAACTCCACGGTTGTCTCTTTTTGTGATTTCTTTATTGTTTCTATTTCTATTTTTAGCTCCTGGTAGTTTTGTTCATTTCCTTTGTCTGTTTGATTGTGTTTTCCTGTAATTCTTTAATGGATTTCTGTGTTTCCTCTTTAAGGGCTTCTAGTTGTTTACCACTTTTCTCTTGTATTTCTTTAAGGGTGTTAATTTCTTTCTTAAAATCTTCTATCATCATCATGAGAAATGATTTTAAATCTGAGTCTTGCTTTTCTGGTGTGTTGGGGTATCCAGGGCTTGCTGTGGTTGGAGAGCTGGGTTCTGATGGTGCCAAGTAACCTTGGTTTCTGTTCCTTAAGTTCTTGCCCTTGCCTTTTGCCATTTTGTTAACTCTGATGTTAGCTGATCTTACTCTGTCTGGCTGTGGCTTTTCCCTCTTGCAGACCTCTGTATCAATACTCCTTGAAGACCAGCTCTCTCTGAGAGGTGTTTGGGTTTGGAGAGCTGTTGCACATGGTCAGCTCTGGTGTGCAGACAGAAACCAGGAGGATCTGTCCCCAGCTGTCCCTTGGTTCCTGTGTCCTGATAGCTCTGCAAGGGTCCCTCTTGATCCAGTGAGTTTGAACAGAAGTGGTGGTTTTCCCTATCCTCGAAGGTGTGTCAGCACTCCTGGGATACCAGCTCTCTCCTGGAGCCCTGTGGCCCAGGCTGAGGTCCCCAGATCCTGGTGAGCAGTGATGCTCATCTTAACCCCACTCACGGCTTTTCCACACTCCTGGGAGAGTAACTTCTCCCAGCGCTACTAGGCTATGGAACCCTGGTGGCCCAGGCAGAGGTTTCCTGCCACAGATGGAAACTGGAATGTCCTTATGCCCGACTACCTCAGTCCCTGTGTCCCACGGGTTCTGGGCGGGTCCCGGTGAGCAGTGGTGCTCATCTTAACCCCACTCACATCTTTTCCATGCTCCTGGGAGGGTAGCTTTCTCCTGGCACTACTTTGCTATGGAACCCTGGTGGCCTTGGCACAAGTCTCCCGCCAGAGATGGAAACTGGGAGGTTCCTGTCCCTGACTTTTCCTCCTCAGTTTGTGTCCTGAGGGCCTGGGAGGCTAGCTTTCTCCCGGTGCTAATTGGCTATCTCTTCTAGCTTTCATAGTCTCTGGTGAGAAGTCTGGTGTAATTCTGATAGATCTGCCTTTATATGTTACTTGACATTTTCCTTTACTGCTTTTAATATTCTTTCCTTGTTTTGTGCATTTGGTGTTTTGATTATTATGTGACAGGAAGGATTTCTTTACTGGTTCAATCTATTTGGAGTTTTGTAGGTTCTTGAATGTTTATGTACATCTCTTTCTTTAGGTTAGGGAAGTTTTCTTCTATAATTTTGTTGAAGATATTTACTGGCCCTCTAAGTTGGGAATCTTCACTCTCTTCTATACCTATTATCCTTAGATTTGGTCTTCTTATTGTGTCCTGGATTTCCTGGATGTTTTGGGTTAGGAGCTTTTTGCATTTTGCATTTTCTTTGACTGTTGTGTCCATGTTTTCTATGGTATCCTCTGCACCTGAGATTCTTTCTTCTGTCTCCTGTATTTTGTTGTTGATACTTTCATCTATGACTCCTGATCTCTTTTCTGGGGTTTCTATCTCCAGGATTGTCTCCCTTTGTGATTTCTTTATTGTTTCTATTTCCATTTTTAGAACTTGGATGGTTTTGTTCATTTCCTTCACCAGTTTGGTTGTGTTTTCCTGTATTTCCTCTTTAAAGACTTCTAGCTGTTTACCTGTGTTCTCTTGTATTTCTTTAAGGGAGTTATTTATTCCCTTCTTAAAGTCTTCTATCATCATCATGAGCAGTGATTTTAAATCTGAATCTTACTTTTCTTGTGTGTTAGGGTATTCAGAGCTTGCTGTGGTGGGAGAACTGGGTTCTGGTGATGCCAAGTTGTCTTGGTTTCTGCTCCTTCTGTTCTTGTCCTTGCCTTTCGCCATCTGGTTATCTCTGGTGTTAGCTGGTCTTGCTCTCTCTGGCTGTGGCTCATCCCTTCTGCAAGCCTTTGTGTCAGAACTCCTTGGAGATCAGCTCTCTCTGAGAGGAATTTAGGTTTGGAGAGCTGTGATATAGGGTCGGCTGTGGAGTACAGACTGAAACCAGAAGGATCCTGTCCCTAGGTGTTCCTTGGTTCCTGTGTCCTGATGGTTCTGTGAGGGCCCCTTTTGATTTAGGAATTTGAACAAAAGTGGTTGTCTTAATGTTCTTGAAGTTGTTTCAGCACTCCTGGGAGACCAACTCTCTCCTGGCACTATTTGAGCATGGAGCTCTGTGTCACAGGATCAGTTCCCCAGCCGCAGAAGTAAATCAGAAGTCCAGTCCTCGGTTCCTGTGTCCTGTGGGTTCTGGGAAGGTCCCTCTGAGCAGAGGTGCTGGCCCTACCCCCATCACAGGCTTGTCCACACTCCTGGGAGGCTAGCTCTTTTCCTGTGCTATTTGTGTATGGATCTGTGTGCACAGACCACAGGCGTAAACCAGAAGGCTCCTGTCCCAGGCTGCTCCTGGTCCCTGTGTCCTTTGGATTCTGATCGTCCTGCTTCGCTGTGGTGCTAGTCTTACCTCCACACAACGGCTTGTCCACACTCCTATGATGCTTGCTTTCTCTGTCCACTATTTGATTATGGAGCTCTGTTGCATAGACTGAGCCAATAAGAGTTTTTAAAAATTCTTCTAAAATAATTTTTCTTTGATGAGAAAATTTCTGTACAAATTCTTAAAATTTTATTTTCTTTAAACTACAAAAAAGGACTCTGTTGTCAAAAGGCCAAATCTAGTCACATTGACTACTATATTTGATAAATACATAAGTAAATAAATAAATAGCGACTTGAATTTTTAAAGTTAGCACATGATGTGATGGGTTACATTATGGCATTTTCACACACACACACACACACACACACACACACACACACACACACAAATGTCACTATGCTTTGTTCTTTTTTGTCCATCTTCCCCAGAGCTTTCCTGCCCTCCATCCCTGCAAATAGTCCCTTTCTTCTCTCAGATCACATGAACTCCACTGCTCTGTCCCTCCTACCCTGCTTTAAGATCTCTCTTAACCTTTTGTGGTCCACTTTTTATTTTTATGATTACAGATACACACACACACACACACACACACACACACACACGCACACACACAAATACTTAAATTTAGATTCTGTATATGTGAGAAAGAAAACATGTGTTTGTCTTTGTGAGTTTGTTTTCTTGAAAATGTAGTCATTTAATTCTTCTCAATGGCTGAAAATTCTTCCACATATATATTTAACACATTGAAAATAAATCTGTCTGTTGACAGATATTTTGTCTGCCTTTATATTCTGGTAATTGTGACTAGTGCAGTATTAAGCAAAGATACACTGTACCTCTATGCTATGTGGTTTAAGAGTCATTTAAGTAAATGCCCAGGGCTGGTTTAGCTGTGTCATATGGCTGTGTATATTTTAGATTTTGTTTTTTTTTTTGTAGATTCTCCATGCCAACCTCCATAGGCATTGCACCACCTAACACTTCCAACAAGTGTAAAATCCTCCCCCCCACACACGTGTGTTCTTCCTATTCTGTTGATGATGGCCACTCTGAGTAGGGTGAGATGAAGCCTCAGGGTAGTCTTCCATTTTGATTCTCTTCTAGCTAAGACAATGGGACATTCTTTGGATTTTTATGGTTCATTTGCCATTTTGAGAATTACCCATTAAATGCATTAGTCTAATTTATTGATCAGACCATACCGCAATAATTTTTTCTTTTGATGATTAGTTTTTGTAGTTCTTTATAGCTGTTAGATACTAATCCCGTGCCTAATGTGTAGATGGCACATTTTCCTCATTCTCCAGGCTGTCTTCTCACTCACATGATAGTTTCTTTTGCTGTGCTGAAGCTTTCAGTTCCATGTGACTCCATTTGTTTTCCTTGTTTTTTTGAAATTATTCTCAGAAAGTCCTAGTCAGTACCTTTATTTTGAGGTATTTCATTTATTTTCTTTTAGCAGTTTCAACCTTTCATGTTTTGCATTAATACATTTATCTATTCTGAATTAATCCATGTATACAAGAGAGTTAGGAATCTAATTTGAGTCTTCTAAATATGAATATGCAGTTTTTCCAGCTCTATATGTTGAAACAACAGCCTTCTTTTCCTCATGTATTTTAAGATTTCTTTGTTTGTTTTATTTTGAGAAGGCTAGGCTGATTCTATGATAGGCTTCAAATTGGCAGTTAAAGAAACTAGGCCTAAATCTCAGAACTGGGCAATTCTAGGCAAGTCCAGGCCTTAGAAGTTGCTCTGCCATCTGGCCAGAGGCAAGGACAATGAGTCAGCAGCAGTTTCCAGACTTTTTCAGCTACTTCCTCAGCAACAGTTTCCGGACCTCCCCAGTAAGTTTCTAGCCCCACACCCTGGTAATAGAATGTCCATACAGATAGACCCAACAGATTAACATAGAGGTCACACACCCCAGAACTGCCTAATGTGCTTTAAACCAGGCCTGAATGCTCACTTGGTTGTTTCTCTATCTTGGTAATGGGAGACCCCAACAAGCTGGACTTCTGCAAATAAAACACTCTTTGTGTTTACATACCATTTGAGTCTGGGGTATCATTCTTTGGTGAATCATGGACCCTTACAATCTCATGCATATATACATGTGTGTTTTAGTGTGTGCATGTACACAAGATGCCTGTGGATACTCATGAAAGCCAAATAATGCTGTTAGATTCTCTGTAACTGGAGTCACACGTGGTTTTAATTCATACCATGTAGGAGCTGGGATCCAAATCTGGGACTTGAACCTGAGTCTTTTGTAAGAACCCAGTGTAAAATGCTCTTAAACGCTGAATCATCTCTCTATCTTGCCAATGCCAGCCAGGGAGCTGAAGCTGTTTGGTTTGATGTCTGTGTCCTGTGTTAGAATCCATGGATCTGCATGTCTGTTTTTGGTTCAGTACACAGACATATTTGTTTATTTTTATGGCTGTACACAAAGTACAGTATGCTTTTTAAATACAGAAGACTGACAGAGAAGCCAAAAGTATGCACTAGAGAGACAAGCAGATACAAAAGGAGACCTCTTGGATGGAGAACTTAGCATGAAACTTTGGGAGACAGAGCAAGTCAAGAACCCTGAGCCCCAGTAAAGAAATCAAGCTCGGGGAGAATTACAAGAGTCACTGTACTTCTGGTATCAGAGATATAACTAAGAACAATCCCAGTCTACTTCATTGGTCACTTTATATGTTTTCCCCTTGCTTAGAGTACAGGGTGGTGTCTTTTTTTTTTTTTTTTTTACTTTATTTACATTTCCAATGTTTCCCCCTTTCTAGGTCTCTTCTTTGGAATCTACCTATACCCTCCCATTCCCCCACCTCTATGAGGGAATTCTACCTCCCACCCAACCACCCACCCACTTCCACATTCCCACCTTGACATTCCCCTTTACTGGGGCCTCTCCTCCCCCTGATGGCAAACAAGGCCCTCCTCTGCCACATATGTGGTCCAAACCATGGGTCCTTCCATGTGTATTCTTTAGTTGGTGGTCTAGCCTCCAAGAGGACGGGGGGGGGGGGCGGCCAGTTGACACTGTTGCTCACTCCATGGGGCTGCAGCCTCCCTCAGCTCCTTCAGGCCCTTCTCCAACTCCTCCATCTGGGACCTCACTCTCAGTCCAGTGGTTACTGTGAAGTGAAACTTGGGTATTCCTGACTTTTGGGCTAATATCTACTTATCAGTGAGTACATACCATGTTCGTTCTTTTGTGACTGAGTTACCTCGCTCAGAATGATATTTTCAAATTCCATCCATTTGCCTGCAAATTTCATTAAGTCATTTTTTTAATAGC
>CM052712.1:11308534-11370960 GCA_028551405.1 Uromys caudimaculatus | reverse complement strand
TATAGTAGACTGGGCTGGCAGTTGTGTCCTCTTAGGGTCTGTATGAGTTCTGCCCAGGATCTTCTAGCTTTCATAGTCTCTGGTGAGAAGTCAGGTGTAATTCTGATAGGTCTGTCTTTATATGTTACTTGACCTTTTTCCCTTACTGCTTTTAATATTCTTTCCTTGTTTTGCGTATTTGGTGTTTTCTCTATAATATGAACGGACGAATTTCTTTTCTGGTCCAATCTATTTGGGGTTCTGTAAGCTTCTTGTATATTTATGTTCATCTCTTTCTTTAACTTAGGGAAGTTTTCTTCTATGATTTTGTTGAACATATTTACTGGTCCTTTAAATTGGAAATTTTCACTCTCTTCTATACCTATTATCCTTAGGTTCTGTCTTTTCATTGTGTCCTGGATTTCATGGATGTTTTGGGTTAGGAGCTTTTTGCATTTTTTATGTTCTTTTACTGTTGTGTTGATGTTGTCAATGGTATCTTCTGCTCCTGAGATTGTCTCTTCTATGTCTTGTATTCTGTTGGTGATGCTTGCATCTATGACTCCTGATCTCTTTCCTAGACTTTTTAACTCTAAGGTTGTCTCACTTTGTGATTTCTTTATTGTTTCTATTTCTATTTTTATCTCCTGGATGGTTTTGTTCATTTCCTTTGTCTGTTTGATTGTGTTTTCCTGTAATTCTTTATTGGATTTCTGTTTTTCCTCTTTAAGGGCTTCTAGTTCTTTACCTCTGTTCTCTTGTGTATTTTTAAGGGTGTTATTTCCTTTCTTAAAGTCTTCTATCATCATCATGAGAAATGATTTTAAATCTGAGTCTTGCTTTTCTGATGTATTCGGGAATCCAAGGCTTACTGTGGTAGGAGAGCTGGGTTTTGATGATGCCAAGTAGTTTTGGTTTCTGTTCCTTATGTTCTTGCGCTTGCCTTTTGCCATTTTGTTAACTCTGATGTTAGCTGATCTTACTCTGTCTGCCTATGGCTTGTCCCTCCTGCAGGCCTCTGTATCAATACTCCTTGAAGACCAGCTGTCTCTGAGAGGTGTTTTGGTTTGGAGTGCTGTGGCACTGGGTCAGATCTGGGGTGCAGACAGAAACCAGAAGGATCTCGTCCCCAGCTGTCTCTTGGTTCCTATGTCCTGATGGCTCTGCACGGGTCCCTCTTGATCCAGTGAATTTGAATGGAAGTGGTGGTTTTGCCTATGCTCGAAGGTGTATCAGCACTCCTGGGATACCAGCTCTCTCCTGGAGCCCTGTGGCCCAGGCAGAGGTCTCCAGGTCCCGGTGAGCAGTGGTGCTTGTCTTTTCCCCACTCACGGCTTTTCTACCCTCCTGGGAGGGTGACTTTCTCCTAGCACTGCTTGTTTATGTAACCCTGGTTGCCCAGGCACAAGCTCCTTGGAGGGTAGCTTTCTGCCGGCACTGCTTGGCTATGGAACCCTGGTGGCCCGGGCAGCGGTCTCCTGTCGCAGCTGGGCACCAGGGTGTTTGTATGCCCGCCTACCTCAGTCCCTGTGTCCCGCAGGTTCAGGGCTGTTCCTGGTGAGCAGTGGAGCTTGTCTTGGCCCCACTCCAGGCTTTTCCAAGCTCCTGGGAGGGTAGCTTTCTCCTGGTGCTAATTGGCTGTGGAGCCCTATGGCCCAAGCTGAAGTCCCCAGCCACAGGTGGGGACTGGAAGTTTCCTGTCCCTCAGTCTCTGTGGCCCACGGTTTCCGGGCAGAATCGATGAGCACTGGTGCTCGTTTTGTCCCCACTCGGGGCTTTTCCATGCTCCTGGGTGAGTAACTTTCTCCAGGTGCTGCTTGGCTATGAAACTCTGGTGGCCCAGGCTCTGTCTGGCTTTCATTTCTTGTCCTTGTGCTACCTTATTTTGATCATTCTAGGTTGAAAGAAGTGTTCACTTCTGTTCCTACAGCCAACTAAGTAAAGGACAATTGAGGGGGGAACAACTATGATAACTTAGCTGTGGTTGTTTTTTCTTTTCTCTTTTTTCATTTTCTTTTGATTCTGCTACAAAGTTATGCAGTGACCTCCAGTTTGCTGCCCAAATTTTAAAAGAATTTCCAGTCATCAGTGAAGCTCATCTTCATTGTTACTTAAAAGATAAGACTCACTGAGTTAATTGCTCTTAAGATCAGCTGCCTGTTGCACAGGCTTTCCTTGATTCACCGAGAAGACAAGTCCATTACCTGATCTAAGGCACAGTTCTGTCTCATTATCCTTCCCAGTGTGGCTCCCTCTGAATTGCCTACCCTTCCTTTGGATCCACTCTCCAATTCTCTTCTCTTTTCCTCCTGAAAACTTGTTTAGGTTTTCTCCACTTTAAATTCTAAAATGAAAGTCCTTTTTCTTTACCTAGAGATATACACTCAGGAAAGGATTTGATATATTTGGCAAATTCTGGAGGCCTTTTGGGTTGTCAGAACTGAGGGAGAAGTGTCACTAGCATCTTGTGGGTAGAAGCCCAGAATGATGGACAGAAACCAACAAAAGCCTAAATTCACTGGCCTTCCTTCCTCCAGCTTCAACAAAGATTTGCCACTCCACATGGGGACAGTACCTTATGTGGACAGGGCTGACCCCTACAATTCCCTGGAGAAGCTGTATCACTCTGTTCTTTTGATTTTTAATCACTTTGGAGAACCACACCCAGCTGTAACTGATTTCTCACTGCTCAGTCACAGTCCTTTGTAACTTTAACTCTCTCTCACAGGTCACCCCAACATCCACTCCAAGAACTCTGGTCAGTCTTTGGTTTCCAAGACTTCTGAAGTCTGCCCTAAGACCTCTTTACCTGGTCGACTCGGAAATCAGTAAAGGAACAAAAGAGTAACTCATCCTGATGAAGTCCATTCTCTGTTTTGGAAAGGGAAAGATACATAATAAGATGCATCATATTCAAATCCCATGTCTAGATCAGTGGTACTTCCATGGATTAGCTGTCATTTTGCTCCTACCTGGAAACATGGGGTGGCCTTGTGAGAAGAATTTGTTGTCACACGTGAAGGAGTAAAGACAGCATGCTGGAATCTAGCAGCTGTGACTGAGAATGCTGATCAATATTCTGCAGTTTCTCTTCTGCAGCCACACCCCTTGTCTTCCTTGCTTGGTTCTGTCCTGTCTTTATCTCCCCCTCTCTTTTTTTCTCTTCCACTTTGTCTTACTTATTTTGTTGGTTTATCAACTCGTTAAAAATATTTTATTCATTTCAGACATCAGCAATGCTTTCCAGGGAGTCTACAAGGGGAAGAGCTCCATAAGCCTTTGTTTCCTTAAGGATTGTTAGAAGGCAAGTGTGTAAGACAAGTGTGTAAGACAAGTGTGTAAGACAAGTGTGTAAGACAAGTGTGTAAGACAAAGCAAATGAGACAAATTGGCTTTAAGCTCATGCAAACCTTTGAGCAATGGTACAATCTTGTCTGCATTTTTATGTGGTGGTCAAACAGTCCCATGAAAAAAATCTTGAAAGGAGCTAGGTGTGGTGATCCATAACTGAATTCCAGCATGTGGGGCTTCGAGGAAGATGGTCAAGAATTCCAGGTCAGTATGGACCATATATACAGTAAGTCCTGGTTTCAGAAACCTCCAAGCAATCATAAGACAGGCAAAGAAGTTACAATTTTAGCCTCTGTTTCATTAAGGAGCAAAGTGTTTTTGGTAAACCCCGTGTGACTTTCGAGCCTGGCTCCTCATCTATGAAATACATGGAACAGGAAAAGATGACCTTCCAGACTGCTTCCAACTGCCACTTTGTTGATCCTAAATGAAGCTCGTCCCTGCTAAAATATTTTTAGTTCAGCAACATTTTCAGTAGATAGCATTCTTAAATTGCTCTAATATGTTACATATATTTATAAGTTTATAGACTCATGTTTAAACATGTATTTATTTTAATATATACATGCTTAAAATATTCATATATTAGGCATATATTCCTACCAATACTAGAAATATATGAGGTTGCATATATATTTATGCATGTATGTGACCATAGATGCTAACTTGCTATCATGTAAATCTGATCAAACTACGCTTGATTCTCAGATCCAATGTTTTCATGGAGGTCTAAGTGAGTGAGGGGAAGTTAATCATGGAGCACAATTCAACCTTAACAATGTGTCATAGATAATGACAATGTAATAAGAGGGAATTTAAGAAACAATCAGAAATTATGTGTTTTCCCCCATTAAGCACATGTTCAATTAACCAGTAAGCCTTGAAGCCATGCATACCTGATGATTATTTTATGTTACCTTGTGTTTCAAAAAGCCGGTTGCAAAAAGCTGGATTCACAGCTTGGCGGAGTCCCACACAGTTGCAACCCTCGCTTCGATTCTGCCATTGCATATTGAAATTTCACACACAATAATTGGCTGACCTTCACAGCTATGGCAGAAACTAATTAAAGCTGTAAGGCCGCGATGGCGAGGCTTTTGTGTGAAATGGGAAGTTTGGTGATAATGAAATGTGGGGGGCAGCTGTTATTGTCTCCCCCAGACTGTCCCCTTGGTTCACATTAATGAAGAACAGCAATTATTAAACAAAAAGTATTTTTACTCATTAATTATTTTGTGTTGTGATAGTGGGAAAAAAAACACGGTGGCATCTTTCCCACCAGCTTCCCTTCAAAGTCATTTTACGGAAGGTTGCCAGCTGACTAGGGGATCATTAGACATCTCTTTTTTACTTTCTTTCCCCACTGATCTTAGACTTTTAGGGGCCTCAAGGGAGGATCTGGATGGGTTCAGAGAGCAAAGGGGAAAAGGGCAGGCTAAAAATGGTCACCCATAAAGATTTTTTAGACAGCTGGAGGATTAAATAAATGCAAGTTTTTGGAAATAACTTCACCTGACAAACAGAGATGTCAGTAGAAACCCGAAGGCTGCCACACTATTGGTGTGTAGCCACCCAGGGTCACTGCCACTGTTGAGGTGCAAAAAATAAAGACTTGGACTGTTTCTAGCTGTTAGGAGTCTGGGTTTTTGTTACTAGGTCAGTGTGGCTTACAGGGCTTCCACTGTGTCAAATATTACAAATCACTGATTTGCAGCAACCATTAAAATAAAGAAAATGGCACTGTGTTGTCAAGTTTAACTTTTCAAGCTCTAATTAGCTAGTCTTCTCTCAATGCCTCTCTTCATCAACATTTTTTTTCCTAGAATCTTGAGAAAATAATTTGTGATATCTTTTCTCATTTTATTATTTTTTCTTTTCTTTTATTGAATATTTTATTTATTTACATTTCTTTTTCTGATATTTACTTTATTTATATTTCAAATATTTTCCTCTTTCCAGGTCTCCCCTAGCATTCCCCTACACTAGCCATCCAGAGACTCCCCCACCTGGGGATACATTCCATATATAGCCACCAAACTCGGACATTACTGTGGATGCTGGGAAGTGCTTGCTGATGGAAGCATGATAAGCTGTTTCCTGAGAGGCTCAGGCAGAGCCTGACAAATACAGAGGTGGATGCTCGCAGTCAACCATTGGACTGAGCATGGGATTTCAGATGGAGGAGTTCATCAACATTCTTTAAAACCTTTTTCTCCCTCTTATCTTCGGGTCCTTTGGTTCTCATAAAGCAGGTTTAAATGAGGGAAAAAGATAAAAATCACTAAATTGAGCAATTACTTGTATCATTGTCGTGACATCCATGTTCCCTGTCTTGAGACCTTACATATCTACAATACTAGATAGCACATGAAAACACTAGCCAAAGTGTGTAAACTACTGTAACCCAGGGATGATGAGAATTGGAAGTGGCTGGACCAGGGTGATGATGGTTGAGAGTCAACCGAATCATGTCAGCTCAACTTGTGCAGGAAGCAACGTTTAGGGCCTTGGAAAGAAAAGGCTTCATGGACATGGATCTACCATTCTAGGGAAAACACATTGTATGGCTAGGGTAAGCAATTTAATCAAATATAAAACTCTATTTTCTGATGTGTATATGTGTTCTTTAAGTACCAGACTATGGAAATGGGAATTCCCTTGCTAGCTACTTAATGGTAAACTTTCAGAAGAGGGCATTGGAGAGACATTGGATAAGAAAGGGCTTTTCTTCCTGGTTCTGGTGTGCCTTTTGCCTGCTCCTAAAGTGTAAGGTGCCCTGAAACTGATCAGACACCAGTGACTCTTAGCACCAGCTCATGAGCTCAGCATCACCAACTTGTGCGGCTCAGCAACCCATAGGGAGGCTCACAGAACTCTACCATAGCAAAAACGTCTGTGCTACCAGTGACCCATGATCATGCCTGCTTTCAGGGAGACTGACCCTTGAGCAGCTGCAGCCTAACAATTTTGGCCATTTGCTATGCCTGCTATCTCTGTAGTCCTATCACCCGACCTCCATTGGTGTGAATCCGTATTCCTTACAAGATATCCTTTAATGTCATTAATAATCAGCTCTGTGAAGCTTTCCATGATCAAATGACTTAGAAAAGAAATAGAGAAATGCACAAAGGTGTTCACACAGGCCTATTGTTCCATGCTAAAAATCACAAACATTTAAAAAGAAAATTTAAGGTCATTTTTTGTTGTTGTTTGTTATTTTGTTTTTATGCTCAAATAAAACATTTGCACAGGAGTATCCCTAGATACCAGAACAGGACATATGAAACGGTCTGGTGTTGCTTCTATCACCATTCATCCAGAATATATGTCCAGGCCATTTATCTGAGGGGAACTCAACAGCAGCAACAAACTGTATAGATACAGGATCCTATGGACTGTCCTTTTTTATAGCACAGCCATCATTCCCTTGGCAAATGTACCATTACAGAAACATGATCAGTAATGGAGTGGGTGCCATTAAATAGAGCAGTAAAAAGATAGAGTTGGGTAGTTAACTGAGGGAGTACGGTAAAAGGATATTTTTCTCCATGAAAATTGTACCCCAAAATATGGACTGTGAGAACAGCAGTTGAGCAGAAAAAAGAGGGCAAAAACTTGGTCCAAAGCGTAATACATGAATTGTAGTAACCCTGGTCAGGTATCTTTCATAATGCTTCTATTCTGTCAATATCCGTTGACTAAGAAATGCAGCATCAAACTGCATCCCAAACCCTGGGGAGATAAACTCAGTTTTTTACAAAGAAATCCTTCTTAAACCAGAGCAATTTGCTGAAGATGCTTTCTTTTTTTCTATTGCATAGGTTTGGCTTCTTTGTCAAAATCTTTGTCAAAAATTAAGTGTCTAGATGTGGGGACTTACTTCTCAATCTTTGACTCAATTCCTTTGATCAATCTGTCCATTTTTATGCCAGTACCATGTAGTTTTTATTACTATTGCTCTGTAGTACAGCTTGAGATCAGGGAGGGTGATATCTCCTGGAGTTCTTTTATTGTACAGGATTGTTTTAGCTATCCTGGGCATTTTGTTTTTTCATATGAAGTTGAGAATTGTTCTTTCAAAGTCTATAAAAAAATTGTGCTGAAATTTTAATAGGAATTGCATTGAATATGTAGATTTATTTTGGTAGGCCATTTTTACTGTGTCAATCCTACCGATCCATGAGCATGGGGAATCTTTCCGTCTTCTGATACTGTCTTCTTCAATTTTATTCTTCAAAGATTTGAAATTCTTGTCATTCAGTTTTTTCACTTGCTTGGTTAGAGTTTCTCCAAGATATTTTATATTTGTGGCTATTTTGAAGGGTGTCCTTTCTCTAATTTCTTTTTCAGCCCATTTATCATTTGTATAAAGGAGGGCTATTGAGGGATTTTTGGTTTGTTTTTTGTTATTTTTGGTTTATTTTTTTGGGATAATTTTATATCCAGCTACTTTGCTAAAGGTATTTATCAGCTATAAGAGTTCCCTGGTAGAAATTCTGGGTCATTTATGTATACTATCATACCATCTGTGAACAGTGATATTTGACTTCTTCTTTTCCACTTTGTATAACAATGATCTTCTTTAGTTTTCTTATTGCTCTAGTTAAGACTTCAAGTACTATACTGAATAGATAAAGAGACTTCAAGTCCTATACTAAATAGATAAGGAGAGAGTGTCTTGTCCCTTGTTTTAGTGGAAATGTTTTAAGTTTCTCTCCATTTATTTTGATGTTGGCTATTGGTTTGCTTTTATTGTCTTTAGGTATGTGCCTTGAATCTCTAATCTCTCCAAGACCTTTATCCTGAAGGGAAGTTGGATTTTGTCAAAGGCTTTTTCAGCATCTAATGAGATGATCAAGTGGAGTTTGTTTTGTTTTGTTTTGTTTTGTTTTGTTTATTTTATAGATTGCGCTGATTTATTTTCATATCTCGAACCATCCCTGAATCCTGGGGATAAACCCTACTTGATCACAGTGGATGATCTTTTTGATGTACTCTTGGATTTAGTTAATGAATTTGGTTTAGCAACTGATGGAAACTGATACAAAGACCCACAGACAAACATTAAGTGGAGCTTGGGGAATCCTGTGGAAAAGGGGAAGGAAGGGGAAGGATAATAGACAGAGTGGTCAAAGATACAAGAAAAATCTACAGAATCAACTAACCTGTCCCAGAGGGACTCATAGAGACTAAACTGCCAAAATGAGAGCACTTATAGGAAGGACCTAGCCCCTTCCCCATAACACACACACACACACACACACACACACACACACACACACACACACACACACACACTGCTTCTTGATCCATTTTTTTCTGTTGATGGACCACAAAATGAGCTGTTATTGATTCATACATCATGAATAGACCTAGTCAAATCTGTAGGGATTGTGAATACACTTAGAGGAGCCTGCGAATAAGAAACAAAGTCTTCTAGAAAGAACTCATTCTAAGAAAGGAGAACACCAAGGCACAAAGCTTCATCCAATGGAATCAAGCTTAAGAGAGAAAATGTAATCTCAAACAGAGCCAACATAAATTTATGCTTTGTTTTTAGTGAGAACTAATTGTGAGTGAATGGAAATAAATTATAAGTGAAGCCAGAAGACCTGAATACTCATTCTTTGATGTGTGTGTGTGTGTGTGTGTATGTGTGTGTGTGTGTGTGTGTGTGTGTGTGTGTGTGTGTGTATACACTCCTTCTTCCCACTTTCCCCAAATTCCCTATACTTCTCCTTTCTAAATTTATGTCCTCTTCTTTTAAGAAACCTAAGATGGACAGGTCTTATTCAGGCACCCACAAACACTGTAATTTTATGCATGTACTAACTATTTCATGTCCCAAAGAGAATTCTTCCTTGTTCTCTTGCATTCTTTCCATCCCCCCTTCTGTTCTGTGCCCTGAGCCTTTGGAAGGATTGATACAGATGCCCTAGGTATGACTGAGCACTTAGCCACCACTTAATTTCATCATTTTTTATCAGATAGGAGTCTCTGTAGTCAACTGCTGCCCACTGCAAGAAAAAGCTTCTCTGAGTCAGGTTTATAGTAGTAACTATCTATGACTGTTAACATAAACATTTTGAAGCAAGTTTGACAAATGCCCATTTATTTTTTTAGATTGTTTTATTTTTATTTTATGTATATTAATGTTTGCTTGCATATATGCCTTTGCACCACATCGATGCATTGCTATGGAGACAAAGAGGGAACTAGAGCCCCTGGGACTGGAATTATAGTTGGTTGTGAGCCACAATGTAGGTGCTGGAAATCTAATCCAGATCTCCTGGAGGAGTCACCTCTGCTCATAACCATTGAGCCTTCTAGCCAGCCCTTACAACATGTTTATACATTTAGCACAGTTTCTGTAGTAGGTTCCTTTTTAGCGCCTATGACCTCACCAGGTATGAACTCTTGATTAATTTTTTACAGTACTAGGCATGAATTGAATTTCGCTTTTATTAGCTGGCCTCAAATCCATTCATAAAGTAGTTGGTTCCTCCCATAACAGTACTGCTACTGTTGTAGCAGTGAGTACGTTCTGCCTTGTCTGTAAGGAGTGCAGGATCTACTGATAGTTTGATTTCTTATTCATTGAGTACCTTGCCTGGTACCTTCTAGCTCTATGAAAACTAGGCAGCAGAGAGGAAGCTCCCAGCTCCGTTCTGGCTTGATTTCTCTTTGATAGGGGCCTGTGATTTTATTTTTGACAAATCTAGAAATGCACAGTATGCAAAAGAACCACACAGCAAAGGTAAAAAGCGTGGCCTATTTAGATATACACATTCAAGTTGAAATTCCAGGACTCAAGGTACAGTACAGTAATTTATAGCTTAAAAAAAAAGATAAAAATGAGAAGAACTTTATACATCACTTAGAATCTGGTGGTAGACATAGAGACATTTGAAGGCAGAAGTGATGACGCTGAGGCCTTCAATGGACTTGAGGGGTAGGTAAAGCCTTGGCAGAAATCATATATTGAAGGCACCTGAAGGAAAAGTTTTGAGAGGCAATAAGATAGGAATGGAAAGTGTGCTCATTACTTATCTAGTTGACTAGATAAAAGGGGAGGTCCATATAGTTGGTGTTTGTGAGTGTACCTGTGTGCCTGTGCATGGGATGGAATAGCATTTGAGTCAGCAGCCTAAGTAAAGACCATGTGGTCACAAGCTTGAACAGATATTATCTCACTCTGTAGTGAGAGTCCAAAATGGAGATAGAGGAAGAAACTGTGTTTTCTTTCTCTCTGTATTTATCTCTGTCTGTCTATCTGTCTCCCTCTTTGTGTGCCTTTCTGTCTGTTTCTCTCTCCGTTGATCTAGGATATCCATCTCTTGAATTTAGACTTGTATTTTTGGTCAGCTGTTCTTTGGGTTTCTGATTGAGTTTTATACCAGCGTAAGGTCCAACAACCACTTAGATCCTGGCTGAATCACATCATCAGTTCTCTTGGGTCTTGAGTTTTCAGATGGCAGGTAGACAAGATGACTGAATCACAGACGTGGCATCCCTGGATCTTCAGCCTTCAGATCATAGAACTTCTCAGCTACTACAAGCATGTGTGCTAATTACCAGAATAAATTTCTTCATATATATTATATACCTTTAAATGTATCATTTTACACAGTTATGCATTATTGGTTTTGTTTCTTTGAAAACCTGTAACTAATTCACAGGGAAATGTTTGATGTCCAGTATAAACAAAAGAGCATGGCATACTTCCCAACACTCAGTGTTTGCGTGTGTGTGTGCACGTATGTGTTTCTGTGTGTGTGCATGTGCATGTGTGTGTATACATATGTGTGTGTTTCTGTGTGTGTGTGTACTCATGTTCATGTGTGTACAGGAGTGTGTGTTTCAGTCATGTATGTGTAGGAGGCAAGAGATATGACTAACATAAAACTACATATCTTTTAATTAGGATTGGGGACAGCTTCCCAAATTCATTTCATTACACACCTTAAACTTTATTATATTGTTTTTCCTAGAAGGGAAAATTCAGGTCATAAGAAGATGCACTGCACATTCTGAAGGAACTTCCATCTTAATAACTCCCATTAAATAATTCCATATAATCCCTACTCTATAACTTTTAAGAAGCCACACAGAATATTATAAAGTATGTAGTTATTAAATATACAGGATGATTTAATTCTGGGTATTATAAAAATTTATTATTTCCCATTGTCTCTTCCTGTTATTAATAATGTATATTAAGTTTGTCAAGTTGTTCCAAATAAAATGAGGCAATTATGATACACACCAGTTTTAAATATATATAAATATATATATATATATATATACTATATATAGAATTAAAGTCTCTGTAGTAACTATATTTCCAAAGCCAAACACCTAGAAGTTTATGCTTTGAAGACTCATTATCCAAATAGTTTATGGTTTTGCTGAAATTTTAATAGCTATTTTTATGATTCAAAGGATATTTAATAGCCTGATTAAGAAACTTGAAAAATCATGTTGATAAACACACATATTTACACACATTAATTGTTTCCTTTTGAATGGGATGCAATATTAAAGGTTTACATCCTGATAAATTCCAAAATACATCTATATCTCAGTCTGGCTTCCCTACTTCCTTTACTCTGACACTTAAAACAAGTTGGCAATAAAAATCAAAGAGACTTTAATATGGCAGTGTGGTTATTTTACAGGTGTAGCTTTTGATTTAGAGTCATAAATAAGATCCACAGGAAAGCCTCTGCTAACTGTAAGCCAGTGACTTCCCAGCATTCCTTGAGCTCTGTTTAACCTTGCCTGGCCTTCTTCTCTTCCAGCCACTGATACCTTGTGCTGGCATCAGCTATGAAAGATCTTTTAAAAGCTTCTAATGGCATATTTATTATTTCTTATGCATTAGGGCTATTTGCTGGTGCCTTAGAATTTAAACTCTTTGACTCATAAACAAATCAGTAATGACGAAATGGTCTGTGTATTAAAGTATCTATGTAGAAAGTGTGTTTATGTCCCACTAGCTAACACAGACATAAACATACTAGAACACAGTTCAAATCCTCTTATTTAATGTGGAAAAAAGGTGCATGAATTATATTGAGTAGATTTGACAGTGAAGTACTACGCCAGTACTGAAAATTAAGACAAAACTCATGCATAAAATTTAAAATATAAAATTACTGTTTAAACCTACATTTTTAAATATAAAAATGTATGGGGAGTTTTTCTTTTTTTAAATAAAAATTACTTGGGAGGCCTTTGGGTGACAGTCACTGGGATGTAGCAATACAGATTCTACGAAAGCCATCAAATGGAAATTCTGAAATTTTGTTATCTCTTTCTATTTCTGATCCTATAAGAATGCCACTCTATAGCCTATGGTTATCATCTATACATCCTGTACTTGTATGGCAGGAAACTGAAACAAAATTTTGAGAATTTAAGAAGTTCAGCTTGAGAATTTTGTTTGAGTTAGAAATTAAGTTATATCTTTTAAACACTGCACTTTATTTTGTAATGATACATGAATATACGTGTTCTTATCAGTGCACACACCTGTGTACAAATATGGACATTATATATGTGCATGCATGTGTGTATGTGCATATAGGTACATATGTATGTATGTATTTATGTATGTATGCATATATGTATATTCATATATATCCATGTGGATGTGAAAACCAGAGGTCCTCTATCTGTTTTTACCCAATTTTCTCATTTTTAGGGAGTGGTGGTGGTAAATGCTCATTTATTCAACCAAATATATTTTTTTCAAATATAAAAATATGAAAGTAGTTTGCATTTCCATTAAACAAAGAGCAAGTTGACCTCTGTCAAATGTTACAAATCTGAGAGAAGACAGCTTCATTATTTATGTGTGAAGGTCTGAAAAGGAGGATGAGGCATGGCGAGAACTCGGGGCAGAAAGAGAAAAAGGATCACCGTAGATTCCAGGATAGCGGAAGGAGTTAAAATATTTCTCTCATTCAAAATCGCAAATTTAGGCTAATGTGCAATTGTCTGTACATGTACATAATCATGGGTTTCTTTAATTTTTAAAAACATAGTGGTGCTAGACCTCTAAACAGCACTAAACATATCCCTTTGACTCAGTGGAGCGAACCAGGCCTCAGGTAAAGTGAAAGTGTCCATGTTATCATTCAGACTGTATTCTTCAACTCGGAGTCCAGCTCTGTTAGTGCTCAATCACATCATCTTTCTTCCTTCCCTCTCCCTTCCTTCTCTCCCTCCCTTCTTTCCATCCCTCCTCTCTTCTCTCCTTCCATCCCTCCCTCTGTGCTCCCCCTCTATCCTTCTCTCCCTCCCTCCTTCCTTCCTTTCTTCCTTCTCTTTTGAGTTAGCTTCTCTCACGGGCCATGAAGCTCAACAATTGGCTAGAATGACTGGCCACAAAGCTCCCAGAATCCTCTGGTGTCTGCCCCTCCAGCACCGAGATTATAGTCACAGATTACCACACCTGCTTTGTATGAAGGTGCAGGGACTCAGTGAGTACTTTATGCACTGCGACAACACTGGCCTGGAACTCTTGGTATCCCTGCTACATCCCCAGTCTCCATGTCCTGAGATTTCATGAACTCTAGTTCTGATTAGATTAATTCTCCTAAGAAACAGGTACCTTGAAAACGATGCTTAGAAACCCACTCATTGGGCCGGACAGTGTGGCGCACGCCTTTAATCCCAGCACTTGGGAGGCAGAGGTAGGCGGATTTCTGAGTTCGTAGGCCAGCCTGGTCTATAGAGTGAGTTCCAGGACAGCCAGGGCTACACAGAGAAACCCTGTCTCGAAAAACCAAAAAAGAAAAAAAAAATCCACTCATTGAATAGGACCTTAAAAGTTTTCAAATGCTTCTGAATAATCCTGAGTGTTGTAGGTATGTGGCCAACATTTTGAGTTGGTGAAGTTACAGCTAAAAATTCAAGACAAAGAGGAATTTCTAAGTCCGACAGTATGTGATTTTTTTTCCAAAATATGATAGTCAGTGTTTATGAGTCCAGGGACTTCTTCTGAGCATGTCAGTGATTCCATGCCCGGGCATTGAACTGCCCACACAGAGAGGCTTTTGTCATGATGTGACCATGTCTGTACACAGAAAGGCATGCAACCTCGTGTTAGCCCTGCTTTCAGGGTTCCCAACAGAGTGACTGCTTCCATTAGCTTAACTAGTTCAAACACTTAGTAGTTCAGTTTCCTGACCCCTCTTTCTTCAAGCACATGGACATTCTGAGAGTCAAGTGACAGCATCTTCAGGAAGCTCTGTTGTGAGGCTGAATTTGGGGTAATTGACACCAATAACATAACAGCATTAAATCACTCATATTTTTATAGTGGATAAATGAGTCTGCTTATAAATATGTTCAAGGATAGCTTGTAGGTGGCAGAAGAATTATGCTATAACTTTAACAGCTAATAAATCTTTATTTAAGCAGGGGACCTCTAAAATTTAATTAGGCATATGAAAGCAGAGATCATTCTGAGAGGAAAAATATGCTGGTTCTCACAAGAAAAGGCACGTGCTTTATGGAATATTGCAGGTTAAAATGTACTGCTCTGTTACTTTGTCCAAAGAAAGGCTTTCTGGTAGAGAAGCAAATATCTAACTTAAAAAAATGTAACAAAGGTCAGCCCGAGGATTTTCTGATCTACCGTACAGTAGAGGAGAAGAGGTCTATTTTGTGAACTTCATGTCCATTACATAGCTGAATCCATCACAGGTTCCTTCGCCTTCATCTCTTCTTTTCTGAGTCATGGAGGGTCAATACAGGCACTCCTACTCTGCAAACATCTCAGGTGTATGTCTACGCTGAGGTAACACCACGTTTTCCACTACTTATAATTTAGATATTTAAATCATGACTGCCCTTGAGTTCTGAAATCATTCTTAGAAATCTACAACTGTATAAAAAAAATATATATATATATATATATATATATATATATATATATAGTGTGTGTGTATGTGATATATGATATATATTTGTGTATATATGTATAAATATATACAAATTTTTATTTTAAGCATATGTGTGTTTGCCTCCCTAGTTTTATATTCATCCTGTGCATGTCTAGTGCCTGTGGAGGCCAGAAGTTGGTATCCGATTCCTGTCAGAGACATATAGGTGGTTGTGAGCTAGTGTGTGTATACATACATATATATGTATGTATATATATATATATATATAATTATGTACAGTTGCATACATACATTGTGTGTGTGTGTGTGTGTGTGTGAGAGAGAGAGAGAGAGAGAGAGAGAGAGAGAGAGAGAGAATATGATAGTACCTTTCATGAGTTCATAATTATGCTCCCAGAAGCCAAAGAGTTTTAGATGAAAATCCCAGGGCCAGGTGTTAGATGCCGCCCTCTGAATTCTTTGTTTATATATAAAGCTTCCAGAGACTTTCCAAACAATATAAGCTCCTGCTCTCCTCTTTGTTACATACAATAAATAGATGGTAAATTCCTATTTCTGAAGACACTGTACTCCTTGAATACAGGACACAGAGAAATCAATCTCGGAACTGAGTGGAAAATGTTACATTGAAGGGTGACCTGACTTATACCCTGAATCAGAACATTAATGTTCTACTCAAAGTTTCTTTTTTCCACTCTAGTCCATAGAAACTTGAGGAGAGGAGTTTCATGGCATAGATGCTAGTTATGCAGTGTCAATTCACCATTTGTGGTTTGCGAAATAATCAAATATAAATTCAACCCAAGTCTATCATAAGTTTCCTTAATGTTAAATAATTTCCCATGGAATTATTATTTCAGAGCGTTAATCTAAAGTTTGTAAGAATTAAAAAAAAATGTACAATACTTACATGCTGATAATAAAAGATGCAAAATCCCTGTAGTTAAATATAATAACTGTATCATGTCATTCATGATTTTACATTGGGTGAGGAGTTGGGGCAAGTCTCAGAAAAGTCCACCAATCTCTGTTATACATGGACAGGTCTAGAGATAGGTTGGCATAGGACTATTCTTCTGTGTGGATTTCATCTTCCAGGTGCCTATTTCTCCCATATGACCTATTTCTCTAAAGCCCTTAGGCTATCCATGGGGCTCTGTGTTAATTTGTTTCCTAGCACTATGACATACCTGGTACAAGCATCTTTAAAAAAGGGATGTTTTATTTTGACTCAGTGTCTCAGGGATGTTAGTTCATGACCAGTTGACTCCACCGCTGCTGTTACTAAAGCAAAACAAAGCATCAGGGTGATAAGAACACACTGCAGCATAACCGGACACCTCATTGTGAACAGGAGAAAGAACAAGAGGGCTAGACATAAGCTATGCCCTTCAAGGGTGTATTCAAAGTGACCCATCTCATCTAAGTAGGCTTCATCTCTAAAATTTTCATAAGTTTCCAAAAATGCCATTATATCATGAGTCCATATTCTCGTTTGTGTACTCAAAGTAAGAACAGCAACAGATTGTTCCTTCTCTATCCCCATCTCACCCCTGCCACAGAGGGATGTGTGTAAACTCACTGGATTAAAAAACAAAATGATAAGAATTCTAGAAAGGGATCTGTGGGGTGCAGGGGGTTGAGAGAGCTAAGCATGAAACGAGAAATTGTAGGAGCTAACATAATTAGAGTGTAAAGCTGATGGTTTTAGTTCTAATTCTTTCATGGGTTGTTGCTGGTTTTGGTAGTAGATGAGTTTGTAAAGACTATTTCATACTGGAAGTGTAACATTTAATGTGAAGTTCTGCAGTCTCCACATTGAATGTATATTCTAACTGTATGTAAGCTGCTCATTAAATTCTTTAGACTTTGGGTCTGGTTCACTTTGGTGTGTGATGTTTTTATTTATCTACAAGTTTTAAATAAAGTTTATAAACCTTAAAAATGTATTGTCTATGTGTATGAACAGATTAATTTAAAAATCTAAACAAAATTATTACTCTGTTTATCACATTCATGAAGTCAGAAGTTTCATGGTTCAGTTAAACTTTCCAGAGTCCTGTCATCTGACAATTAAGCCTCTGTCACAAGAGTCTGTGGGGAACATTTTATATCCAAGTCATGGCAGGATTCTGGTACTAAAGCGGGTCAGGTCCAAAACAACAGAAAATTACTTCTGTCATATTTTATTTTCCAAAACAAGTCATTGGGCTAGGGCATATCAAAGAGTAGGGCAACAGACTTCACTTCTGTGGGAGGAACAGCAAAGTCACTTTGTCACTAGTAAAGACCCAGAGAAGCATGGTTTATTTGGGGACATTTTAAAGGACCATCCACACCTTAAATAAAGTCAGCGTTCAGTAGGCATTTGGTGAACAAGTAGCATCATCCTATTCCAACTCTGTCAAGCTGACACTGGTCTCTTTGCAGCAGCACATATGGACTCTGTAAGTTAACAAAAAGGAAAGACTATTATACTGCCCAAATTCATGTTAGTATTTTGTAAGAACTTGATTGGGAAGTGAGCCAAGTTTTCTGACTCCAGATTCTCTATTCGGCCTACTAAAACATACTGATGTATCCTGGGAAGAAAATGAAAGACAGGAAGTGGTCAGTGAATAACATGAATGTAGTGTCATCCAGCTGGGTCACTTTAGAAACCTTCTGTATTTGAGACAACAGCTGATTCCATTCAATGAAGATGACTATTGCTTAACTGTTTCTTCGACTCTTCCACAAATTTAATTATTCCTGGGTAAATTTACAACTGAGTTCCAGACTTGTATTTACTAGTAGATGATTTCCTAGGAATATAGCTAAACCTTGTAGTTTCGGGTTCTTGTGAAAACTGTACAAAGGGACTCAGTAAACACATTGGGGGGCAGAGGGCAAAGCCTGGAGTCCATGTGACCATGGTCTCCTGACCTTAGCCTCTGTGTCATGTTTTCCTTCCTCAAGTATGATAGGAAAACAATGACTACACTCAGTAAGAATGCAGAAGAACAATGAAAAACATCAATAATGTTAAAAATATAGGCAACTCATTATAAGAAATTTCATTATAGTACATTCATACAATGCTTTCAATCAGTGTATCAAACATTTTATATAAAAGTATCGTAGAGAAAGGTTGTATTCTTCATACTATAACTGTTATTATTGCATCATTTGGCTGAGTCCTTTACTGAACTCTGAATTTTATTTGAACCTGAAACAGCAGTCAAAATTGTGGGCTACTTGATAATCCCCATGAAGATGACTAAAACGTTTTTGTGAAAGCCCTGCAGACTGAACCCATTTAATTTAGAATAGTTCTCATACCAGTAGAAAGAAGCAGATGGTCCCAAGCAAATACACTTGGTTTAGTATACTTTACATTGGATTTAATAGACAGATGTTTTGACTATGACATGGCAAGACAAGGATTTGAAATGGTGGATTGGAAAGGTTTTATCCATAAAAGTAATTGTTCTTGCATTACAAAGTGCAGGATTTACATGTGGAAAATGTCAGCTTAGTGTAGCATCTCATGATGGATCGTGTTACCACAAGCCATGGAGCTCACCAGGAATAGAAGCAAGTAACTTCGGAGGGGCCCTTTTAATAAGCATTACGTGGCGAAGGGCATGGAGTGATATTCCCAAATCAAGAATCATTCGAGTTACGCAGTTAATCCTTGATTATACACATTTGGAATTACGTGTGACCTTCTTCTCCGTAAGAATGTGACTTCTGTCTATGTTATTCCGTGAGGTAAAAGCAATTTCTACATGCTAACCACTATGCAGACAGATTTACAAATAAATAGTTTATTTTATCCTCGTGGAAATTACTAGAAACAGGTCAGGAAAATGATGCAGAGAAAACTCACCTTGCTAATAACTAGTAAGGATAGAAAATCTATGTTGTATATTATATTCTCCTTCTTGTCTTTCAAGTAGAGAAACTCGTTCAAAGAGTTGTTGAGAAAATGAAAGTGCCCGGTATGGATAGTGTGTTTTCAGTAAACACTTGTAAGGAAGAAGGGGCACTTCTTTGCAATGTCGAAGATAAACTGTATTTGGATTACACACATGACGATGGATGGAGAAGCGGAAGTGATTTTCCTAAGAGTCCTCTGTGTTTACACTTTCTTTCTTCTGAAATACTCAACTTCATCTTTTATCTACGTTAAAGAACATAGCTAAATAAAGACCGAATCCTGGGTAGAAATGCACCTCCTGGATAAAAATCCAGATTCATGGGTCAGATATATTCCTTGTGGAGATCCACCCAGGAACCAAATGGTTTGTTAACATCTCTGGGGATATTGAATATTTGGTAAATATGGCTTTATGTAGAGAAAGTGACTGCATTTTATCAGTCTGCATTCTTTTTTTTTTAAAAAAATACATTATTTTATTACAAATTTTAAAAATGCAATATTCTAAAAAAAATCTTTTTACTGGTAATACAAATTCCTATGAAGTTTTTTTGCTACCATAAGTAATTAAAGAAACCATTAAATATTTAGAAACATTCAACATCAAAGGCTTTCAATGTAACTGTAGGTTGTAGCCCCTGACAAAGCTACTAACTCTTTAAAAAGTATTTTTTCTACAAAGAATCTCATCAGCTATACAAAAATCTGTACAGTTTTTATACTGAAGCTAATGTCGAGCTGCACTCAAATTTCTCATTCTTAGCAAAATAATTTCCTGAGCACATATATTCCACACTTTAGGGTAGCCACTTATTCTTCATCTTCTTCCTCCTCCTCTTCCTCCTCCTCCTCTTCTTCCTCACCTTCTGGTTCATTCTTCTTTGAGCCTGTCGGCCTACCAGGACCTTTCTTTCCTACTTCACCTTTGCCCTTGGCACGATATGCGTAATATCCTTTTCATACTTCTCCTTTAGTTTAGCTGCTTTCTGCTCATATGGTTGTTTATCTTTGGCAGATTGCTCAGACCACATATCACCCACTTTCTTCACAGTATCTCCAATAGAGAGGCCTGGGTGTTCACTTTTGAGTTTTGAGCGATTTTCAGAGCAAAACAGGAAGAAGGCAGACGGTGGTCTTTTCGGAGCATTTGGGTCTTTTTTCTTTCCTTTCTTATCACCTTTGGGAGGAATATAGTTCTTCATCTCCCAGTCATAATGAGCTTTGCCGCTCTTGGCCAAATTTTCAAACTTTGACTTTTCCTTTGTAGACATGGTCTTCTATTTCTAGGAGCATTTCTTGGAGAACTCAGTGAAGTTGACTGACGAGTCGGGATGCTTCTTGTGCTCCTCCCGGCAGGTCTGCACGAAGAAGGTGTACGAGAACATCTTGCCCTGCGGCTTGTTGGGGTCACCCTTGCCCATGATGACACTGCGGCATCTACCTGGTGCCAGCTCTTCCCGCAAACCTCCACAGAGAGACTTCCTTCCCCAAGCTTTGGCGAGAAAATGACTGGCAACAGATTAAGCCAGCCGTAGCCTCTCCCAAGTACAAATGTAGGTTTTACACAGTGAATGCCAATGCAAACACTACTGTTTTCTTGTTCAAAGGAGTATGGGGACTGGAGAGATAGTACAACAGTTAAGATTCCTTACTGCTCTTGTAGAGGACCTGGGTTCAGTTCCCAGCATCCTCATGTTGACTCGCAATCATCTATAACTCCAGCTCCAAGAGATCCAATTAGTCTTCTGACTTTCATGGGCTCCTGTACAAACATGGTGGTTGGACACATACTTAAAAATACACATATGCACATAAAATTAAACAAATACTTTTAAATGTACAAACTCAACATAAGAAGAGTAGAAGCAGGGCCTGGATGTAGCTCATGTATTAAAATGGCATGGGAAACTTATTAAAATAAAAACATATATGTTCTTCAACCAAATTTTAGGAACTTTCAAAGGGCTAAGGCAGAGACTTGGGTATTTTTTAATATTGAGATAATAATAGCACTCATCTCTCCCTGGAGGATGGGGAAGAGGCCAGTCTCTGTTAGTGTGAATAGTTAGCGCTTTTTGCCTTTGTTATAAACATACGTACTAATGCTAATTTTCCTATGAATAAGCAAAGACATTAATCTATGGGGAAATTTGACCTCCTAACTAACAACTGTTGGACTCCCTTGCTGACTTTTTTTGTGGCTGTGGAGCATGAGCAAAGAAAGGGACATGAGACAGGAGTAACAGTGTCGCATCTTGGGCAGCTAGCGATGATGTGTCTTGTCATTGAGTTCCTCGAAAGCTGACTGTAAAGATGCCTGATTGGCGCAAAATCGTTTTTAGCTGTTCATGGATGTGCCTGATTGCTAACAGTCAAAAAGCCAGCCCTACTACCAGCACCAGTTATCTTGAAACTCCACAGAATCCCTGAGAAAAACCATACAGTGATCAGAACTGATAGCTCTACCTCTGAAAGCACAGACTCGGCTAGGAATGCTTCAAGTAGTTTGCACCAGACTTTTTGATCACAAATCTGGTTCAACTCTAGGTGACCTTGAAGCTATCTCCAGATGGAAGAGCACTTCTCATGGTAGTCCAGCAGGGGGCTGTTGCCACTGACACTAAAGAATCAAGGCTTTGATTAGAACAAGAACAAGCCTCCATTTGTGCCTCTGGTGTGCTGTGATTCCTCTAAAGATCTGGTCTCTGGCTGCCTGTGCATGGTGCTTAGGTACTTACTGGGTCAGCTCTAAACACTTTGGAGTTTCTTCTCTTGGTGTTGCAACATAGGCCCAGTGAGAGGTTTCTCTCAAGCAGGCACTTCTTGCTACTTTAAGCGTAGACAGAACCTGGTCCTTCAAAGAAAAACATCAGCCACGACAGCAAAGTCAACAGAGGCAGTGATAGTCCAATCTCTGAGAGTGGCACAGTAGCCAGCCAATTGTCAGTGAAGAAGCAGCTACTGAGGAACCAAAAAGCAAGGGTTCTGGAATCAGAGAACAAGCAAGAGAGCTAACACCAAAGACAAATTAAAAGTTATATGTAGACAAAGAATAGAACCTATTGGCCTTAGTTACCAGAAGAGGTGGAAAAAACTGTCCCTTCTTAAGGTCCAAGAGGTACTATTAAAAACTTAAATCTATTAAACCCTGACTTCCTAGGTCGACATGAGAGATAAGAGCCAAACCTTGCATGAGGACTGTAGAGCTAGACAGTGTCACAGGTTGTTGCTTTTGCCTGGTGCCACCACAGATATCTACCGTCAAGACCACTAGACACAGAGGCTACCCAACACCAGCACATGAAGAGTTTTTGAATAATTTCTGAGCACAAGGACCCCAGCCAGCTGATTAGCTTTTCTAGAAGATTCCATATACATTCTCACTAGGCTTCTCTGCCCAGAAGACTTGCTGGCTCAGTACAGGGATTCCACTGTATGCTTGACCTCACCCCGTAAGAGGAAAGCCTCAAAGGCACAAAATAATATGAGTACTGCTTGTCCTGTTTAGGCTTTGTTGATGCCTGGTCTTCCCTTTTGGGGTATGACATAATCTTTACACAAGGCACACTGCATTCATTTATATCTTTAAGTCTGCCCTCTCCTTAAAAAAAAAAAAGCTTTCTTCAGATCTAGGCAAGAAGGGAGTGTTACAGTGGGCTCCACAGGATGAGGAGGATTTTGGATGGGAGGGCCCACCTGCCAAGGAACCACCCTCTCTTCTCATTCATGACTTCCAGACTTCAGTGTTCATGATTCCCTAGAGATGGGACTGAGGTGAAGGTTCTACTTTATTAGTTCTGGAATGTGTCCGTACAACTCCGTGGTAAAGTGGACTGCACATTGGGTATCGTGAGGCTCCATCCCGTACCAAGTATCAAGCTCCTAGATGTACTGGAGCAAATGATACATGGTCTCTTCCCTGGCTCTCTTCTCTCCTGAAGACACACTGAGGCCAGTGTTGACTTGGTAACAGAATCGTTAAAGTATGGAGATAGCTGAGATGGATGAAACCCTTGATTTCAAAGTCTCAAAATAAACAAAATCACAGATCAGAAGAGAAAGGGGAATCATGGATTTGCTTCTGAGTTGGCATGAGAGGCCATAATTCAGTTCTTTCCACATGATTGCACCTTAAACAGCATTCCAAGTGGTCCACGTGTCCTAAGCTCAAGCCCCCCCTTTCAGATTGATAATTGATGCAGGGACATAGAATGTAAAATGCACTTTACTTTGTCAGTTTGTTAGCTTGTGTATAAATGTATTCGAACAGAAGGACATACAATGTATAGACCTCCATTTCTTACTATAGACATCCAAAATTGTTAAAAAGGTCTTTTGTTGGTAGCTACCTATGTTAGTAACTACCTTCCCCCTCCATCTAATTCTAGATTTTAGATTATCCTAAATGCCAGCTTCCCATGACCAAAACACCAGACTGTCATTCCTACACTTCTTCTGTGGCTCACTGTGCTTCCTCCCAATGTCGTTGGAATTCTCTTGCCTGTCATAGCACTCTGTTATATTTAAATCTGTGTGGTGTAACAGTTTCCTTTGGAGTAAAATATTCTCTGTGGAAGAAGGGGAATGTGTACCAGGCTTAAGAAACTCATAAGAAACAGTATGCCTAAGACGCCTCACTGAATTTGTATAAGCCAGAAAGAATTTCTTGGGGTGGAGGGTATCCTTCAGTACTACAGCTACTTATAATTTATACACAAGATTGCACGGTATGGCTTTCGTGTGTGGGGCGGTCATGCTTGGTGATGAAGTTTCTAGAGTCATCCATGATCCTGTAAATAATAGCCTCATTAATTATTCCAAGAGCTACTCGGATACATTCTTGTGTCTGTCATTGTACTCTTTACCTAGGTTGAATAGAAATACTTTCCTCCCTCAGGAAAATAAGAAATCTAGAATGTCAAAAACGGATGCAATCTGTTGACTCCAGTCCCCTTCTTTGTGCTCCTTAGCAGATGTGCCAGCTTGTGAAGCTGTAGAACCTTTAGGAGTCTGCCTGGCTGAAGCAGGTCACCAGAGGAGGATCTTAAAGGCTATACCTGGTTCCACCATGTGAAGAACACCCATCATATGCTCTTGCTGCTATTAAAAATTGCTGCTTGTTTTATCCCTCTAGAACCATGACCCAAAATGAATCTTTCCTTTCATATGCTGTTTCTGTAAGCATGGTAGCAAGCAATAAAAGCCTACCTTCTATCCCTTTTCTTGTGCAAAGTCAGGATGGTTGGTCTGTCTTAGACTCTGCAATCCTGAACTCCGAGATGTGGTATGGTCATGGTCTCACCTGAACAGAAATAATACCTAGATAATTGGATTGTTAATGAGATTTAAAAAATCACATGAACAAAAGTGTTCAGAATAGCATCTGATACAGATCAGCCAAATCATGTTTTCTATTATTAGCTCACTTAAAATGTGTCCCCTTGTCACTATTGTCTGCGTGATCTCTTCACCCCTTTTCCTCTTTGAAGTTCATCACCATTCACCATCACGATATCATTACTTAAATTTTGTTTATATTCTGTTGTTTACTGTTAGTTTAGATGCTTTTTTCCTAAGACTATTATACTGCAGTTTAGAGTGGGGTCACGATCTTATTTTATACTTCCCATAGCTCAGGGTAAAATAGCAACACAGAAAAGATCCTGGCTATCTCAAGGGTGATGCATGTATTGTAAGGAAGTTCTTGAGAACAAAAAGCGAGTGATGAGTGTTCCAGAAAAATGGAAAGATGAAAAGACTCAAAGAAGAAAAGAGTCAGGGCTGACAGATTGTCAAGAGCTGGAGAAAGGAAATCACTCAATTCGATGAGGAGAGATTGAGATTAAAGTACCAATTTTCATCTGGCAGAATCTGGTAGGAAGGCAAATGTAAGGTTTCTAAGTGGGTGAGCAGGGCTGGGCTACTTAAGTTCAGGGTCACCTTTCCGACACCAGGGATCGACTTCTCTGTTTCACACCCACCCCTATTCATCACCAAATACCTGGGCATGAACAAGAACACAGGGGTCACCAAAAAAATCATGAGAGTTTATGATTATGTAAGGATGTGAATTGTGTACCACATCCCTGAGCTCTGACCTCTCTCCTGGCAAAGTAAAACCTCAAGTTAGTTCCTTCACTGGCTTTTACTGGCTGAAGGCATCATCTGGAACCAACACCATTTGGAAACAGTGTCTCCTCAATTTGAGCCACAACATAGGGCCCAAACAGCTAGAAATTTAACAAAACCTCACTTGTTTATTTCCTTCCAACAGAAAGAAATACTAATATTTCCTTCTGTCGTTGTCTACGATGTAGACTTCAAGTGTTCTGACACGTGTACACTCACATGAAGCTAGAAGCCTTCTCCTTCTTTGTATGTTTGTTAGTGAATAGATTTGGATTCTGACTTTACATGGGTAAGCCCAAGAAGGGTTGCTGTACCTTTAGACACTGTGTCCTTACTTTTGTGCCCTTTGTAAACAGAAGCTGTCTATCAGTCTGCTGCTGCATAGGAGGCTCTTGCTTGCTTACTCCAGAGTGTATGCCCCACATCTGCCTCATCTGCAAAATGAATGAAATAAAAACCATGCCAGAGTAAGGATTGTGGGGGTCTAAAAGAGACACTTGGGCCACCCTGTCACAGAAAGCTCCCTCTCTTTACATGTTCCTGCTTGTCATTGCACAGATGCCACCCAATCCCCTCTTATTTGCATTTTACTTATTTTGTATGAAAGTCACTTTTAAGCTGTGTCTTCCAAATGTGTCTGTGGTTTCCTAACTGTCTTAACAACATATATGCATTACAATGACAGCAGCAAATTTTCTTCAGTTTGGGCTTTGTTAAAATAGTTTGAAAGGCAATTAAAATGCTTTCATCTGTATTTGAAAACTTGATCTGATTAAACTTGGTTTTCACATCTTACATTTGCCAAAATCTACTTCATTGTGTGGCTACTTTTTGGTTTTTTTGTCTGATTGTTTATTTTTGATTTGTTTTTGTTGTTGTTGTTGTTGTTGTTGTTGTTGTTGTTGTTTTTTCAGTGTTGGAAAAGCGGGTTCGAGAAGGTGGCTCAGGACCAGGCTTTATTCAGGGCACTCAACCAAAGGCTGGTATCTTTGTAGCCCAACCCATATCTTCTGCCCCAAGATAAGGGACTCACTCACTGAAGGCTTGCAAATGGAACTTAAGCAAGCACGCTTCGTGCTAAACAAAACATGCCATCATTTTATTGTACAAGTTATGGGTGTGCTTTTAATAAACTCATCATCACACACACATACAAAGAAATAAATAGATTTGTTCTGCTTAAACCACCATACAAAGAGCTTGGAACGAAGGAGGAAAAATCTTTAACACCTCTTAGGCACTGGAAGGTAACTTCACACTTCAGCCTCATGTCAAGAATGTGTGATAACAATTTGACAGGAAGTAAGTGGATTCTGTCCCAGGCCTTGCAGGGAGATGACCCTGGAGCTTAATGGTGTGATCTGCAGGCCCTTAGCTTCCTGCCCAGCAGGGGGTAGCCAAGTGCCGGTAACTGGGAAGCAATTCAGTCCTGCAGGAAACAGCCCACCAGCCAGAGCCACAGCCCTCTGATCTTAGAAGCCAGCTCTTCCGGCCAATACCAATACGTGAATTATTTGTTCCAAAATAGCCACTCATCAGAGGCATCTCTTGGGATCTGGAGCTTAGGTGATTGTGTCCCTTGGAAAGAGATTTTCAAAAATAAAGATGATAAGTTATTATTTACTTGCCCAAGACTTGAACTGATATTGGTGGGCTGTAAAGGCAGGAAGATTTCATTTTCGTCTTTGAGTCTTCTTTGTCTTCCCCAGTGTGCTAAGGGTGTGAGTTTCCACAGATGTGAATAGGCAGGTCTGGTCAGCTGCACTGGCACTCTGAGTAGATGGCTGCTGATGGGAGAGCTTAGCCACTGTCACAGGACATCTCCTCAGAGAACCTGGGAGCCAGCGGATGAAAGGGCTGAGGAGCCAAGGTGATGATTGACAGGTGAGAAGGCAGGGGAAGAATTCCCCGGTAGGAAGAAGGGGGGGGGGCGGGGCTGAGAGGTGACTGCAGAAAGGAGCAGCATCCTGCTGTCTGCCTAGCTGCAGCTCCACCTCCTCCTTGGCTGTCCTGCCAGCTCAGATGCGTCCTCCTGGCCTTCCCATACTCACCTTGTTGCTTCCTGCTCAGGCCATTTTCCGTTAATGCTGCTTTTCTTTGTTGTATTTTTTCCCAGTTCAATGAACCCTCACATTATGGGTTTCTGTTGTCATTCTAACCTCTAATACACAACCATTACATCTTATCTCGTCTTCTAAATTACTTCAAAATCCAATTACAAAGCCCTCTCTCCTCCAAGAGCACACAACTCTCCACATTACTGAAATGTTGGGCTTTGCTTTGTCTTTCTAAATTAATAATAGCTACCATTTCCCGTCTGTTCTTTCCAAGGGATTCAGTTATATCACCGCACAGATTTCTCAAATGCAGATTATGAGTCTTTTTGCATTTTTGCTGAGCTACAAAAAAACTAAAGATAATTTTCCAAATATTCATAAAAGATCTGTCAGTTTTTAGAATCAACTTTTTGAAACTCAACCTCTAAAGAAGGCAGCATTTTAAAATCAGTTAAAATTTAAATTAAATCAGCCAGAATTTCACCCTTGCTTTACATAGCAGAAGCCAGTCTCTTCCAAAGGTTTCAGATAGTTGAATAGGTCTGTTTGTTTTCACAATGATTTTAATGACACAAGTGAATATGTAATCCAATCAAGATTACTGTAATTTTCTGAAATCTAAGGCAAACGGCTGTATTAAAGGCAAACTTAAATTCTAATGAATTATAAAATATTTTGGTAAAAGTGAACATGGCAAGAACATTTTAGGAAAAACTTTTTTTAACACATTGAAAATATGCATTTTTGTTTGTTTTGTTTTGTTTTTGTTTTTCTGACAGAGGAGAGGCATAATTATGACATATAATTGGAAATTGCTTTTTGAAAATGATTGTCAATTCAAATCTAAATTTAGCTTCAGAAATATTACTTGTTTAAATGTTTTATAATCACAAACATGAAGCTGAATGGCAACTTCTTTCTTTTTTTCTTTCTTTCTTCCCTTTCTTTTCTCTCTCTTTCTTTCTTTCAAGATAAGGTCTCACTATGTAGCTCTCCTTGTCCTGTAACTAGGTATGATCAGGCTGGCCTTGAACTCACAGTGAACCGCCTGCCTCTGACTCTATAATTGCTTTTCTTACTTTTGCACTCTTTTAGTTTTGTGCAGAGTGTATTTGACAAACCTAAGGCACCCAATTACTCAACGACAAAATGTGCTTGTAAAGTAATAACATGCAGAATTCATGAATTGCTTCATTTTTATCTTTTCACAATGTAAACTTTGAACTTGTGAATTTCTTAGATTCAAGCTTTGGCTAATAATGCTAACTATATTATAAAATGCTAAGAAACCGAAGAGTCCTACCCATATCAGTGTTAGCTAGGCATCAACTTAACATCTATAGTTATTATAGTTATTTTGTATATTTATTATACTCTAAAAATGGAATCTTTACCTCCATAAATATTAAAATATGAAGTGATATATATGTGTTACATATAGTACATATATTTAAAATATATTGTTTCCAATTAAGAATGTTTCCGATGCCAAAATGAAGACCAAGGGGGAAGATGGATACCAAGCCCTTGGAATGTATAGGCCGACTGAGGTGGAGCAGAACTAAGCACCAAACAGCACAAGCACACACAAAGCATAGGAACATGGAGCACTAGAGATTGCCGAAATGAGAAAGTGCTCAGCAAAGTACAGGCCCTGGAGCAGAAAACCAGAGGCCATGCAAAGCAGATTTGTCCAGTTTATTACAACTATAGACACAATGAATGTATATGCAAAGGTAAATTATGTATTTCATGTTTTCAGTTGTATTAACAAACACTTTACAATCTTAATTTAATATATTAATACTTCACTGATACTAACAAAAGGAAGACATTCCCTCTCCTTCCCCTTTCTTCTCTTTCCTCTTCCTCATTCAAAAAAAAATATTTTCAATGAAAATGACAACTTAGCCAGAATTAATTTTTGTTTGTATTGAAAGTCTCCATAGTGTCTTTTCATTTCAGTGTACCCTGAATGTCACTCTTGGTATTTTTAAAAAATAGATTCTAACATAGCTTGCACATTTCTTTGATGTTTAAATATTTCAACAGTTGGCTGGACCTACTGTGTGTAGAAACATATGCACTCAAGTCTTTTTTCTTTTTTTTTTAACCAATATGTTCTTTCATGGTATCTGGGTCTTTATTTCTAAATTTTATAAGCTTTTTAACATAAATGACTTTTTAAAATTACTTTGACAAACTAGGTTCAAATTCACATGAGTCAAATATATAGATAGTCTTAAAGGGTTGACTTTATTTTTTAAATCCGGAATGTACTTTCTACCATGTGTAAGTGCTTCATGGCAATCTCAAAAACGAATATCTACATTGATATCACATTCTTCTGCATATTTTATGAAGCTCTATTTAAAAATAAATAGATAAAGACTTTGAGATATTGTCAGCCAATTACCATATGGGATACATGATCATTGGATTCTTTTAGATAATCTATTATTTACAGTGTTCGGCAAATGACAAATTAACTCTTTTAAAGATGTATGCCATTTAAAACAGGGCTACCTAGACAGCAAGCTGTGGGTTTTAGTGAGTTGGCGACCCCAGCATGTTTCTAGGACTTCGGTTACAGACTAGGCTGTGGCCGCAATAGCAAACTTTTAAGGACCTCTTGTATGTCCTCAGGGCCAGGAAAAGTCAGTGCAGACTTCAGGAAGATGGACACAGACGCACACGGGGAAGATTAGCAGCCCCTGTTAAGACTTTAATGAATAAGACAGAACAACACACAGGGCTTCTCCCTGTTCTCTGCTGCTCCCTGTGTCTTGCAGGCTGAGGATTGGCTCGCTTCCCTGACTCACTAGATCATTATGACGTAAAATGGCAAAGTCCATGACTTAAAGTCAACACCACCTTTAAAACTCAGAGTGAAATACAGTCATATGGAATGGCACAAAGCATCGCGGTATTGCAGGTGTCTCCTCCATTTCAATTTCTGTGTTACAAGGGGGCAGTAATATCAAATATATTTTCTAAACTGATTGTGTAGTTCTCAGTTCATACTGAGTAAATGCTCTGCTAGATTCAACGTCTTTTAAATAACTACTGAAAAAACATCCTGGTTCTAGATCAAATAAAATGAAATAAAATAAAATGTAAAAGTCCAGAAAAGAAGGCTTCAACTTTCCAAGATCTCAAACAGTTCTCATAAAGCACAGTCGTGGTCAGTTGGATGTGAGCGAACAATTCATCTAATTGTTTCCTTTAATACAGTGAGAGTTTACCAAGACAGAAATACAATTGCTGTGGTGAGTGGAGGCCCAGCACCAGATACTTGACTTTGCAAACAAAGAGGCCCAAGACATCCACAAAATCAAATGTCCCTTTCTTTATCTTTAAAAACGACATTCATCCATTTATTTTCCATGGCATTTCAAAGCTGTTTCATGATCCCATTGATTTGAGAAGGCAACTTTTAAACACTAAACAAAATAGAGAAATAAAATTTTCTTTGAATTGTTCAGGCACTATGAGAGAAAAACTACTTAGAAAATGACCCTACCTTCACTAGGATGGAAATACTATGGGCCTCTCAATTAGGAGGAAAAAAAGATCCATGCAACAGTGCCTATTGGAAATGACTGGGAAATAAATCTCTCTTTCCCTCTTTTTTTTTTTTTTCCTTAAAATAAAGTTCAAGGCAACATTTAAATGAATAATTATTTACCATTCTGTTAAAGGCGAGCATGCGTGGCAGGCCTCATCTATTAGCACTGACGCTTTTTCTGCTTAGAATGGCCCATTAGCTGCTTTGTAGGTTGCACTGCTTTTAAGATTCAAATTCAGAATCTCTCCTGTTTTGCTGTTACATTTCTGGCAGGCGGCCAGCAGCAGATATGCATAATATTTCACTGTTAGACCTTGCAAACATCATATCCTGCTGTGCTAAAGAAAACATTGTCCTTTACCACATGAAAATAATCCATCACTTTTCAATCAGCACACAAAAAAGCTCTACCTGTTTTTGCCATCAGACTCAAGAAAAATTAATGGCCCCAGTGTGAAAGGTGGACCCTCTATACATGATCCATTAAAGTACAAACTAATCAAAATATATCTAGCATCTGATTTGCTAAGCAAGAGGAAACAAAAGAGAAGTAATGAAAAAAACTAGGCCCTTCTAAGACCCACATGACGGTGTTCTATCAGTATTAACCTTATTTATTTTAAATGTGGACGGACATAAATAAAAGATCCTGAAATGAACCCATTGAATTCAATCGATTCAAGTAGACAGACACTCTGTATTTATCTGAAAAAGATGGTCAAAGATACTTACCATGGATTGGAGGAAAATTTTTATAATAAAAATATCTTTAAAGAGTAAAAAAGACAGGTTATAAATTCTCCCAACTGGCCATCAGACAAAATGATACATTAAAAAAATGTTTTCCTTGGGAATAAAAAATCAGTATTTTGTCAACTTGTACATGCTTTTTAAAAAATAATTTCATGCTTTTTAGGCTAGCAAAATGACTCCATGGGTAAAAAGTCTCCTGGTCAACCTGAGGACCTGAGATCTATCCCCAAGACCACACGGGAAAGAAGAAAGCTGACACCTGAGGCTTGCTCTGTGACCTTTGTATATGCACCATGGCAAGCACGTGCATAGAGATACTAAATGAAAATGTAAAATAAAATCATTTAGTGCCTTTGGCAATGTTGATGTCATAATCACTTTTGAGGGAGTGAGATGTGAAGTCTTGTTTCAAGGCTGCAAGATTTTTGCAGCAGTAATTTTAACAGAAAATATCAACCATTTTAGAGGAATGCCCACAGTCAAACAGCAATCCATTTTGTAACTTTTTCCGATTAACATTGGAGTTGCTGAGATGTCTTCGCTTCTGCTGGATGTGGAGAGGGTCTCCCTGCCTCTATCACTACTGCTCATTTCGTATGATCAGTGTCATATAGGTTAATGCATCTAATAAAAGCACTAATAAAAACAGACATAGTGGAATATGCTTCTTTTATTAAGAAGGTATCTATACTGGTAACTGATTTTGTATTAAAAAATCCTTTAATTATTTAATTATTTATTTAATGATCAATATTCTGATCATTTCATGGTTTAATAACAACACTGTTTTTCACTAAAGTTCCAGGTTTTTCCCTTTCTGCTTCCCTCATGTCCAGTTCTTCTGGAGACCTTACTTAGACTAGACCCTCAAAAACATAACTGCATCACCATATCTCTTCAGCTGAGGTCCACTGGAGGAAGGAATGGAGTTGAAGAGTTGTAAAGTTTAGAGCCCACTAGTTTACATGAAGAAACTGAAGCAAGGGGTTTTAAGGATTTTTTTACCCAAGGTCACCCAGCTGGGGATGAGAGCTGGAAATTTCTGGAAACCCAGCTTACTGCATCCTCACGAGTCCCTCAGTTCTTGTCCTTCAAAGATTAATTTGCATGTACATGACATAAAGATCTGAAAATGTGGAAACTGATTGTGTGGGCCTGGGACTGGGGAAAATGTTTGAAGCAACACGGAGTGAAGAACTTTCTCAATAACCTTTGACATCTGACCCTGTCTCCCACTGACCTGTTTGAACATTCCAGTCTCGTTCACAGGCATTCACTTGACTAAATTTTGAGTGCTCTGACCTTCCTCAACTTAGTTATGAATTCATTCTTTTTGCTATTCCTTATTGCTTTAAAATTGGAGGTGTCTTTTTTTCCAATCCCAGACTTAATTCCTAGATTTTTTTGTAAAGACCTCCATATGACCAAATGTAAAATGATCTTTCTCTCTTCTTATTAGCTTGGCAAGCGAGAACCTACATCTTCAGAAAAGCAAGTATATAAGTAAATAAATTGGTGACAGAGAATGAGGTCCATTAAGTTATAGGACTGAGAAAGGAAAATCATGCAATCTATAGAATTACCATATTTTCCACTGAGGATAGTTTTGTGCCAGTTGAAGAAAAAGAAGCATAGTATATTACAGATTATCATAATTTTAAAAAAATAAACATTTAGTTAACTATGTTAAGCCATTGTGGGCCATGTGGTCTCACTGGCCAACACCCAGCTCTCATTGTAGCAGGACAGAAGCCACTGGATATATGTAAAAAATGCATATGAAGTGTTTAATAATACTTTAGTTCAAGAAAAAAAAGAGTCAGTATCTAGATTCACTCTTCTTATAGTGGTACCAGTCACAATCATAGACAGCATCCTAAAGTCCAGGCACGGAGGACTGATTAAACCCCCAATTACTAGTTGCAGCTTCATCAACTTTATAATAGGGAGCCAGACCAGGGAGAAGATGCAATAAGCAAGCAAAGAATTGAAGTCATTTTCCATAAATTCATCTTTTATCAAAAAGTCTCCATCACATGTGTCACTTAGGTACAAAGTCAAATTTCTTTCTTTCTTTCTTTCTTTCTTTCTTTCTTTCTTTCTTTCTTTCTTTCTTTCTTTCTTTCTTTTAAAGATTTTATTTATTTTATGTATATGAGTACACTGTCACTATCTTCAAACACACCAGGAGAGGGCATCAGATCCCACTGTAGATGGTTGTGAGCCACCATGTGGTTGCTGGGAATTGAACTCAGGACCTTTGGAAGAGCAATCAAAGCTCTTAACCACTGAGCTATCTCTCCAGCCCCTCTTTCTTTTTTTTTTTTGTGGGTGTGTCCAATATTTATTATATATTGTAGGCTTAGATTTTTTCCCAATTGCTCACTGTATTAAAACTTTATTGAAGTCTATTTATTTATTTATTTTTAATTCTTAAATCTTTTTTAATATTCCAGTCTTTTTCTCCCTCCTGGTCCACCCTCTGACTGTTCCACATCCCATACCTCCTCCCCCAACCCATCTCCAAAAGGATGTCCCTCATCCTTCACCTCCACACCACCAGACTTCCCCACACCCTACGTCCTCAAGTCTCCTGAGAGTTAGGTGCATCTTCTCTCACTGAGTCAAGACCTGGCAGTCCTCTGCTGTATATGTGTTAGGGGCCTCATATCAGCTGGTGTATGCTGCCTGATTGGTGGCTCAGTATCTGAGCAATCTTGGGAGTTCAGGTTAGTTGAGGTCTTTCTATAGCGTAGCCCTCCTCCTCAGCTTCTCCCAGATTTTCCCTAATTCTACCACAGGGGTCACCGGCTTCTGTCCATTGGTTGGATGTAAATATATGCATCTGCCTCTTTCAGCTTCTTGTTGGGCCTTTTGGAGCGCAGTCATGCTAGACTCCTGTTTGTAAGCACATCATAGTATCAGCAACAGAGGAATGGATACAGAAAACGTGGTTCATTTACACAATGGAATATTACTCAGCTGTTAAGAACGAGGACATCCTGAGTTTTGCAGGCAAATGGATGGAACTAGAAAATATCATCCTGAGTGATGTAACTCAGACCCAAAAGGACATGCATGGTATGTACTCACTGATAAGTGGATATTAGCCAAAAAAGTACAGAATACCCAGGATACAATCCACAGGACTCAAGAAGATTAACAAGCCAAAGGGCCCAAGTGAGGATGTCTCAATCCCACTTGGGAGGAAGCAGAAAGCAATCACGGGTGGAGGAGGGGGAGGGAGGGGCCTGGGTGGGAAAGGGGACAGAGAAGGGAAGAGGGAAACATGATCAGGTATTGTATGTGTGGGAACAGGACTGAAGCCTTGAGGGCCAGCAGAAAGAATGCAAACAGGCAGCTTCAGGAGGTAGGAGGTAGGGGGACCCCCTAGAATGTGCCAGAGACCTGAGAGGTGAGAGACTCTCAGAACTCAAAGTGAGGGACCTTAGATGAAATGTCCTATAGTTGAGAGAGGGAACTTGTAGAGTTCACTTCCAGTAGAAAGAAAGGGCATCAAGTAGATTGCCATCCCACAGTCAAAAACTATGACCCATAATTGTTCCTCTGAAGGAATTGCAGGGTCAAAAATGGAAAAGAGCCTGAGGAAAAGGAGATCCAGTGACAGGCCAAATTGGGATCCAGCTCAAGGGGAGGCCCCATGGCCTGATACTATTACTGATACTATGGTGTGCTTTCAAAGTCAACTTTCAAACTTTTGTGACCTTCCTATGGTGAGATGTCACATGGATCCTAGCATGTACATCATGCAAGGAGTTTTTAGAGATGCAGATCCCCATCCCTACAGAACAAACATTAGCAAAGGATGTATTCCTCAAGATACTCACCAATGTGATTTATAGTCTGAGAGCTTAAATTCACTATGTCAATCATTTGCATCAGAATCTGTTGGGCTGATTAAAATGTCAATCTTGGGCCAATTTAGACTTTATTTACCAGTGCCACTGGAGATGAAGCCTCATGGTTTAAAAATGTCGATGCAGAATTGGGTTAACAGTGAGGTGGGGTATTGAAGTTGGCTTCTTCAGAAAACAATCTCCTTGGAGATTCTTCTGAAATTGTAGAGAAACTCAGGAAGATAAAATAAGACTTTGTCTTTGGATAACATTGCTAGTTGATTATTGAAAGATTTCAGACAGTCAATAATACTACAAGAATATTCACAACTGCATTTTTATTGCCACTGTTGTGGCAAGAACATCTTGCTTTATCTCTTTAGGCTTTCGTTTCTACATATGCATGTATGGTCACCAGAGGTTATGATATTATAGTCTAACTATTTCAGAGTCAAATCTATTCCAACTATTTTTTTAAAAACACATATAAATCTCAAAAAAAATTCAGATTTGTTCATTTGTTTTTAAGCTCTTCAAAGAATAATTGGTATTCAGTGAAATATATATTTTACATAATTAAGTTAATTACTTTGGTTATATGTCCATGCCTAAAAAACAATTATCTCCAAAAAAAGATAGTAAGCATGTTGACATTCCAACGTGTCCTTGACAGACTTCTTGTGATTTTTATACCCCACCTGCATGCAATACCCTCTCTTGTTTTATGTCAGCAGAGATCAGTTCTGTCTGGTTTTTACCAATGGACATAGATATTTTAAGAGTCTTCTATTTCATTTCATGTATTCAAATCTTTTGCTTGACAACTAATAATTTATCAGACTGGCATACAAATACTTGTTTATGTGTACCCTTTTGAGGGACATTTTGGTTCAGTTTTCAGCTATTGCAAGTAAATCTATGTATATTTGTGTTCAAGTATTTGTACTTATTTGTATTTGTATGCATCCATCTTCACATTAAATGGGATGAAACACTGAAAAGCACAGTAGATTAAAATTGAGCATTTTAAGAACACACCTAACTTTCCCATTTGTGCAATGGTAGGAATACCAGCACCATTTACAAGCTTTCCTTCCTCTCAGCATCGTGACAGGTAGCTGGTACTTTTGATGTTCATTTAGTCATCCTAATCACTGTGTAGTTACAGTTTTGTGAGCCTACAATGGATGAGTTAAAGACTTCATGGCTAAAAAAGCAATATAGCAAAGTGCATTCAGCTTTCTTTCTCTCCTTTCTAGACATTTAAGATTCAGTCTACTGCAAAACTTCTCTCCGTTTAACCATGGCCAAAAGAGTTCATTCACCTTTCCCCTTTGAGTTCTGCAGATAATCATATGCCTTTAAAAGATCTAACAACCCAAATTAGGGCTGACCTGGGGGCAAGGCAAACTTTGGTCCATGTAATCAATCATATCTGTTTCACCGAACGATAATGACCCTAAGTACAGGAAGACATCCTCAGTGAGTCAGACTTGTTTCCATAACGTCCTTAATGGGTCATAGGTAGTAAGGAGATTTTATGTTTGCTTCTGTTGTGCTTAGGCATATTTAGTTCCCTCTTGTTAGGCAAAGGTTAGTTTATTAGTGTATGGTTATGGTACTATATCAAAACATAAGAATCACCAACACAGTAGATCAGCTGACCTATTTTGAAAATGCTGCCTGCAATGACTCAAGGAACAGAATGGATTGAGTAGTATCCAACATCACAAGAGGCCCTTACAGACAGTAAATGTTGGCAGCTGCTTTAGGTTCCATGTATAGCTAATCCTATCAAACCAAGAAAACCAAAGACTTGAAGATAAATATATGACTCAAAAGAACAATTTTTTTTGCAAACATGACAGAGACAAATTTTTCTCATATCTGCTCTAGAAGAAAAAAGAAAAAAGAATCTATAGTATTGTCAGCACTCCCCAAAGTATGATCACAGCAAACAAAATTATCACGAAGCCCAAGAACATGCTGTTTCACAGTGAGAGTTACTTTGTCATTCAGTTTTCTGGTTTCATTAAACTTCAACTATCCCAGTGTTTTATTCAATTACTGAGAGGTGAGAGCAAGCCTTTCAAATCTGTGACTTCCTTTGGACACATTTCCCACAGTTTTACATAATATACGAGAGAAATTGTGCAAATCCCTAGTCAACTTCTACCCTTTAGAAAATGATCCCTAAATTAGAATGAACATGTGAGACAGTGAACATCATGACCTCTAAAGAGACATTTATGAGACTCTCAGAGTGAATGAACTGATGGTCGTGACAAGGGTGATGAAGCTGAAGATGAGGATGGAGTGCTTAATGATGGCGATGATGAAAACAGTGTACTGTTAATGATAATGACCAGGCGACATTCTCAGGGTGTTTATTCTGGGCTGACAATCTGCTAAAGGCTTTGGGTGCATTGTCTCATTTAGTCTGTGCAAAGCCTTGTCAGCTTGGTCCTATTATTATCTCCCTTTTACAAGGAAATTCAGTGAAATAAATTACATAGACTGTACGCCACTCTGTGAGCTCTCTCTCCATTCTACACTTGTCTCTCTGTTACTACAAAAAACGGGGCTCAGCTCTAATAATTATTATTAACAGAAAAACCGGAGGACAGACAATGTGCAATTTGGTTGGAGGAAGAGCGCGATAGCTCTCAACCTGGATAACAATCAGTTAATGGCTATAGATATCAGGAATACAGAAGGAAGCTCTTGAAGCACACATCATTATGCAGCAGCTCAGCATGTTTATTAATCATTGTGCACAATTAAAATGCCATTTCATCCCTCTAATTAAAACAAGTAGTTCCCTGAGGCTAGCACCTGAACTAATGAAGCCTGGTTGCCTACGGATCTCACTCAGGGAAAGGAATTAAACAATGGAGACAGAGGTATGTTTACTAAGTTGCCCAGACAACATCAAATTGCGTATGACATCATGAGCAAGTAGACCAGTAAAGACTGGTCTTAAAGAGTCTGGTATGCTTTGCCTTCTGAGTGAAGACTGAATTTGAGCATTGAAATGATCCTAGCTTTTTAATAAGTTGGATCCCATCTTTGTCAACCTGTGTATGTTACAATTAATGAGGGCTGTTTTTCTTCCTTGGTATGTCAAGCCCATGTCTTGCTGCCTAGAGAAAAGTGTCAGGGACTTTGTTGTCATCCAGGTTATTAGGAAAGTCTTACAGGTTTCTGAATTGTTTTGACTCTAGCAATAAGATAGTATGGATAAGCCTCAGAGGCACAACTTAAAACAGAGAAAGATAAATTGACAAGATAAAAGAAAACCTAGGATCCAGCTCAGCATTATTACCTGGACAGGACAGTCAAGAGTACAGCTCTAAGTCTCTTTATCATAAAGCAAGAGGACAGGGAGAAACGATGAAAACATTTTTCATAGTTCTAAAATCATATGCTTGGAATGTAAACAGTTTTCATTATATCCTAATTCCTCTAAAAACTTAGCTGCAGTGTCTATTTTATTCTTTTATTATTTGTGTTTGGTTGACCATTATGTCATGTCTGATATGATATTTTGCAAATATCAACTACTCTGTTAAAAACACACAGGCAACATGAGTTGGGCTAAATTTGCAGATTTCATAATGTATAGGTTTTACTATCTGCTCCAAGTATTTGTTACTGAAGAAAGAACTACTCAAGCCGTGGTGATGTAATTCTCACCAGGAATGGAGAATCTGGGCTTCTGAGGGGTTGCTTTTCTTCAAGCTTTGCATTACTTGCACTAGAGACAGCTAGTGCTTTCTTATTTCCCCGTGTTCTTCCCATGGCCCTTGAAATATGCTCATATCCCAGGAAAACAGCTTACCCTCAAAGTGTGAATTAGACACAAGTGCTCTGTTTATTAGAAAAAATACACAAGAATATGATCATATTTTAGACTCTTGTATAAGTAAACCACATAGCCCGTTATTGTAAGCAGCGAGGGTAACATGAGGTTCCCAGGCCTGAAACTTATCTGAGGAACTCAGATGGGCTTAAGAAAAATGATCAGTGAAGAATTTCCAGTACTCCTCCCCATCTTCAATATCATCTCTGAGCCCTAGGTGCAGGAGCTATGGGGGAAATCTCATCAGTTCTCTCTTCTCCAGACCAAGAACAACAAGCAACTAAGGGATGCTGGATTTTGGAGAAGTACTCTTTCCTAGGGAAGAGCTGCTTGTCTAATATCAACTGGGTAGCCCTGAACACATAGCTTCAAGTGAATTTATATGACTTGAGCGGGTTGTATTTATACATTCAGGGATATAGAAACACACAGTATGTACATATGTAGCACCAGTTAAATAAAGAGGCCATCAATTTAAGAGAGAGCAAGGGAACACTTGGAGGGAGGAAAGAGATGGGGAAACAATGTAATTATATTTTAACTTCCAAAATTGAAAATTTTTCAGTACTTCCATGGGAAGCCAGTGCCTCTCTCTTGCTTCCCTCTGGCAAGTGAAAAAAAAGATGGTCAATGCACACAAGTGTAACTGTTCTCTTGTCATGATAGAGCCAAAAATACATGTGTGTCAGGGCACGGTGTGTTCGCTTTGACATGCAGACATGCCAGGATCATACATGGTTATTGTACCTCTTTGTTTCCTGCTTTCCACATCTGTAACCAAGCACCCAGCTCCCATGGCTTTATTTAAAACAAACTTGAAATGCAATCATGATATAGTAGTAAGCTTACTCATAGAAAACAATGAAAAAGATTTGAGCTTTAATTTTTTTAAATAAACAAGTCTTTATTTTATTAATGATTTAATTCCTGTTGTATCCAATTAAAAAAAAAATCAAACCCTTAGGAACAAACTGCAAGAAAAACTGGCAAGTCTTTGGAGTGAACTTAACATAAACACTGTCTCTTGTTTTTGAAGAGGGTTTTAGTTTCTGTTGTTTTCACATTTTCTGATTTGCCCCCCTTTCATTATTTAGATAATTATTTGTTTGGAAGCATGCCCTGCAAAGGGGGTTCTTACTCGACTCTGGGCAGGTGTATTTGTGCACTTATACACTAGATGGATGAATGAAGAGGGAACAGGCTCACTTGTCACTGGGTAGGTTATGTGACAGTCACTTGGACTCAACCTGTTCTGTTCCCAAGCAGCCATGCAGACAGTCTTCAGATTCTTCCTGTCTTTGTCACCTCTGCTCTAAGCAGATCCTGTATGAAGGGCATGCCTTTGCTTAGTCTGATTGGGAATACAGCTCATAGGTACTTCTTTCTTTTTTATTATTCCAGCAAACTTAAAAGTTGTGTACACTTCAATACCATCTCATCAGAAAAACAAGACTTAAAGGTTTCACAGCCTTTTCATTAAAGGGGAGAAAAAGAGGAAATGTGTGTATTTGCTGCTTTACAACTGCTTACCCCATCAGTCTAAGTACTTAAGGGTACTACATGTGTGCCTGAGGAGGTCAGAAATGTTTACCCAGTACTAGCATATGCCTGAAGTGGGCAATTCAAACTCTCTATATTTTTTTTTCCTAAAAGTATGGTTTTAACTTTAAATAATGGCTACAACTAACCAACATGCAAAAATTCTCAGACTACACAGAAACTATCATATAATGCATTGACCACCTTACTGCATTTTAAAAACCTTTACTCTGTACTGAACTGTATTCCCAATCAGCCTGAGCTTTAAGTTTTTTTATACTATCTATTCTATGCTTAGGAAAAGGAGTCTGTTGATAACTGCAGTTCTAAACTCTGGTCATAAAGACTACAGTCTTCAGATTGCCCTGTGATTGGGTTTGCTCATGCCAATGCTAAACCTTCTTTCCCAAACTGAAGCTCAGGGTTTTCGTGTGTCATTGTATGAAGTAAGACTCAGTCAATAAGACACCCAGAAACCCACAGAGAGCAGCCAATAACTCAGATCGAGTGGCATGATAATTGCGTTTCCTAAGCCTATTTTTGGTATTAGAACAAGTTAATCAACCATAAAACACAAACTCATCAGAATCTAAGGTCTGATTCAATTAACTTCTGGCCTCAAACACTTAAGTGATTTTTTCTCCAAATTACTATATCATATTTTGCCAAGAACTAAAGGATTGTGTGGGATAGGAAATTACAAAGACAGAGTGAGATCCATTTCTTCTAAAAGGCATTGTTTTATTTACAATTCTTATTTTTAATAGAAATGAAAACAAAGCTTTCTTCTTACTCAAAAGGGAATAGATATAACTGTGACCTTTCCAGGCAAGCAGAATTGAAATTTTATACTTTTGTTTATTTGTTTATTTGAAGTCTCCCTTATTTTCTTATATTATAATTACCATAATTACTCTAAAACACTGGTAAATGTAGATATTTGGGCAACATGTGATTTGTGCCCAGTTTTAGATTTGTTTCAGACTTTGTGTATAATATATATGTACCTGTTCATGCCTATGCAGATGTGAACTTGTGCGTGTGTGTGTGTGTGTGTGTGTGTGTGTGTGTGTGTGTAGGCCAGTGAGAACTTCAGGTGATCTTCCTTAGTAGTTGTCTGTTTTTTTGGTTTTTATTTGTGTATTTTTGTTTTTTGAGGTAGCATCTCTCATTGTTGTGTAATTTGTCAAACAGAGCAGGCTCGTCTGACCAGCTGGGGATTCACCTGTCTCTGCCTTTCCATCCCAGGATCACTTGTGTATGATACCCCTTTCAGCATCTTTACAGGATTCTTGTGGTTCCTTAGGTCTTTGTACTTATGAGGAAAGTACTTTACTGGCTGATCTACCTTTCCAGTCCTGATTTGTAACTTCTTAATATTTGCTTTGTTGTTACAGTGGTAGACTCATAGTGAGCTAGGCAAGTCCACAAATCTCAAAATCATAAGTACCGCTTTCAAATTTCTGGATGTAGGTCCTGGGCACGAGACAAGAACCTGTGAGATGTGAAACTGCTGTGGTAAAAGAAAAGAAGATGTGCTCCATTTCACAGAAAACATGATTAACTAACCCATATATGAAGGCTTGGGGCTGAAGCTTAGTGGTAGGATGCAAAAAGTCTGTGTTGTAGTCCCAGCATCAAAAACAAAAGTCCTATCCATCACAGATTTAGCTGTGTGATATCGGCTAATTCACAGATCCTAGTTGTAAGATGGAGGGGGAAATATTAGAATGGAAAACCAGTAAAAATCATCTCTCCCATTTCCCAAATCATCACTGCATTCTGGACTATGTTTTCTTAACTTTAAAGATAGCAGAAAAGATGTTGTGACTTTCTGGAGTAGGGATTAAGAGGTTTAAGAAAAGTAAAAAGTAGCTCCCTATTTTAGAAGGCAAGTCAAGGTGTCTGGACATAAGTAACTGACTTCAAAATGGAAGATGGGATCTCTGGTCAAAGATACAGACAGTCCTACATTGATGGCCTGGGTTGTCAAAGAATGGGCTGACTGCGGTTGGCTAGGTATCAGAAGAAAATGCAGTGGATATGGGGGAAGGTAAAGGGACGCAAATTCACTCATGCATTTTCCCCCCAAAATATTTTATACCAAGAACCTGTACTGTTTCTGCTACTAGCGTAAAATATTCATGAGCTATCTGGGGAAACACACAAAACGCACATGTACATGAGAACACACTATGCTTGGTGCTAGTAACATTAATTAATAAGGCATTTTGAGAACAGAGAAATGAGTACCAGAAGAGTTTGGAAAGCCCTGTGGATGAGCAGACACAAAATGAGGAAGGGACCTTTGGTTTATTAAACAAGACATACAAGTCTGTTAAAGTAAATGTTCAGGACAAGACAACTCCAACTTTAGGGATTTGGAATAGATATAGGCATGATTATAAAGGTTTCATGAATAAAGGGGACAATGTAACTTCAGTAGGCAGGCAAGAGGGATCGATAGCCAGAAGGTCCAGATTTGTAAGTGTTCACACGCTTATTCTGATGCATTATGTAGGAACTGAACAGCTGTCAGAGGGATCCTGAAGTGATAGATGAGTTTGTTTTTTATTTTTATGGAAAATAGTTTTATATTTAAAATAGTATCAATTTAAGATTGTGTGTGGTAGAGGTAGGAGCCAGTGCCAGAGCTGGCGTTGGGAGGTCAGGGGACAATTCTCTGGAGTTTGTTCTGTCCTTTTACCTTTAAGAGGTGAAGTGAAATCTTCTAGTTTCTTTGGAATGTCATTTATGTCAAATGATGTTTTGCTGGAGCACACAGGTGAAAGGACATTTTGCTAAAGCAGACACAGGAAAAAATGTTGCACTGAAACAGACACAGGCGAAAGGATGGTTTGCTAAAACAGACATATGAAAGGACCCATGATATTTAGAAAGAATATAAATATAACCCAACATACAGTGGACAATGCTGGGTGGTATTGGTATGCCTTACCATTGTTTATTGGTCATCATTTATTGTGACTCTATAGAGAGAAACACACTAAAAAGCCTTCTGGCAGTGTTCCGGTGGCTTCTTGCCACTTTTGTGGACTCTGGCGGATTGGCAGAGTGAAATGGAAGTTACTGGATATGTCAGCTGATACAGACTCATGTGGAGCTTTGCTGAGGCACGTGATGTTTGGAGGGAAGATGAATAGGACTCAGTGAACAGCGAGGGCGGGCTTGCACAGCTACCTTTGCAACACTTTGTTGGTCTCGAGTCTTGGTCTTCACCGATCTTCACTTCCAGGAGAGAGGCATTGCAGAGAACTTCTCCTGGCATCCCTGCTGGTCCTGGTTGATCTTGTTGAATGTGACGATTCAGCAGAGACCTGAGTGTTTCTGCTGGGCTGTGCCGGTGCTGCTGATTCGTGTTTGCTATCCTGACACTATTCAGCTGAACTGCTGATATCTTGGCAACAAAGACTGGGTTTGCTCCAAAGAACTATTTCTAAACAGGTCTGCTTCCCCCGTATCCTTTCTTTCCCACTACCTCTGGTGGGTGGTGGGCTAAAAGGGAGGTTAAAGCATTTAAGAACCTTTATTAAAAGTATGTTTTGAAAAATCAAAGCCTACACAGGGGTGCCAAGGTTTAAACTATGATCCCCCATGCTTGCGTGTTATGCACCCTTACCTGCTTAGCCATCTTGCTAATCTAAAGTTAACGAAGAGATATTGTAGGAAGAGTGCACTAAGACTCAGTTTCAAATGTATCAGGAGCTTATTGATACAGGAAGTACTTCTAACAACTTTTTGAGGACGAGAAATATGCAAGAGATGCATAGAGATCTACAAATACATTGAACTTTGTGTCATTTCTATTTTTATGGTGTATTCTCCACTCAGCACTGTGTCTGATCTTTAAACAATTCTGTAAGTGAGAGGGCCGGAGCGAGCAAGACCAGAGTGAGAAGGGAAAAAAAAACAATTCTGTGAAATAAATACTATTAAATTAAATACCATCACATTTTATAGGCGAAGAGAGCAAAATACAGAAAGTGAAAGACTTACCATTTTCCAATTTCTAAATAGAATTCTGGATTTCTCTCACATCTTCAATCCCTGAAAAAATTGCTTTCTTTCTACCGTAAGTATTCTTAGAAATCAACTAAGTTTGCAGCTGAGTATAGAAATCTTATAGTTCCAAAAACAACTATAAAGACTTTCCTGACGGAGTCACCTGGAACTCACTGTGCAGTCCAGGTTGGCCTCCAGCTCAAGAGCTTTCGATTTCTGCCCCCAAAGGGGCAGGATTGCAGGATGGCACAACCACCATCAGCGGAAATTAACATTTAAACTACTAGGAAAGAGGCTCAACAGGGACAATGCCCACATATACATGCGTGAAGATCTGAGTTTTAGCCCCTAGTGCCAATGTTAAAGAGCAGGGTTTGGCTAGGCATATCTATACCCCTAGAGCGCGTGCATGTGTGTGTGTGTTGGAATAGAGTCAGGTGGATATCTGGCATATGTTAACCAGACAGTCAAAAAATTGGTGAATACTGTGCTCAGTGAGAGATTTCTCTCAAAAAATAAGGTGGAATTCCAGCTAAGGTCATCCATCCCCACTGAGTCCTGGGAGCCTCTCATTTCCCAGGTCTCTAGGACTTTCTAAAGGTTCCCTATGCTTGCACCCCCTCAGCTGCATATTTTCATTCATTTTTCCGGGCCCTCTGGGCTTCTCTCCTATCTCCCCCATCCCTGATCCTGCCTCCCTTTTCCGTCTCCTCCCCGCTCCTCCATTGGTTCTCCTCTCACTCTGCCTCCCGTGATTATTTTGTTCCCCCTTCTAAGTGGGCTTGAAGCATGTTCCCTTGGACCTTCCTTCTTATTAAACTTCTTAAGGACTGTGGCTTGTATCATGGCTATTTTGAACTCTTGGAGGGGGTACTGGAAGGGGGCAGCATTTGGAATGTAAATAAATAAAACAATTAAAAGATAAGAGGGTGGTAACTGAAGAGAACACCAGATGTTAACACTTGCCCTTCGTATGTACATGCACCCATCCACATATGTAGACATATACACTACACATACCACACAGGATTTTTTAAATGAACTACCATAAAAGAATGATTATTGTTCTTTTATGGTAATCACTGTTGCTCTTTAGTTTCACGACCTCTGAATTTGTAATATCAAAAGGCACCACCAGTGTGTAAGAAAAATAATTAAGCATCTGACGCTACGGAGGAGTGAGTGAAGGATGTACCTTCATATTAAAGCTAAGTTGCTGGTGGAAAACTAAATGAAACAGGTAAGAAGGAGTTAAGGAGAAATGGTAGATCTCTGCTCTGCAAGATAGGAAGGGGAGACGAGCCCTGGGGAGCCCATAGGCTCCTGAAGAAAAGTTAAAGGCAGGGCAGAACTCCTGGCAAGAACACAGTAGACTCACTAAAGCATGACCTCTGCACAAGACAGAGCAGCTCTTACTGTAGCAGCCTCAAAACATCGCTGCTGTGGAGAACTTATACAAGACAAAGAGCCAGCCAGACTCAAGAAGAACAACAGAGCACCACAATGTGTGTTCACCTAACCAATGGATAGGTGAGCTGGGAGCCAACTTCTAGTGAATGAGGGGGTCCAGCTACACTTGCAACTCAATTAGGAGAAAAAATCAACTGCCTGATTATTATGCACGAGACCATTCACTCGCCTGTGTGAGAATGATTGCAACTTGAATAGGAAAGCGGCAAACCACTAATCAGGGAAGAGCAGGTTTAACCTATTCAAGTATGTTCCAAATTATCCAATTAGCTAGATTGCCAATAAGTTCCTTGTAGCATTTACATTGGCACTGGTGATACCATAATCAGTTGTCTTAATCAAGCCTTTGAAAACAAAAATGATGAGCTGAATAGACTCATAACAAGGCCTGGGCAATTAGAGACACCAGGTCCCTGCTGTTGAGTTACTCTACATAATTTGGTGTGGTTTTGTATTGTCCACCCCCTAACCCTCAACCCATCGTCAGTCTATGCTACTACTCCCCTATGCTCTCAGTCTCCTTTGAGGGGGTACCATTGTCACATGGATGACCCTTACGTCAGTTCTCTTCCTGCCTATGAGCCCAATGGCCCCATTGAACCACATCTTGGTACCCTTTTTTATTGTTACTTACAGGATAGAATAGAGTTTGCAATTCCTAAACTACTAAAGTCAGAAAATAAGGGCCTCTGTTTCCTCATTTCCCAGGCATTCCCAAAGAACGACTTGTCCTACTTTGTTTTCCCTTTTGCTAGGATAAAACACTAACGAAAAGCTACCGGGTAATGAAAGAATCTTTGTAGTTTGTAGATTACAGAGTGTTATGTAACTAAGCCAAGTTAGGAAGTCAAGACAGAAATCCGGAGAAGAAAACATTTAGGAATACTCCTTATTGGCTTGTTTCTCATGGATTTCCCAGTTGCTGCTGTATACAACCCAAGATCACGTGAATCACTACCCAGAGTGGGTTAGCCCTTGCCACATACATCATTAATTAAAAAATAACTACACCCCGTAGACATGCCCACAGGCCAATATGATGAAAGACATAGGTAATACTTTGTTTGAGATTCCTGCTTCTCAGATGACTCTAGTTTGTGTCAAGTTGACAAAACCACCAGCACATAGTATTTTGTCCTCATTAGGCATCAAAAGTCTGATGGCAGGGTCTGTCCATGTGTAGTTCCATGATACATGCCAGACAACATGCACACACTGTAATACTCTGCATCTAGGGATTCACCTCCATGGATTCAATCAACCATGGATCAGAACTACTCAGAATAAAAAATACATCCACACTCGACATATGCAGAATTGTTATTGTCATCATTCCTTAAACAATATAGCATAACAGCTATTTTTTTCATAACATTGACGGTGCAACAGGTGGTCTATGTCATTTAGAGATGATCTAAACGACACAGGAGGGTGGACATTGGTTATATGCAAACACTATATGGCTTTGTAGAATAAATATGAACATATGTGGGTTTGAGACTAGATCAAAGTCTCACTCACAGAGAACTGAGGAAAAATAACCTTATAATGTTATGCATGGTCAGCATCTAAATAAGATAAAAGGATGACTAGGACTAGTCTGAATGCAGCTCTAACCAAGGAGAAAGACACCATATTTTAAATGTCTGACCACAACAAATAGGAGGAGCCCTCAGTTTTACTAATTTATCAAAGGGTGATGTCTGGGGTAGCATTACACTCAATAAATATTTATTGAGAGATTATTTATCACTTGGGCAGAAATTATGAAGTGAGCCAATTTCCATATTTGACTTAACACCAGCATTCCATACCAAAAAGGGAGAATAGGAGACAGGAGCCTTCCCTTGAGCCTCCAAAGTCTTAACAGTGTAAGAATGTAAGAAGTTAGTGTTATCATGGGGAGGATACTGCCCTGTCTAGTGTGTGTGGCATATTTCTGAATTAATTCTATGAGAGTTGAAGGTACTCGGTTATCCCAGCTGGACAATGAGATTACCCAATGAATTAAAATAACAATGAGCAATTGGCATAACAAAGCACAACGCTTTTACAAGCAGGCTGAGTGATTGGGCTACTTGAATAATGTCCCAATGAGATTTGCTTCCTTTTAAGCATTATTGGGAACTGTTCCTGCAAAAATTCAAGACATGCTCTGCTTCTTGATTTAGTTAGCCTTGAAGCAGACACTGAAATAAGCACAAAAATGTGATAAGTTTATTAGTAATTATTCCCAAGAAGTGCTACTTGGGAAAGGAAGAAAAGAAATGACCTATGACATTACATACGGAACCTGGAAGTCAGGCTGACAATGTGGGATGGTCCTCAACAGTTATTCAGTCTTTTCCCTCCCTCCCTCCCTCCCTCCCTCCCTCCCTCCCTCTCTACCTCCCTCCCTTCCTTCGTACTTTCTTTCCTTTGAGAATTTTATATAGTATATTTTTAGCACATTCTTTCCCATTCCCCAACTACTTGTAAATCCTCACACCCAATTTCATGTTCTTTCTCTCTCTTGCAAAGGAGAAACAAAAACAAAAGAAAATGCTACCAAAATACCCCACAAACAAACAAAAACAAACAAAAAATTTAATTCAGTTTGTGTTGGAAAGCTGGGCATTGGGCTTGTCCTGGACTATGGTTGATATAAGGAGATTCAGTTCACCAAGGAAAACTGATTTTCCCTCCCCCATAAGCTGTCATTTGTGAATACGGTCTTGCAGGGGTGGGACTTTGGCTCCACTTCTCATACTCAGGCCGGGAAATTGTCTAGCTTGAGGTTTTGCAGGTGTCTATGAGTTCATATGTGTATGTTATGTTGTGTCTGGAAAATGATGTTTTCTTAAATCGACCTTCTATTCTGGCTTGTAAATCTTGCTGCCCCCACTCCCCGTTCTGTATAGATCCCCGAGCCTTGAGGGGAGAGGTGTGATAGAAAGACATTCTATTCAAGGATGACCCATTCATTTCTCTAATAACTTCTTGATGTTGATTGAAAGACCAATTATCAGGGAATTAGTTCTTCCCTTGTTTATAGAAAGGGCAGAAGAGAACAGGAAAGGATCCCTGGGAAGAGCATTACATAGTCTTCCACAACTTTGCCAGTAAAACATGATCGGACTACTATCCATTGGAGATCAGCATGTTTAGGTTTTACTTCTGCCTTTGCCATGCTTCTCTTCCACAAACCAATAGACATGGCTCTATACTAACGGGAGTTACAGAAGGTATTATCCCTATTATTCTTGAACAACTATGACCAGGAGTAGAGCTGGCTTACTTCCCTATGATAGGGTGCTTGAATTTCAGTGGACAAAAGACCAATTCCCTGAAACAGCGTTCTTAACACTGCACCTGTCCCCACATGCATAGAAGAATCGTTTTCCTAGAACTCTGGTAATTGCTTCTATTTGGAGTCTTCTGGCAATTCTGAAACTATTTCCATACCCAAGGCTCTAGTCTCTTGTCTCAACATTCTAGAAATAGTGCCTTTACATTTGAGCTACTTATATGCGGCATCTGATTTTTTTTTTGCACCAATTTTGTATATTTTATGGTCCCTAACTGCATTTAGGACTTTAAAGGTGGTTTAAAATGTTGGGTGGATGAGTGGCTAAGTGGAGAATGAGTGCAGATACGAGGGAATGGCTGACTGGCACCGTCTCTAACATTATGATGAGTGGTTTAAAGCCCAGTTCACTCGATCATCCCGAGCCTGTTATTGTGTCAAGCCATTCACTCTGTCATCTCCATGCTTCCATGAAGGTTCTGCTCTGGACTGTCTTACAGGATTCTGTTTTGTACCCATGTTTCACATCTCACCTCCTTATTTGCTTTTCTTGCCCATTAGTTGCCTGGCTCCTTCATGGAAGGTACACATGCATTTGTTATAGTCGCTGTCAACTATTACTACATTCTTTTGGAGGCAGAGCCCACCTGTGCGACAATGTCAGAATCTCCCTAAAATTTGCTCTTGCTGAGTTCTCCGTGTGGTCAGGATGTATGTTCTGATCCTTAGCCTCCTCCTTTCCCCTAATTCTACTTGCTCTCATTTCCCCTCTCCTGTGGACAGGGCTAGGGCACAGGTTTCCTGCACTGTCAATTGACAGCAGACTGTATTCTCCCACAAATATTTGCATATCTTCTTTGTTTGTTTCCCAACAGGAAAACCAAACATACCCAGGGGATTTAAATTTTCAAGTTCATTTATGAAGCTGGACTGCATCTATCCTTTATTTTGACACCAATCATTCTGTGGATATGGAAGTTTCTGACAAAGAACATTTTTCTTTTAAGACATCACCAAAATCAATCATCCTTAAGGAAAAGGATGCTGGGTAGTTAACTGAGATTCTAACTAAAAGTACCATGAAGGTATTATGGCCTAGTCCAAAAAAGAGTAAAGATGACCTTGAACTTCTAGGTATAGCCAAACAAAGAAAGGAGGTGAGAAAAATAAGATTCTGGCAAGAAATACCTTTCAGAGGTTTTAGATTTCTAAGAATGAAAAAGAACTGAAATCTAATCAACTTTAGAATGTAGACAATCACCATCAAGACTAAGTGAATAAATCTCACAGTAATATAGTGTGGGTGGTGGCTGATGGAACTGCCTTAGAGTGTTAGGAAACACAAAATTAATAAAGATCTCAGTGCCAAGAAAAGGAGGCAGACTCAAGCCCCCAGCTCTAAGCCAGAAGCTATCTCCAGTTGATAAATGTTCACAAAAGAAAAATTAGTTTCTCCAACAGACTGATGATACAAACCACACTTGAGGGCAGGCCCCATGCTCAGCAAAAGATGGCCAACACAAAACAAACTCAATTTTTAGATTTTTTTGTGTATTTGCTTGTTTTATGTTTTAATCTCATAATGCTTTTTTCCGGGTTCCTTTCTTCTCCTTTCTTTTTCCTTTCTTCCTCTTTTTCTACCTTACAGATATTTCACTTGTATATTATAGTTTCAATTTTGGTTTTATGGGTTTTCTCTCTCTGTGTCTCAGCATCTGTAAGTATTTCTTGTGCTTTTTCTTTGGGACATATTCTTTTTTTCTTTTTTTCTTTTTTTCTTTTTCCTTCTCTCTCTCTCTCTCTCTCTCTCTCTCTCTCTCTCTCTCTCTCTCTCTCTCTCTCTCTCTTTCTTTTTCTTTTTCTTTTTTTTTTTTTTTGAGTGTCTTAGGTTTTTTTTCCCAATTGGATATTTTTTTTTATTTGCATTTCAAATGTTTTCCCCTTTCCAGGTCTCCCCTTCAGAAACCCCCTATCCCTTCCCCCTTCCCCTGACTCTATGAGGGTAGTCCCCCACCCACCCATTCCACTCCTTCCACCCTGGCGTTCCCCTACACGGAGGCATCGAACACCCTCAGGCCCAAGGGCCTCTCCTCCTACTGATGTTCAACAAGGCCCTCCTCTGCCAAATATGTGGCCAGTGCCATGGATCGATCCATGTGTATTCTTTGGTTGATGGTCCAGTCCCTGGGAGCTCCAGAGGATCTGGCCAGTTGACACTGTTGCTCCTTCCATGGGGCTGCAAACTCCCTCAGCTCCTTTAGTCCCTTCTCCAACTCCTCCATCATAGACCCCTGAGCTCAGTTCAATGGTTGGCTTCAAGCTTCTGCCTCTGTATTTGTCAGGCTCTGGCAGAGACTTTTAGGAGACAGCCATATCAGACTTCCATCAGCAAGCACTTCCCCTCATCCACAATAACGTACGGGTTTGGTGGCTGTATATGGGATGGATCCTCAGGTGGAGCAGTCTCTGGATGGCCTCTCCTTCAGTCTCTGCTCCACACTTTGTCTCTATATTTTCTTCTGTGAAAATTTTGTTCATCCTTCTAAAAATCAATGAAGCATCCACGCTTTGGTTTTCCTTCTTCTTAGGCTTCATATGATCTGTGAATTGAATCTTGGGTATTGTGAACTTTTGGGCTAATATCTACTTATCAGTGAGTACATACCGTGTTTGTTCTTTTGTGACTGAGTTACCTCACTCAGGATGATATTTTCAAGTTCCATCCATTTGCCTTTGAATTTCATGAAGTCATTGTTTTTAATAGCTGAGTAGTACTCCATTGTGTAAATGTACTACATTTTCTGTATCCATTCCTCTGTTGAGGGACATCTGGATTGTTTCCAGCTTCTGGCTATTATAAATATGGCTGCTATGAACATAGTGGAGCATGAGTCCTTATTGCATGTTGAAGCATCTTCTGGGTATATGCCCAGCAGTGGTATAGCTGGGTCCTTAGGTAATACTATGTCCAATTTTCTGAGGAACTGCCAGACTGCTTTCCAGAGTGGTTGTACCAGCTTGCAATCCTACCAGTAATAGAGGAAAGCTCCTCTTTCTCCACATCCTTGCCAGTATCTGCTGTCACCTGAGTTTTTCATCTTAGCCATTCTGACTGGTGTGAGGTAGAATTTCTGGGTTGTTTTGATTTGCATTTCCCTGATGACTAAGGATGTTGAACATTTCTTTAGGTGCTTCTCAGCCCTTTGAGTTTCCTCAGTTGAGAATTCTCTGTTTAGCTCTGTTCCCCATTTTTAATAGGGTTATCTGGTTCTCTGGAGTCTAACTTCTTGAGTTCTTTGTATATATTGGATATTAGTCCTGTATTGGATGTAGGATTGGTAAAGATCTTTTCTCTTTGGGACATACTCTTAAAACATAATATTTTTATTGGTTCAGATTTCACATCATGTACCCCATCACACTCCCTTCCCTGTTCCTGCATGTCTGCCCCCACCCTGCAACTACCCCCAAAAGTAATAAAAATAAGAATACAGAAAATTAAAAATAAAAACAAGTTCTGCTTCTATTCTCTGCTACTTTTTCTCTTTTTCCTGCTTGTTGTCTGTTTTGTCCTATTTTGGTTTGTTTGTTTTTATTTCATTCATTTTACCTGGTTGTTTTTTTTTTTTAATATCTATTTATACTGAAAGAGAAAAGAAAGGCTGTGGATCTGGGTGGGTAGGAAAGTAGGAAAGATCTGGGAGGAGAAACCATAATCAAATTATATTGAATAAAAAAACCCCTGTATTGTAAAACTAAAAATTAATAATTTAAACCTTTTCAAGACCCAGAGAGATAGAGAGAGAGACAGAGGCAGAGACAGAGAGAGACAGAGACAGAGAGAGACAGAGAGAGAATCTAACTCAACTTTAGTGACATATGTGGTGCTCCACACAATCATGTAGTCTTAATTCAATCAGCTTAAATATGAACATTATCATATATACTGAAATCTAGCTTGTAAATTAATTCAAAAGTATCTCAAAGAGAAAGAAAGAAAAGAAGATAGAAAAAATGAAAGAAGAATTAATCAGGAAATTAAAAAAAGAAAATTAAATTAAAATCTCCATTGCTCTACTTAATGTGTAGACATATGCAAATTCACACATACAAGCACACACAGATCTACACAGATAATGCAGGCACAATGCACACACAGAGAAACAGCCACACATAGATATATGATAGACACAGAGATACACATACACACAGGCATATACATCCAAACACACACACACACACACACACACACTTACACACATACATGAACACAAAGATATATTCATTCATATGAACATAGCAATATATTCATACACACACACAGACAGAAAGACACATGTAGTCATATATACACATACAAACTCTAGTAGTTTGAATAAAAATGACCCCCATATGTTCATAGTGAATGGCACTATTAGGAGGTATGGCCTTGTAGGAGTAGGTGTGGCCTTGTGAGAAGTGTGTTACTGAGTGGGTTTTAAGGTTTCAGATGCTCAAGCCAAGCTCAGTGTCTCTGTTCTTGCTGCTGCCTGCCAACCTAGATGTAGAACGCTCAGCTATCCCTCTAGCACCTTGTCTGCCTGCATGCCACCATGCTTCCTGCCAAGATGATAACAGACTAAACCTCAGAACTGTAAGCCAGCCCCAATTAAATGTTTCCTTTTATAAGAGTTGCTGGGACAATGGTATCTCTTCATAGCAATAGAAACTCTAACCATAACACAAATTTTAAAGAAGAAAATAACAATTAGATTTTTAAAAGATGTTAGGTATGTTCTAAGTCCATTTTGACAGATATTGCTACTGTTGCAAAATTTGATTCAAATGGAAACCAGGTCAGAAGTAATTTTCCCCAATAAGCTGAGTAATATGAAACATATTACATTTTCATTTAATTTATCTTCCCATTATTCCTCAAACTTTTTGGTTTTTAGAAAGCTTTAAAAATCTTAGAACTCACAGGCCACGCAGGCTAACAAAGCAGCTACCAACTCTAGCAGTCTTTCTCCAATTACCTGCCAGCTAAGCCTGCCAGAGGAGCACAAAGAACAGCAGCGCAGGTAGGTGATCTTCACATCTTCATTCATTCTCCCTTCTTTTCTCCATATATACTTCACAGTCTTATCCCCAACTCTGTAGGACACTTAAATATTGTGGCCCCTCCTCACCCCCTGTTCCCATTCCCAGGGGACTAAGCAGACCCTGTTTCCCTCCCTCCTATGGACTCCCCTTAAAATTCTCCCTAGCCTATTCCCGTTCCTATGTGTCAGCTCCCAATATATGTATGGACACATTTTATTTGGAACCTCCAGTGGGCACACCTATTAGGATCTCAAAAGAATTCTTTAGCAAACAGCACACAGCCTCTATACTCTCCTAAAGACCAGGGATGGAAATAGAAGCCAAAGAACAAAATATCCACCCAAAACAGACTAGACCAGATTTCAGTACTTAGAATTAAAATGTTCCCAAACCCAACTGCCTAGACATCAATATGGAAACACAACCAATAACAGCTAGGACAATATATCTCCACTAGAGGCCAACAATTCTAACCATAGTAGGCCCTGAGTATGGTAACATAGCTGAAGCACAAGACAAAGACCTTAAAGTAGCCTTCATGAATATGATAGAAATCCTTTTAGAAGAAATGAATACATTCCTTGAAGAAATTTATGAAACCATAAATAGTGGAAGAAAATGAATAAAATTGTTCAAGAACTAAAGGTAGAAATAAAGAAAACTCTCTTAAAGAAGGTCTAGAAATGAAAAATTTAGAAATCTGAAGAAGAACCTCAAAGCCAAGCCTCACCAATATAATAAAAGAGGTACAAAAGAGAATCTCAGACATTAAAGACATGAGAGAAAAACAGATACCTTGGTCAAAGAAAATATTAAATCCAGAACACTCCAGTCATAAAACATCCAGGAAATCTGGGACATTATAGAAAGCCCAAATATACGAAGAATAGCATGAGGGAAAGCAACCTAGGTCAAAGGCACAGAAAATATTTTCAACAAAGTCATAAAAAAAGAATTTCCCTAATTTAAAGGAGAGGCCTATCAATGTACTAGAAATATAAAGAACACCAAATAAACTAGAATAGGGAAGAAATTCCCTTCAGTATATAATAATCAAAACACAAAATGATTAAAACAAAGAAAGAATACTAAAAACTGCAAAGGAAAAAGACTAAGTAACAAATAAAGGCTAAACTATTAGAATGGCCACCAATTTCTCAATGGAGATATTAAAAGCTGGAAAGACTTGAGTAGATGTTCAACAGAATCTAAGAGAATACAGTGGTCAACTCAGACTACTACACCCAGAAAATTTTTCTATCAAAATAGATGGAGAAAATAAAAACATCTACAGATAAATACAGCCCTACAGAAGACAAAGCCTAACTTAAAGTAGTTAACAACATCCAAGAAAACACAAAAAATAATCCAAGACCAGCAAATCAAAAGGGACATACACACACACACCACACACACACATACACACACACACACACCACACACACACACCACACACACACCACACACACACACACACATACCACACACACACACACACACACACACACACACACACACACACACACACACACACACATCCTACCACCACCACCACCACCACCACAACCACAGCAACAGGATAATAGGAATCAATAAACACAACTCATTGATACCGCTAAACATCAGTGATCTCAATTCCCCAATAAAAAGATATAGCCTAACAGAATGAATGCAAAAACAGGATTCATTTTTCCATTGTATCTAAGACACATACATTAACATCAAAGACTTCATTTCAAGGTCAAAGTATGGAAAAAGATATTCCACAAAAATGGGCCTATGAAGCAAGGTGGTGCAGACATTTTTATACATGCCATACTTCAAATCAAAACTAATCAGAAGAGATAAGGAAGGACATGACATACTCATTAAAGAAAAATTCTAAGAAGAGGATACTGTAGCTCATACCTTCTATGTGTCACACACAAAGGCACCCAAGCTCAAAAAAGAAACATTGCTACAGCTTACATCACATACTGGCCCTCACAAAATGATAGTGAGAGACTTGAATACTCCACACTGGCCGATATACAAACCATCGAGACAAAAACTAAACAGAGAAATATTGGAGCTGAGGTAAAGCAGATAGACTTAACAGATATTTACAGAACATTTCCCCCTGACACTACAAAATATACTTTCTTTTTAGCTCCTCATGCAATTTTCTCACATACTCATGGATTGCTAGAATTAATGCAGTAAAAATGGCCATCGTACCACAAGCAATGTACATATTTAATGCAATCCTCATCAAAATTCTGATAGACTTCTTCACACATCTTAAAGGATGATCTTCAGCTTCATGTGAAAACATGAAAATATTGAGAATATCTAAAACAATCCAGAATAATAAAATAACTGGATGTCTGCTTGTAACAGAATCTAAATAGATGCATACTTATCACGCTGCACAAAACTCAACTCTAATGGATCAAAGGCCTCAACATAAAACCAGATACATTGAACAGAACACCACTAGCACAGGCACTAAAATTAAAAATTAATGAATAGGTCTTCATGAAATTGAAAAGGTTTAGTATAGCAAAAGAAACCATCATTCAAATAACATGGCATCCTACAGAAAAAAGATTTTTACCAACTACACATCCAATAGAGAGCTAACATCCAAAATATATACAGAACTCAAATTACTAGATTTCAAGAAAACAAACAACACAATTAAAAAATGGGGTACAGATTTAAACAGAATTCTCCAAAGAGGAATCTCAAATGAATGAGAAACACTTGAAGAAATGTTCAACACCCTTAGCCATCAGAGAAAAGCAAATCAAAACTACTTGATGCAAATAAATACTACTTGATGAAAATCTTACACCTGTCAGAATGGTTAAGATAAAAAAATAAACATGACAGCCCATGCTGGAGAGGGTGTGGAATAAGGAGAATGCTCACCCATTGTGGGTAGGAGTGTAAACTTGTACAGTCACTATGGAAATCAGTGTGGTGATTCCTCAGGCAGATGGGAATCAATCTACCTCAAGATCCAGCTATACCATTCTTGGGCAGGCACCCAAAAGATGGTTTATCCTATCTCAGAGAAATATAATCAATCATGTTCATTGCTGTTCTATTCATAATAGAGCTTAATAGCCATAAATTGGAAACAATACAGATGTCCATCAACAAATGGATGGATAAAGAAAATGTGTTACATCTACACAAGGAGTATTACCAGTAAGATGTTAAGAAATATAAGCTGTTAAAAAATGAAATCAAGAAATTTGCAGGCAAATGGATCAAACTAGATAAAAATCATCCTGAGTGAAGTAACCGAGAACCAGAAATACAAATATGGTATGTATTTACTTTCATGTGGCTGTTAGCTCCTCAATGAAAAATAAGCAAGCCATAATCCACAGAAACACAAATGTTGGGTATAGAGTAGGGGACTGGGGGAGAGAGAAATAGTGATCTTTAGGAAAGGGAAAGAGAATGGATGATTATTGATGAAAGGAGGAGGGCAAAGTAGAGAATGGGAGGGAAGGGGAGAGGACGGAGGAAATATGGGAAGAGACAGCTAAAATTAAAGTTCGTTCAAAGGGTGGTATAGAAACCTAATTCAGTAGAAGCTTTCTAAAATATAAACATAGAGCAGTTGGCAAGACTATAGATTGCTCTTCACAAACTGACAGCAAGGCCCCATTGCTGAAGACAATATAAACACAATTTATTGAGCATGGAGAAGTTGAGCTTGTGTCTACATACAGCCTTCATATCAACATGCTCACGGCTTTGATATAGGAAGGTACTCTGCATGCTACCAAAGGAAAAATGTAAATACCCACCCAGACACAAACCCTTTGATCTTTAATGGTGTCCTACCTACAAGATAGGTGAGTGCAATGGTGGCACAAATTTGTGGTAATGACCAACTAATATCTGATTTGACTTAAGGCTCACTCCACGAGATGGAACCCATACCTGACACTGCTTGGGTAACCAAGAACCTGATACTAGATACCCCAGAGACCTAGGGTAAAACCAAATACTACTGGTCTAAAAAAGTAGCAATAAAATAACCCCAAATAATAATCTGTTATCCTTATAGATCACTAAGTCAACATGATTGATACACATATGAGCTCAGAGACGGAGGCAGCATGCACAGGTCTATATCAGCTGGGCTCTTAGAGCTGAATGAAGAAGTAGACACATGCCCTCATCCCTAACCCAGATGAATGAATCTCCAATTGATAATCACTTATAAATAAAAATTTAGTTTCCACCAAGGGAGTCTCATTGGATAAACAATCTGCTCTTAAGAATAGGCCCTACGTTCAGCATAAGATGCCCAACTGGAAACAAATGCAGTGTTGTCTTTGTAGGTTCCTTGTCTGATAATGTCATGCCAGGGCTCTTTGTTTCATTTATTTATTTTCAATTTTTATATTATTTTTTATTTTTATTTATGTATTTCTCTTCTATTTTTTTTTACCTTCCAGGTTCTTCAAGTATGTATTATAACTTTCAGTTTTGTGTTTTTATGGGATTCCAGAGTATGCAAAGGAGTGGATTTCTGTTTCTCGTGCCTCTTCTTGGCATATTTTCCTTCTGTTTATGTTGTCTAATTTTGAAGTGTTAGATTTCATTTTATCTTATTGTATTTTATTATTATCCCATAGAAGCCTATTTGTTTTCTAATGAAAGTCAGGACAGGCATGGGTCTGGTTGTGAGAGGAGGTAGAGGCACTGGGAGGAGTAAGGGTCGGGTGATCTATAATCAAGATACACAATGTCAGGGAAAAATCTATTTTCAGTTAAAAGGGAAAAAGAATATGAGAAAAATCTCTGAATGATCAAGGTCCACAGAAGTCTTGACTTATATAGAATATATCTGACAGTATTTATAGTGCTAGAGATTAAAAGAAAAAGTTTAAATATATATTATTTTACATTCAATATATAACATAATTATGTATATTTATAAAAAGTAGATTCATTTTCAAAGCCAGGTGATCAGTGTAAGCTTTTATTGAAGTGAATTTTCACAAGCCCCCTTTACTTGAAGTAGAGGACAGTTGGATTTTTACACTGGCTTCTGCATTCGAAACAGTCTATTGCACTGAGTGGATGTAATATGTGAAGAACATACAGATTTGCACCACAGTTTTATGAGAAAACACAATGGAACCCCCCTAAAAAGAACCTTAGAGATTCTGGGGACAGGAGTCCTTATCCTCAGCTCTGAGAGCCCTACTTTTTTAATACTTTTAAAATTATAGCACTTAAAACATGAATAGGCTAAGACCAATCCTTTCACAGAGTTAAAATTTGTTTTCTTATCTCACACCACACAGGAGTGATTTTTGATGGTATAGAAGGTTCTAAGAAGAAATGCCAGGCACATGATTATATATCTGTAATCCCAGAACATGGGAGATAGAGACAAGAAAATCAGGAGGTTAAGGCCCTCCTGAGTAAGGTATATAGAAGCTTCAAGGTCATCCAGGATTAGTTGAGATCTTGCTTTAAAAAACAGAGGGTGAAGAAAAGAATTAAGAGAAGACAGAGAAAAGACAAGACAAGACAAAGTAAAAGGGAAAGTTCTTTTTGTGATATGAAGCATTAAGACTTCTAGATCTAGCATCCAGGTCTAGAAGAGGTACCAGAGTGTAATGATAGACTGGAAAAGATATACATTTCCTTTTGGAGACAGAGTGGGGCCTTAAAGTTCATGCTGGACTCATACTTTAGGTCCTCTTGCCTCAGTCTTTCCTACTGGGATTATAGACATGGGCTATATTTTACCTGGAAGACAGTGCTGAAATTTTGCAGTTCAGTCTGTTTCCGATGGTTGTGGTTTTTCTTGTGCTAGAGACTGAACTTTGTACATGCTAGGTGACTGTTCTGTCACTGAGATACAATCTCAACCCTGGATGATATTTTTAAAAATTAAATGTAATGAGAAAGACTCTTGAACTAAGCATAATGTAAGAAGTTATGAAGCTGAATGTAGTTTACAAATCTATTTTCTTCATCAATAGGATTTCAAATCAACTATTTGCAGTTAAATATATAATATGTAAAACACACACACACACACACACACACACACACACATACACACACACACACACACACACACACACACACACACACACACACACACACACACACACACACACATTTCAATAAACTTTATTTTTACTTGATCCAAGACTTGGGAGAGGCTCCAGTGGCTTGAGAGGTTCATTCAGGTGGAGGTCCTGAGGCTGGTGCAGAGCAGAGGAGGGAGGCCCTTGGAAGGTGAGGTTGCCTCCTGGTCATGCTTAAAGAGTGAGCAACTTAAAGAGACACTCGTCCAGAGATGGCTGGGACATACCAGTCTGCTATGGCTATGGCACTTCTAACATATGGAGGTTGGTCAAGTATTTGTCTGTCTTGGTGAGCTTCATCTCCTCATCCAGGAAGTGACTTTCCAAGAAGTGACAGAGACGAGAGTCTGTGTAGGAGGCACCCAGGGAATGAAGATCCAAGAGTTCCTGGTTCAGGTTCTTCTCCAGGGCCAAGGCAGCTCCCATGGCCTCCTGGGTTTTGCCCCACTCATTTTGAGATGGCTCCTGCACATTCTGGAAGAGTGCTCTGGCCCCAGGTTCATTCTGCAACTTGAGAAGACACTGGGCGCCCTCCTACTTCTCCTTGGCCAATTCATGGAAGAAACAGCCTGCACCCTCTAGAGTCATGTCATTTAGACAAAAGTAGTAGCCCATAGAAAGGTAGGTGTAGGAGGTCCGCAGATGCAAGTTGGCCATGTGGTTCACAGCAGCGTCCTAATTCTGAGGAATCTGAGAGGTCATGGCTGATCCAGCATATGGAGCTAACTGCAAACAGACGGTGTTGAATGGTTCTAGGAAACAAAGGCGATGAGGAGATAGTTCCAAAGGCTTCTACTGGAGAGACTGGAAGGATGCTGGAACCTAACAAAAAGGGAGTCCCCAGTTCTGTTCTGTCTAAACACTATTGAAGCAAGACATAAATCCACAGGACCTCCAAGGTGTTGCCTATACACATAATTTTTGTTAATATGAGTATTGATGTTAGAAAACGTAAAGTGCACTCAGGTTTTTCTTTGGAATATAGAGCACCAATACTTGGAAACGGGGTAATGTTACTGAAGAAAACACGAGATAACACGTTTTTGTAGAGTAGGAAGCACAGACAGAATTATCTTATAAAGGTTTCAAGGCAGACTGAACTGAATTGGCCAGACTATCCAATTGTTTTGGCAAATATTTTACTGCCTATTCAGAATTGTGAATGACTTGACCAAATAGTTGTTTTGGCATTTTCTGTTACCAGAAGATGTAGCTACAATACTGGCTATGGAGTGATCTTGTTGCTTAAATTTCGGAAAGGCTTCTTTTTGTACCATGCTACAAAAGAAGAGGTTACTTTTTGAAACACTATATTTTTTAATTCTTGAAAGTTTTGTACATTTATTCAATATACAATGATGACATTCATTCTCTGTTATCTTTTCCAAGTCCTTCCAGTATTCTCTCTCTCTCTCTGTCTCTCTGTCTCTCTCTCTTTCTTTTTTTTTTTTTTTTATTTTTGATACTTTATTTACATTTCCGATGATTCCCCTTTTCTTTGGAAACCCCGTGTCCCC